>CAHIKZ030000779.1:3410000-3510000 GCA_903632075.3 Acanthosepion pharaonis | reverse complement strand
TTATTACTAAATTAAAGTGTTCTGAAGTGTTCCCTCTCTCTCTCTCTCTTCAGAAATGAAGAGAGAGAGAGAAAAAAATCGAATGTATTTCCCAACAACACAATCATAATGATTGCCAATGCAAATCTCCCCTCCTTGTTCATGACGAACAAAACACGAAATTAAATTTTAAATTTATTATTATTATTCATTCGCCTACAGTCCTCAACAATCAATATCGACTTGTCGGTGTGTGGCTTTGGCAGCTTTATCTGAACGTCGACCTTCTCTCGTGGGTATTGGAAACGAGTGAGGTGCATTCTGTCACCCGTTTGTCCCACGTGTGTACACGTTTCAACCACCTTTTTAGAGGCGGATAGCAAATTATTGATATGAGTAAGTGGACGTAATTATGAAACGGATGTTATAGAATATCAGAACATAACACTTTAATATTTAACCGAGTTTACTTTATTAATCATATTTTTATTACCATCGTTTGAACGATGTGTTTTGTCGATCAAATAAAGGCATTTTAATTAATACTGACAACAGCAATTTCTCGTTCTTTCCTTTTGCCTCTGTTGACGTCTTGTGATTGTCTAATTCTCCAATCCGTAGAAATTTCAACCATTTCTTTCCGATTCTAAGTATAAGCCTTTGTTTTGTTTCCATTTTCTTAAAAACTTCCTCTTTACTCACAAATTTAGTCCATGGTATTTTCAGCATAATTTTGTAAAACCACATTCCTGTTACCTCAAATCTATTTTTCTTCTGTGAGGTGATTGTTCAGCATTTACAGCTATATAAGAGGACTGATATTACATGACAGTTTCTGTACATTTAGTTTCTACGAAATTTTCCCGTTTCTTAACACTTTGCTAAGTTACTCACAAATTCTGCCTATTTCTGTCTATTTTTTTCGCAAGTAAAATTCGGATTTCGTTATCATATTTTCTGTACTCTGTTAAAATCTTCCGTAAATTTAAATGTTCACTTGCTTGACTGTGGGCTCTCCGATGTGTCTTTTTCGTCTTGGGCTGCAATTTATTCGACAACTATAGATTCTATCTGCTTACACTTGATGTTTCGTCGTTTTTTTTCCCCACTATCTTTGAATAAATGATTCGTTTTTTAAGGCTTACAAAACCTTTGCTGATTATATATAGCCGGAATATATTTTTATATGGCAAGCGTATTTTTGGTAACGGAATAATTTTGTAATGCCCGTTTGTAGGAGAGACTCTGTAAATCACAGATACAATAATAGTAACTTCTTCGAAAAATACTCGGCCAGAGGCCGCTAATTCCATATATATATATATATATATATATATATATATATATATATATATATATATATATATATATATATATGTGTGTGTGTGTGTGTGTGTGTGTGTGTGTGTGTGTGTGTGTAAGCAAATATATGGATATAGATCCGACAGTATGAAGAAAAAAATATACGGAAAAAAAAAAACAAAAAATCCTAATATGCAATTACGTTTTCACAACATCGCCCACGTGACGACGACGTGATCATATTTAAACGGAACGCTGATCTTATAAAAGATTTCAGTTATCTGTTTGGATTGCTTTTATGTCCTTCGTCTTTTTCATGTTGAAATGAATATGGTCTATATTAATTATGTTTTATGAATATGTCCTGAAGATGGTCTATTAGACCGAAACGTCCGACGTTGACATTATATTAACATTAAAAGAGCATAATTGCATATTAGGATTTTTTGTTTGTTTTTTCCGTATATTTTTCTTCATATATATATATATATATATATATATATATATATATTATATATATATATATATATATATTTCTTTTACCCGATCTATCTACTTAGTTCAAGATTAGGTCGACTGTGCTTGCTCTCTGGCGATCCGTGTTCAAACCCAAGTGTCAGCAGCGACACGTTATTCCTATATGACAAATAATAATGATTTAGTAATACAGTCTTCCTAATTAACCAATAGATAACGAGAAAAGAGCTGGAGTCGTACCTTTCTGAAGGATCTTTACACGCAAGTGAATATAACGAACCCAACTGGAATTGGAACTGGGCTATCCGAATTCAAATTCCTACTCATTATCTATTACATCACTCGCACATCCAAGCTTACAACACCTGGTATTCCCCAGTGGCCACCTTGCTTAACTTCGATGATCGTACGGTAACCGATATTTCAACGTGATATGGCCGTAAAGCCTCGTTATCTTTTACTAGGACTTCCTGAAGTTTCTTCACCATGACCATTGTGTCATCTGCATATTTTAGGATTTTATCTTCCAATAATAAATCCTGGCATGAATTATAGTTCTCCCAGGATCGCCTCATTGTAAAGGCTAAATGTTTGGTAAGAAGACACATCCTTGTCTTACGCCCCTTTCTATCTTTCGATATTTACTGAATTTATTTTATATCTGTATGCAGGTGATTTATTCCCGTTATATGTTCATTCTTATTCTAGTATCTTTCACAAATAAATAAAGTTTTTCAAGCTTTTGTGCTGTACCTTGTCAAATGGTTTTGCATAATCTATAAATCATAGGTACACATTTTTATTGCTCTTTTTATATCATTATGAGGATACATATCGCTTTCCTTGTCCCAGTGTTTCTTAACGAAACGCACACTTCTTGTCTTATTTCCGGTTAAATTCAGCTAATCGCTCTATTGATCAACATTCGGATGATATGTTTAGTTAGGCTGAACTTTTTACCCCAAGCAAGCTAGACACAAGGGGATACTGTGTGTGGAAGAATTTAAAAAAGGAAACATTACTGTTATGGTCCAAGGTTAGGACGATGGAAGAACAACACGAAACACAACAGTGGAAATAACAAAGAATATATTACACAAGAAATAATACAAGAAATGAAAAGGTTAGTAAGACTGACCGACTGGTTTGGCGTGACTGCTATCAGCTCGACTCTATTCGATATTTACTCCCCCACCACGAGGGAAAGATGTGGCACAAGGCCGAGTTTTAAGTGGGTTTTCCAAGCCAAAAAATGCCCGTAGAAACTGTAAAAACAGAATCGGGTTGGTCAACCTCCCAGAACGAGACTCTGCCTTTCGGCGGAGCCTCGTCCGGGTTCCTCTCTGCTCAGAGGCAGAGAGTTCGACCGTCAAGCCGAGAAGCTCGGTTCGATTCAATACCGCCTCAATACCAAACCCCTTCGTCTCTCTTGAGAGGCGTAGTATGTATAGCATTCGGAAGAGTTCATTCTGTCGGTCTAGGTAGGCGCCATGACAGTTACTAATGAGCGGGAAGAGAATAGAGTAATGAGGAGGACAGTAGATTTACATTCTTGGAGTTAGTTGTAAAGTATAGAGCCGAGTTCCACAAGCGGGAAATGCGACAAAAGAAACTGACAGCATAAAACTTATGGTTATATCTAACCAGCTCAACTGTAAATTAATGAGATCTTGACACCAGTTTAGTACTGCGAATAAATTCAGAAAGTCTATCTACGATAGGGAAGTGTTCATTCGAGCAATTACAATGAAAGTATTTATAGAAAAGAGACAGGTAATCAAACTTAGGAAAGTGATTGAAGCCGAGCCGCCAGATCAGGGCCGTTAATATTGCTGATTCTTCTTTGGATGTTATCAAGCAGCTCAAGCTAAATAGCAGGCGCATCGGACCATATGTGGCAGCAATATTCTAAGCATGGGCAAATGGTAGACTTATAGATGTGTAAGAGAGTTTCTGGTGAGAAAAATTGTCTCGTACGATACAGTGAAGAAGCTTTCTTAGCAGCTGACCTGCCAATGGATTCAATATAGTCTTTCCACTTCATGTCAGCTGAGAACGTCAGCCCGAGAAGGCGCAACGCGTTTAGCATCAGCGATACTGATGGAAGGCAGAGAGTGGTCTCCCATGTGATTAATGGAGAGAAGTTTAGTTTTGGAGGCAAGCCATCTTTTGCCCCAGTTAACAACAGACTTACGGTCATTTTGCTCATCGGCTGTCATTTTGACTATGACGGACTGATCAGACTTACTATCGAGACAGGAGTAAATGGATTGTCTGGTGGAGCTCGTATTTAGTTGAATCTGGCTTTTTAGGCAGTACTAGGAAAATGCATCTACTAAGGTCTTCTAGTGTCTCACCGCTGTTGTATTACATTTGACACTTCCGGTAATCGTGCCAATGTCAAAATCGTCTACATATACAATAATCACTAACGCAATTCCATCCAATGTTTATTTTTTCTAAACATTTTGGCCTGTGCTGCTTCCAATTCAAACTTTAATATTTCAGACCATTCCATATTTTTGTTTATTGCGCGTTTCGCTCTTTCGCCCTGGGGGAAGGTGTAGAGGTAAGGGTTAATGAGGCTAGTCTAAGTAAACTTAGATCGATCCCCGATCTATTAACCATAAAATAGTTTGGTGTATAAAATCAATTAACACAATATTTTATGAGGGTAGAGATTTTATTTAAGTATAATCGGGAGACATTCAATCGAAAGCCCTGCATTGCTTAGCAGGAAATATAAGAATCAATTTCACATGTTTTTTTTTTGTTTTTTTTCCCTACTTAATAATTATGGAATGTGAGGTTAGTGTAACGGATATCAGCCCAAAATTTTGGAATGGTTCAAAATTTAAGTCTATTTTGTGGCTTTCACTCTCGTATAAAAACCCTTATGAAAAGCAACCGCCTACCTTTTCTTCCCCGCCTTCAGCTATACGTTAAATAGTAAGATTTGATTTTCTATTCATCGGCGGCAGTCAATCGAGGAGAAAGAACACTTGGAATTCCAAATTGTGTCTATAGAAACTGGAAATCACTCCACTATCTTTTTCAAGAGGTCATGCCAATTCTCGTACATTAAAGAAAAGGAAGCTGTGAAGAGTCATAGCCGCATTGTATTGGTAGGTAGGTCTCATCAGTTTACTGTTAAAATTGCTAGATGTAATATTAAGTTCTATGTTAACAGTTTCTTCTCTTTACTGACTAATGGAATTCTTTCCGACTTCCTGCTACGACCTTGAAAAATTTAAATATAAAGTCAATCGCCATCTGTTTACTTGAACACTGTTCTTTTATTATCCTCTATTCTCAATGTTCACAATTTCTTTGTTAGCCTTTGCATCTTTGTCACCTTATCGTCTTGTTTAGAGTGAAATAATATTTTTTACAATTCTTTAAAAAGAATTTATGATGATTCATAACATGTATTTAAGTTGCAGAGTATTTGTTGATAAGGAACAGAGACATATGAAAGATTCGCAACACTTAATGAGGAAAGAAGGCTTGGAGAACTGAATACTCACAAGCACACGGAAAAAAAACTGGGGAGTGCAATTGTGAGAAACATAGATTTATTTGAGCAAATAGATTGAGTAACAGTTACCGCGATGAAAAAGAAGGGTAACAAAGAGCATGTATTGGTGAGAGTAACAAAAAGAGATGATGGCTCACGTCCTGTGAGGATATGGCCGAGAGAGAGAGATATCGTGAAAGATATAGTCACTTTCCAAGAGTAGCTTAGTGTGGGACAAGGCCGGAAGTTGGGGTCACCCAGGGAGGATCGAACTCACTACTCAGTCGTAATTGTTCTAGCGAGACTAGCTTGCTAACCATTACACCAACTCGAGGTGTCCTAATGATTTAAGATGTGGCACAAGGACAGAAGTTTGGGGGCATGTAGTGAGGATCGAACTCACTACTCAGTTTCGAGCGAGACAAATTTGCTAAACATTATACCGCCTCGAGATGCCCAAATCGCGAAAGATATATATATATAATTATTTATTTAAAAATATGATTCCAAAACGCGACATAAGAAGTCTCATGTTTCAAAACAAGAGCCGAAAACTTCAATATAATTATTTAAATTAAATTGAGTTAAAGTGAGCTCTGTTCCATCTTCAAGCGAAATTTTTATTGGAATAACGTATTTCTGAAATTTACGTGTTTTAAAAATTGAAATCAAAATTTCCATGGTAACAGCTAGGGCGAATTGTTTAAATTGGGTAGGCGAGTGTTGGGTGTTAATAATAAGTATCAGTATAGAGTTACTTTCATAGATGTCAAGTCAGGGAAAGGTGGGGGTGTCTAAATTTGAAACGGAAGATGTATTAACCCTAGTCTGGTTTGCATGTCTATGGAGATTTATTTTTTTATTTTATTTTTTTATGAAAGGGATTTGTGCATATAAAAAAACTGCCGTAACGTTTGTTTTTTTGACGACTTCATAAAGGGTTATCTTTTTTGTAGGGTATTTAAACTATTTATTTGGGCTATGGATTATGAAGGGTGTTAAATTGTATGCATGTTTTTAGTTAATTATTCAAACCATGAATCTGATGATTGGGCTATGGATTAAACAAGTTATTATATTGTATGCTTGTTTTTAGCTAATAATTCAAACCAAAAATCTGATGATGTCTACAAAAAACCGTTAACTCGTGTCTATTGTTTAATAGATTATTATTATTATTTAGAAGCTTAATAATGTGCAATTTCTCATGGAGGCACAAAGGGCATGGGTCATCCCAAGTTTTACATGTTCTAGCCTTGTTTATAATTTTCCATTTTACTTTAGGTGTCCTATTTGTTTCCTTCAGATGCCAAAAATATTTAGATAGCTAAGTCTGATTTCTTTTATTTATATTATTGAAAGAGCACTTATGCTGCCTCCATAATTGTTTCTCACCATCGCCATATTATTTTCAGAATTATTAAATACTAGAATATTTATGCAACATACTGACGTGTGTTAAAATCCTCACAGTATTTAGTATTGTTGAAGTTATCGCTAATATTTTTGGTCGAAATTTACATTTTTTCGTTCAATTTGGTGAACCAATCGATGACATTTGACGAAGCTGATTTTCTTGGAAAATACATTGACAAAATACCTACTGCTCAGTTTAATAATTTCTTTTGGACACTAGGACAAAAATGTTGATTACTACATCACCATTCAAAGATTCAAATGTAAAAAGTTTTAAAACTAGCTTTATTGAAAAATAAAATCATTAAATATGTTAACAATTAAAAAACTAATGTACCTTTGTTTTGTTCATTTGGTCATTATGAGCAACGCTCCTCAAGTACTCTATAATATCAATTGTTTTCATATCTAAGAACGGTGCTCTCTATTAATCGTCTGTGAGGACCCTTTTTACCTTTCATCAACATGGCAGATGCTAACCTCCAGGAGACTGATTAATTGCGTCTTCTCGAACTAACGTTTTCGTCTGTGGTAAAATTATATTTAATCTAGGTCCACTGCTAGAAAAGGTGGCTCCCTGTGTCGTGCCAGACATTTTTTTCTCGTCGGAATGTATATTACATATTTATAAGTCTACCATTCGACATTGCTCTGAATATTGCTGCCACATCTGGTATGGTGCTCCTGCTATATATTTAGTGATTCTTGATAAAATGCAAAGAATCTTCCCTGATATGGCATCTCGGCTTCCGTCCATTTCCCACCTCTGTTATGTAGCTTCCCTATGACTTTTCTATAAATACTTTGATGGTAATTGTTCTGATAAACTTTCCTCCATGTTCTAAATCCCACATATGGGAACTAGTTAGGAATACATAGAGATTTGAGGTATTATGGTGGCTGTAGTAGGAATGGTAAGGAAGAATATGTTGTTTTATGTAAGGAATACGTTGGTATATTTGGCTCAGTAATCATGACTAGCTTAGTTTAAGACAACACAGATTAAAGACAAGCCTTCCCTTACCATCACTTTTGGCTTTGTGCCACGTTTTCGTATTATTCAAAATACTATTCATTCATTCATTATTATTCAAAATAAATATTACTTTCCTCTATATTACATAGTCTTTAGGAATTTAAGCACAGTACTAGATTCTCGGCAAGGTCTCATCATTTTATAGTTGAAATGGATAGATGTAACTGTAAGTTCCACGTTAACAGTTTCTTCTATCGCACATCTCGCTTGTGGAACTCTTTTCCGGCTTCTTGCTTCCCAGTCAACAAATGTTCAAAAATTTAAGTGCAATGTTAATCGTTATCTTCTTAATAGTATTTTTCTCATATTCTCTAACAATCAATGACGCTTTATGTTTTAGTATTTTTATTGCTTTGCTTAGGATGAAACTATTTTCTGCATCTGTAGTCTTCAGATTTTTTTATAGTATCCAAAATTCTAGCGTGCGAAAGTCTTTTGCCATATTATCTGGCATCTAAACGGCCGAGCCAAAACGTACCAAACCGATATATTTGTTACCCTTGTCACATAGAGAAAAAAAAACTTATTTCAATAAAATAATAACTTTTCTGTAAAAAAAAAAAATTAAATAATTAGTTTATTCGGGTGTACAGTTAGATGTTTTGGTCATTTTGATATTTAAAAAAAGTTTGTCTATAGCTGTTGTTTCTGATTAAAATTATAAATAATTCAATAAAATAACCACACATTCTGCGTTCTAAAAGTGTCAGTCAGTCAGTTATGTGTCATGCATGATACACACTTGGGCGATCATGTATCTTTCGATACATGACTGACGAGGCAGATATTTTCCAGTAGTAGTTTGCCACTTCTTTCTGCTGTAGACAAGTTGCCATCCAAGACTATAGAAGCCGGTCTGTCCTGCTATTTATCCGTACCCGGAGGAAAAGAAGAGGATTCATACCTTTCCCAAGGTTATTAGCACATAAATGAATGTAATGGATTCGACTGGAATTCGAACTCTGCTCGCCGATTTCTCAATCCCAGCCGCTATCCATTACTCCACCGCGATGATGCTTTATTTTTTCAATCTCTCCCCATCGCTCAGTTTTTTCCTACCGTCGATATAACTTGTGAATTTACTTTGCACACATGATAATCTTGCAATTACCATGAACAAAGAAGCCATTCCATTTACAATAGAAAGGGAAACATTTGATTTTGCAACTATCCAGGAATAGTCTGCGAATTTCTTCAATTCCAATAACCTCCGATGCATGTCGTATTCCATCACGCGATTGTCGTACGAGACAATGGCCTAATGAATTTAACCATATCTAAATGCGATGCACTTTAACGGTTTTCAGTGCTGAAAATTAAATCGGCGATTCGAGATCAAGATCCGGGTCTCGTGTGTCGCATTCACTTCGCAATACGCTTTGGGAAAGGCAAGGTTCATTTTCTCTTCCTCCGCTGCCTTGGTTGGCAGCCTGTCTATGAAAACACTAATTCAAATTCAAAACCTTGTGGAAAGTAACAGAGAGTCACTACACTATGTTTCTCAAAAATCATTGTAACAGAAATATATTAAAATGAAACCGTGCAGAGCCCTAATCGCGACAGATACTTTTTTAAAAAAATATGATAATGCTAATATTAACAGTTTCCCTATACAGAAACACTTCGTAATCATTGACCGAGCAGACAGTACCGCTTTGGGTTGAAATTTATAAAATCTTTCTCATGAAACAAGTTTTAAGGAAAATAGTTTCTCGAATCCAGTAGCTGTTATTGCTCTTTTCACTAGTGATGGGAGTTTCCTTCCTAACGTTTTACAATATGCAGTATAACTATATATTGCGAGATCAATACCTGTTTCAGGCAGTGAAATATTCTGGTTTAGAGTAGCGAGAAAAATGGCGTCAACAAATTAATGAATGATAATTCACTAACATGAGTTATCTCCCCTGAAGGAATGATAACAGATTATTTGCAACGAGTTTGATTAGAGGAACCTGGAGATGATCGGAGGGTACAACGACCGAAATATTGTAAATATAACTGTAACAATAACAATAATGACACTAGTTCAGATATATTTCTAAATATTCTAACATTAAGATACTCCTACAATTAATCATTATAATACGTATAGTTTTGCTTTTATAAGAGTTAAACCAGTTTGAGTGTTAGTATCATATCAGGTCAGAAGCTGCACAATAGAGAAGGTTGATTTTGAAACCGTGGTATTGCATTCAGTCTGCAAGTAGAGGTTTGACATGATAAATAACGACACAGAATATTTATTTCCCAATCTTTGCCACTTTTTGAAGAAACGTGTTTAAAGAATAAATTTAAGTTCAAAATCGTAGCGTTGGAATTTCATTTCGGTGATCAGTGAAAGCCTTATATCACAGCCTTATAAATATATAATTGAAATATATGCAGTTAGTTGGTTTGAACTGAAAATGAATGATAAATTCAATAACCAACAACTGTATATCTTAAACGTGATCCAAAGAATAAAGCAACGGTCGACCGAAATACAAAATATCACATCAAAAATTGACAGCACAATGCTTTCATCTGGAGGTGAAGGAAGAGACTATTAAAAAAATTGTCCATTAGATAAGTAAACATTTATTCATATTTAATTAGTTATGTTGATTAACATTTTACAATTTTTATAATTTTCACTTATCGAATACAGTAAAAAAATACGTATTTTTGTGGTGATTCCTAATTAGAATTTTGATTTTAATATATTTTAAATTCAATAAATCTAATAAGAATTATCAACTTTCTTTGGATTTATTCTTGAAATAGTGAAATTGTGAAGTCAGTTTATAAATTAGGTATTTATGTACAGTTTTTTAAACAATCTTTAAAAATAAAAGCTCAAAATTTTGTTAAAGCTGCGAATCTAATTTTTGATGTTAATACTTATCCCATCAAACCCAAATTTTTATATTGAGTGCAATATTAAAATGTCCGAAGAAAGTAAACCTGCTGTATTGCTGCAAGGACAGGTGTATATGTTACGTTGGGTAGAACAGACCACCTTTGCGTTACTGTTGTAAGCTAGAAAGTGATAATGAATGAGGAATAACCGAAACGGAGGTTGGAAATGAAATGGTAATCTATATAACATAAACAAAATAAAATACTCACCAGAGACGTGAAGTAGGTAAACCATTGATAGTGGTGGACTACTTAGACAGCATATTACGATATTTACCTGCATCCCCACGAAGAAGGATGCGTCACAAGGCCAAATTTCATGTGGGGAAATCCAAGCCCACTTACGCGGGATCAGGTATCTGTCTACCTCTCCGGACGGGTTTCTCTCTGCTCAAAGGCAGAGAGTTCGACACGGCAAGAAATTCCCACTCTGACAACTCATGCTTTCAGCTTTGGCAGCATATTACCCCCCCCACTTACAATAGTGTCCAACGTATTTATGAGGATTGGGACATACCCATTAGTGTTCATAGGTACGGTATATAACAGTTGCTGAATGTGACCTTGCGTTGTCATAGTAATGGAGAGCAATGTTGATTTTCTGAAAAAAAAAAAAAAGGAAAAAACGTGAACAATTCACCTGCCTTACGACACAGTCCCACTTATCAGCTTTGATAGATTTCATAATCCTGTACGCGGTCTCTTAGGGGAAGACTTATTCTCCACTATGCAGCCCCCTATATCATCTCTACCCTGACAAAACTACTACTCTATCGCTTCTTCTATAGCAAATTTTCAAATCAGCTCCATTCTATAGTACATACCTTTTCAGATAAGACTTCATGCCACATCCACGGAGTTGAATCATCCTCATCCCCTTCACATTCTAATTGTAACACACAGACAAGTTTTTTTCCAATAACTAATACGTTGAGGAACAGTCTCCTGCGTGTGTGCTTCCCTGAACACTTCATTCATAGCCTCTTCAAGTCAAGAGTCAATCATTATCTATCATCCTAACGTACACTTCCTGCTTCCTCCTTTTACATTCATATCACAGATTTCATTCAGCATTTCTCTACTTTGAGTGACGCTTGAGGCTTGTATTTGGAGAACATTAGTAAACTCACATATTCACACACACACACACACACACACACACACACGCCATTATTTTTGTTCATTGAGTATATGTGAACATTAGCAATCATACCAATGACATCAGAATGTAATTTGAATCGTGTTCTCATCTTGTCAGTAGCAGCCATGGCTTTATTACCGCTTAAACCCCCCGTAGCTGTCAATGCATCTGCATCTGACCTTTGCCCTCTAATAATGCGTAGCTTGCATGTCAAAAACTTCGTGGTGAGACTGGCATATTCATTCATTTATTTATTTTTTATTTTATTATTTTTCCAAAATTAAAACATTTAAAGAAAACTATTTACAGGAACAGAAATTGCGTCCATTTTTATAAAACGAATCGCAACCAAATTATCCGAGACCTTTTGTGCTTTTAATAACTGCATAAATAAATATATTTGCAAACAATCTATGAAATTTCTGCGCAACTTCATATGTAAAATTTCAGATATAACTAAATAATATGTCTGTAAAAGTACACTATGAATAAAGACAAAATGAAATGTTGTCTTAACGAACGTGTGTCGTCCTCTGATAGTCTTTATAAAGGCAAAAGTAACGATTTTATTTTGCAGCAACTATTTATAAACAAAAGTAAAAAAAAACGTTGTTAGTTTTTTTCAAAATTTAAAAATTAAGAGACGCTCATAAATACACATCAGGTTAACTGAAAAGTAAAAAAAAAAACAAACAAAAACAGATGCTCATTTGCATTTATTAGACATTTAATTACGTCACTTAGCATCATGCATAATTTTCCTAAACTGTTCAATCAAACTGCTGAATTTGAATTTGAATGAGTGTCGCTTAAATATAGAATTTAAAAAAAACTAACAACATTTTTCTTTTGTTTATAAAGACTTGTTGCAAAATAAGATCCTTACATTAGCCTTGATAAAGTCGATGAGGGAAGGAAAGGAAAAGCCAAAACTTAGATTTGAATTTTATATATATATTATATATATATATATATATATATATATATATATATATATATGTAACTTAACAGCAAAACTACTTCAAATGTTTTATTTAATTCAAGCACATTCAAAATTTTTGTTACGTTTTTCTTATTCGTGATTAAGTTGTCGCCAAGTTGGACCAAATCAAAATATATTGAATCTATTATTAGACAAATGAAACAAAGAGCTCACATTAAGCATGATATGAGATTATTGCAAATATTCGTGTCATTAGAAAATGAAAAAGAAAGTTGTACATACTCACAAAAAAAAAAAAAATATGAGTCAAGTACATAGTTTCTATCGTTTTTAACAAACGTCACCTATCGTTTCGTAGAATCTTTATTTGGGGGGATCCAGAAGGTTGTCAGGTAGTTTTTGACTGTACAGAGTCAATTTTTGTGCCATTTAAATTGTTCTTTGCCGACCATAACAAAATAAAATCCAAAAGAGTAAATCCAGGAGAATACGGTGGATGTTTAAGCTTCTACAATATATATTTTGTAACATGCGGTCCTGCGTTGTGTTGGTGGAAAATGCCGCCTTTTTTTATTTCGTCCTTTGTCCCTGAATCCAAATCTCCTGAAATGGCGAAACGCAGTTGAGATATAGATTTCCAAATTCTTAACAATCATTTCCGTCGAAATTTTCGGTTTATTCTCCACAATAGCAAGCATAGAGTCTCCATCAACGTCTGAAGTTCACTCGGAGTATGGTTGATCGTTTATGTGAAAATCACTCTGATGCGATCTGCCAAATTACTTTTTGTCCATGCGAAGAGCTAAAGCATAGTCCAAATAAACCTTCTGAATGTTTTTGTTGCCGTTCCGACGCTTATTCCTTTCCGAAATCCATAGAGTATAATGCGGCAAAAGTGCAACTTTTACATCATCCATATTTAAGGCATTCATTTGTGTACAAAACGTCAACATTCAATAAAGTTTGACTCACAACTGTACGATGGATTATTTCAACCAAGGAAACAACACAAATTGTCATCAAAATAAACGCCAGTGTCAAGTTTCAGTCATTTTATATTAGCAATGAAAATCGGATACGAACTTTTGCAATGATCTGATATATCCAACCAAAGTAGAAGTTACTTTAACTGCTTTTTTTAAAATAACATCTTAATTAAATGGCGCGTCCATTTTTGGGACACCTATTTTAAAAACATATCTATTCCTTAAATATTTTTAGAAATAGTTCTGCAAATTAAGACACTTGTATTTTATACAGGTATATCTAAATCAGAATTATAAAGTTACTAAAAAGAAATACCAAAGGAAGCTAATGAAAAACTTTCCCTGTTGTAATTGATAACAGTAAAGTTGTTGATAATGGTTAGAGATGGTCAAAAGTTCTCGACCGAAAATTTTATAAATTATGGACAATTTCCCGCCAAAACTGGTTTAGACGTGCGACAACTTAATATAAGCATATTGGAAAAATGTAATCAAAAATTAAACAGACCGACGATTTAATAAAATATGTCCGAAAATGTGGTAGTAGGCCAGAGTTTCGAAGGACAACGGCTCGAAGGGAAATTGACGAATGGAAAAAGTGTTGAAAGGAAAAAAAAAAGAGTTGAACTGACTAAATGACGAATAGACATAATGTCGAAAAGACAAATGTTTCAAAAGGACAAAATGTTGAACAAAGTAAAAATGAGCATTTCGTCATGATTTCAAAACTTCAGTTAAAATAATCAATTACGCTATTCTAAAACTTTATTGCTTATCTTTGAAATCATTTAATAAATAATAGCCTTGAAAGTGATTAAGCCTCCATGATCATCGGTTAGCGGTCCGAGGGAGCGTTTATTATACTCTATTTTTACCAAATTCAACGGAGAGTCTCCTGATATATATATATATATATATATATATATATATATATATATATATATATATATATATATATATAAGCGGAAGTTCTTATGTTAGTTTAAAATATAAAATAATTATTTAACGGCAGGATACTTGCATGCTAAGAAAAATGTATTCTATTGTAAGCACATTATTGGCCATTCCTCACTTATTGAGTTCGATTCTTTTATCGTTCGGCTTTTTGTCCATGCAGTACTTTGTCCATTCAACAACTTGTCTGTTCGTCACTTTGTCTGTTCAAGATTTTGGCCATTCGTCATTTTGTCTTTCGACATTTTTTCTTTGCACAGAAAAGTGCATATGTGAGATATTATATACAAACCTATATATCAGTCTAAGAGTGCGTGACAATTTTCTAACGTTACAAGTTTCGTTTTTCTATAGGACTTCTACAGACTAATAATGGTTTTATTGCTGGAGTTTTACATATAAAAGGTATAGGTGGAAAGATAAAACAAACACAGTTTGCTAGTCAACTAGAGCTGAAGACAAATGTATCTATCTATTTACAGTTAAATTTACGTCTAGGATCATAAAACATATTTATTTTCAAAGCAAAACTACTGATATTAAAATGTGGGATAATAAAACATAAACACGATAAAAAAGAAAACAAAAGTTATAACGATAAAAAATGCGATAAAATGAAAATAGTAGCCATAAATATTAAACAAAAGCGATAAAAATAAAAACAAAAGCGATAAAATAAATCAAAAGTGATAAAAATAAAAACAAAAGTGATAAAAATAAAAAAGTTATAAATGAAAACAAAAGCAATAAAAATAAAAACAAAAGCGATAAAAATAAAAACAAAAGTGATAAAAATAAAAACAAAAGTGATAAAAATAAAACGCCAAAAGTGATAAGTAACAAATGTGATAAAAATAAAAACAAAAGAGATAAAAATGAAAACAAGAGATAAAAATAAAACAAAAAATAAGAAATAAAAATAAATTTAAAGTTATAAAAATAAAAACGAAAGCGATAAAAATGAAAAATAAGATAAAAATAAAAACAAAAATTATGAAAATAAAAGCAAGAATAATAAAAACAAAATTGATAGTGATAAAAGTAGAAACAAAAACGATAAAAATGAAAGCAAAAGTTAGAAAAATAAAAAAATAGTAGAAAATATATACAAAAGCGAGAAAAATAAAACAGAAGTGATAAAAAATAAAAACAAAACTTATAAAAATAAAAACAAAAAAGATAAAAACAAAAAAGATAAAAAATAAAAAAGAGATAAAAGTAAAACAAAAGCAATAAAAATAAAAACAAAGTGATAAAAATAAAAAACAAAAATGATAAAAATAAAACAAAATTGATAAAAATAGAAAAAAGCGATAAAAATAAAGACAGAAGTTATTAAAATAAAAAAAAGCGATATAAATAAAAACATAAGGGATAAAAAGAAAAAAAGAAAATTGTTAAAATTAAAAACTAAACAGATAGAAAGCTGACTGAACTATGCTAGGTTATATATCTCCCAAAATACAACAGTTTAAACTTGAAGAGAAGCCCACATGTATCCTTCGCTTTCTTTTGATGCAGTATTATGAATGACATGTGGTGTATTCCGTCCCCAACATACATATACATGATCCTATCAATAAATCATATACGTCTGAAGAAGTCCTTTCAAAGAACAAAATGTGCAACGTAAAATTTTTTATCATTTTGTCATTCAGCTATTTTCAGATATATATTTCTTATTAATTAAATGTTATATTTTAGTGGATATCCGTGTCTAAGAAGGCACCATGACTTTTTTAGCAAGAGGAATTACATCTATCGGCCTGTGCATTCGAGAGTATTAGTAAAAAGAATGTACACTCCGGAATTTTCTTTATTAAGACTTTCGAATGCACACGCAAGTAAATGTTATTGGCGCTGTTTAAAAGCATAAAAAGGGTGCAAACTCAAGCACGTATATCCATTGTAATATGTAATAAGGAATAATATGTTGGCTTAAAAACAAAATTCATTAATTCTTTAAAACACACACACACACGCACGCACGCACACCTACACAAACTCACACACACACACACACACATACATATATATATATATATTAATTTGATTCACGATCACTTCTACGCGTGAAACTTTTCGTTGTAAGTTTTATTTATCTGTGCTCTAACAATTACTCAAGCAAATTCTTTATATTTAGCAGTCTTTCGGTAATAAAATGCTTTTTTTTCAATAATATATATATATATATATATATATATATATATATATATATATATATATATATATATATATATATATATAACGAACCAAATACCATAAAGAAGGTACTAGGTTCAATCGTTACACGGAGTTTCACGCAGAGCGATCGACAGACGACATGACCCGAAATTTACACACACACACATATATATATATATATATATATATATATATATATATATATATATATATATATATGTATATAACGTTTTTCTTTTTCATGAGCAGATAGCTTAAGCTAATGTCAGTCTATTAAAGGCTGGTTGCAGCCTTTTGAATATCTGTAAATATTTTAAATACACTTTATGTCTTGCCATTCGTAGCCGCTTTCAGAGCTCGACACTAACGTCATTGACATTATTGTGATCGTTAATGTCTCGTAGTAATCTCATTTTCATGAGAATTATGAAACTGTTGAACGTGCATTGGTATATAAAAAAAACATTAAATTTGTGGGTTCAGTATTTATTTAGACAACAATATTTGAACACTTTTATTTGCCGTATATTTTAATCTGGATTGTAGGTCGTCTGGGTCACTTGATATTAGGGACACATCATCGTTGAATCAGAGGTGAGTAACACCATTCACCATTTATTTCTAAATCGATTTCTTTCTTACTAGCCGAAATACTGATTGTTTCGCATTGTCTAATTCATATATATATATATATATATATATATATATATATATATATATATATATATATGTATGTATGTATGTATTAATCTATAATCGCCTGAGGAGACGTATCGTCAAGTGTTGAAACCCGACTGCAATTGTGTAAGCGATCCTTACATGTTTTTGTTGTAATATCTTAAAATAAATAAAATTGCTGTTCTATGTATTGAGCCCTCTTTTAAATTAAATGTTATGAACGTTGGAAATATACTTTGTTCGTTATCATCTTACCTGGATATATATATATATATGTATATATATACGTGTGTGTGTGTGTGTATTTGTGTATGTATGTGTGTGTATGTGTGTGTAAACATTGAAATGAAGGTATAAGACAATACTATGAGCTTAATTATATGAAAAAATTATATGAAATAATTATAAACAATTCTATATAAAATAATATACATATTTACTATATATATGTAAGCAAATACGTGGATATATATGTTAATTATGTTTTTATAACTATGTCCTGAAGAAGGTCTACTAGACCGAAACGCCTGACGTCGACATTGAAACAACATTAAAACAGCATACTTGCATATTCGGATTTTTGTTTTTCCATATATTTTTCTTATTATTATATATATGTGAGTGTGTCTGTGTGTGTGCGCGTGTGAGTTGGTATGTACATGTGCAGTACATGCGAATGTTTGTGTGTATGTGTGTGTGTGGTTATAAAAATTTGTTTGACAGAAAGTTAATATAAGCAAAAATAAAGACAATAAGGTAGCCTTTTATGCCAACGCGTTTTGTGTGGAAATTTTACTTACAAACCTGTATTTATACATTGAGGTAATGCTGGGAAAATTCAAATTATGCCACATTTTCAAATTTCAAATTTTCATTTTTCTCCACATTTACTTCCGTTTATCAATACAGATTAATGAATGAAATGTCTACATTTCCTTTGATAAAGTTCCTCAAGGAGCGAAACGCTTTGTCATTAAAGGGTCTTCACCTTGTCTTTTCCTTTACACACACACACACACACATATATATATATATATATAAGTTTTATTAATGATGAGTGACAAGGTACTATGATTAAGCTTTTCATTCAATTTTCTTTAGTTCGTATAAATGTTTTATTTTTTGGACATAAAGTGTGTAAAACTTTTCAGAATGTTCTGTATACGGTTGTAAAGATCAGCTACTAATAAATACAATGATACTACAAAATTGCAGGAAAAAAGGTAGAAATCTCAGCACAGCTTGGCTAGTTTAACGTAAAGCCTTTGATATAAAATATTTCCCAATTAAAACTGATCAAACCATTGTTGTCATGTTTGAGCACTTCAGGCTTCATTTCCATAGGCAGAATAAACATTTCTTGCCACTTCTGTTTCTGAAGAGCCCATTTTAAATTTATTCAGCATAGTATCTGATAAGATCATTTTAAAAGAGTAAAATCAATACAAAAATTTTAAAAAGACATGAAAAATGGGTGTGTCAAGTGTATTGAAGGGTGACTATTACTATAAAAATAGATAAAAATCTTTGATAGAATGAATGTTGCATAGCTATAAATCATTAGTCAGGCTAAGGTTATTTTTAATACTTCTTCATGTATACACTGTGATTATAATGTTCAAGAGAAATGCATGTGCAGTTCTCAGTCTATTCAGCCAGGCTACCAATAGACTTTCTATGCCAGGTTTTGTAATGCTATGGTTGGACAGTTTATGATATCCGAGCGCTTTCTGATATTCAGTTAGTCATTATCAAAGAGTTTTTTTTTTTTAATTTTTATTTCTAACTGAATGTGGAGATTTATTTTATATACGTATCTAGAGTGATGGAATGATTTTTATTTTCCAAGCACGGTCAGCGCATTTTGGCCGTGTTCATAGCTGATGCTATTAACTGTTAGCTTTTATAGGGCTATTATAGTTGTATCTTCTACGAGTATGATTGGTAGGTTTCGGTGTGTTGCTATATATGTTTTAATTGAGCTTTGGCTAGAGAGATGTAACGTGAGTCGTCTTGATAGGCATGTGGTTTTATGTCCATTATTCATGAATTTAGTTTGATCAGGAACGCAATTCATTAAGGAGCATGTGAATTCATAAATAATATTGGTTCTTTGTATTAAGCTCATCCACATGTAAAAAATTCTAAAAATAATGGAAGCATTAATAATTTTAAAAAAGTAAAACACTCAATAAAACGCTTGATAATGATGTCTAGTAAAAAAAAAGCGGCGAATTTATAATCACTGTTTTGTTTATCTTTCAGTAATAATTGACATTGAATAACCGTGAATAAATTTCTTGAGTAATAATTACTTTGAATGAAGCTACTGCCTCCTGGTTCCCACGCTTACAATTCTGTGTTGAACATTCAGGCTAACATTGACGATGATTGTTCAGTTTGTGCATGATAGCTAAATAAATTTCTTTCTGAATTTACCATTTTGCACTTGGCACTCTGTAGAATAGCAAAAAGCGCTCGGATACACAGAACATTCGGCTAGTTTTAAACACTTTATGTTCATAAAAGAACCCACTTATACGACTATGTGTGCGTATGTGTGCGCATGCGCGTGCGGTGAATAAATGAGTAAAGTTTTCAAAGGCTTATTTCCTGACGCTGAGTTTCGCAGAAATTAAAACGCTTATATCAACGAATTTAAAAGATATCATATTTATTTTTACTCCATTGTCAGCGGAGACTTCTGGGGTTATTCGTCCTCATTCGATGACGTTCCTTCGGAGGGTTTGCGGGATTGCGTCCCGTTTAAGGGACGAATTTCACGAAACGGAGTGGCTCTTGCAGCGTGTCTCACTGGCGATTGTGCAAGTTAATGCTTTCTCGATCATTACAGCTGGCAGACGATAGCAGAAAAACAGAAGAAATATTTCGTTTTTTTTTTGTTTATAGATACTTTGTTCAAATAAAGTTAAAACGAGCTTTCCAAGTTTGAATTTTGCCATGTTGGAAACAAAACATGAAAAGCGTTAATTTTTTACGTCAACTAAATTTTAAATTTACTCTTTCGTAAGGTCAGTCAGTTATGTGCCATGCAAGGCGATCATGTATCTTTCTTAGGCGATCATGTATCTTTCTATACATGACTGACGAGGCAGATTTTCCCGCAGTAGGTTGCCATTTCTTTCTGGGGTAGACCAGCTGCCATCCAAGGCTATAGAACCCGGTCTGTTCTGCTATTTACCCATAGCTGGGAGGAGAAGAAGAGGATTTTCCTTTCCCAAGGATATTGCCATCTAAGGTTATAGAACCCTGCTATTTACCCAAAATGTGGATAAGGAGAGGATTCATACCTTTAACAAGGGTATTAGCACGTAAGTGAATGTAATCGATTCAAGTGGATTTCGAACTCGGCTCTCTGATTCCTCAATCCGAGCCGCTATCCATTACTTCACCGTGGGAAAGGTATGACCACTCTTCTTTTCCTCCCACCTATGGATAAATAGTAAGACAGACCGGGTTCACCAGCCTTGGATGGCAACTGCTCAGGAAGAAATGGCAATCTTCTGGGGGAAAAAAAATCTGCATCGAAAGATACATGCTCATTTAAGCGTGTATCACGCATGGCACATAACTGACTTTCGTAAGGACATTATTACGTGGCGAAATCTAATTGGATATTGTTCGATTATGTGTATTTCATAATGTTTTTTCCGTTCTAGAAAGTATAATATGTTGGTGAAGGTAATGGCTTGCCAACTTATGTAAAACTTTGTGAATGTTTACCATCTGAACCTTTAATATTAAAAGATTTATAAAAAAAAAAGCAGTAATTATTGGCTCGAAATGTTGATAGTTATTACACCGATGTATGTTGTCCCGAAGTGACCTAAAAAGAAGTACTTGATATTAATATTGGAGTTATATATTTTTAAACAGTAAATATTATTGTTTTATCATCAATACCAAATGCAAGGATAACATGTATAAACATTGAACGAACAACCATCGTAACCAAATCGAGTGATTTATTTTTATGATTTATCAACCGTTTAAAGGTTATTTAAAGTCAGAAACTATTTTTAAACTGTAAAATATTTTTGAGATAATAATGATTTAGTAATTTAGTCCTATTAATTAACCAGTATCTGGAAAGAGGAGAGGCGGATTCACACGTTTCCCAAAGGTATTTTGTGCGTATGTGACTATAAGTAAGCCGGCTGGAATTTGAATCCGGCTCCCCGGTTTGTAATTCTTGTCCTTTATTCATTACACCACCCGCACATCCAAGCCTACAGTACCTGGTATTGCCAGGCAGTCAGCCATCTAGATATTGAGTAGACATAACGTAACTAATTCAAGGCGTATATAACTCAGCCCCAAAATGTCACATTTTATACAGATGTACACATTGCACATATCTATCTATCACTTTCTCTTTCTCACTCTCTCACTCCTCTCTCTCTCCCTTTCTCTCTCTCTCTTTCTCTCTTTATATATATATATATATATATATATATATATATATATATAAAAAATATAGTTTAAGGTGTGCTATATTTATGGGGTAAAGTGATCAATATCAGAGACAGAGCGTATGTAAATATAAAAATATAAAAGTGAACAGTGAAATCAAAACTCAGGTGATGGGAGTTGACTTCAATCTTCACTTTTGTATATATATATATATATATATATATATATATATATATATATATATATATATATATATATATGTGTGTGTGTGTGTGTGTGTATGTGTTTGTGTGTGTGTGTTAAAATTTCAGATTGTGTATATCTGTGAAAGGATAATATAAGAAAAAGACAAAACGAAAACTTACCTTAACTGACAGGATTAGTATCTCTTTCACCGAAGCTAGATCTCTTGGAGCAAAGAATTCGATTGAGACCATAATATAAATAAAAAAAAATCCGCCACTTCTTTAGAAATTGCTTTGTTTACGTTAGAATACGAAACTAATCAGATACGAATGCCTCGCGAGTCTGAGAAAAGGTTTGCATTTATAAGACACTATTTAACTTTGCTTGATCGACGCGCGCACTCTGTGGTCAAGTCGGTCTAGACCACATAAAATCGAACAACTTTTTCTCCTACCACGGTGGACGCAGGTTCGCATCCTGCAAGAGAGCATATATTTTTTTAAATATAATTTCTCTAACATTCAGGCCAGTAGACGAAAATAAATAAATATATTTTTAAAAAAATAAACTGATCTGCTACTCAAATATGGTTATCCATTAAAAATAACGTTTAATTAATATAAACTCTCAGGTTATTAAATAAAATATCCATCACTTCTTTAGAAATTGCTTTGTTCACGTTAGAATACGAAACCGAGTTGATATGAATTTTTCGATAGTCCGAGAAAGATTAGCATTTATAAGGCCCTATTGAACGTTGCTTGATCAGCGATGCACTCCATCGTAAAATAATTATAAAGCAATATTCAGCTTTGCCTGATATACTAAAAAGGTCGATTCTTTTATTCCTATATTCCTTTTGAAAAGAATCAGACTTTCTGGATAGAAAAGAATTTGTATCATGCTGAATCGATCTCTTTTCTATTTTTGAAATATTTTATATTAATTTTAGGAAGGATCAATTTATTTGATTAAATGGACGTAAACACGACACTAATCCAGTTAAGAGGATGTTATAAAATATCCCAACTTAATATTTTGATCTTTAACCGAGATTATTTTTCTTAATTTTAATCTTGGAAATTATATTGTCGATCAAACGACAATATAATTTCAAACACTTCCCTCATTCTTGATAATAAAAAATTATTGCGATTGCTTTTATTCTGAGATCTCGTAACAAATGAAAACATATTGTGTTTGACTAATTAATTGCCAGTATAGTCCTGGATATAATGATAAACAACATCCCGGTTCAAGGCCTCTACATTGGAAATCTTGCTGTTTTTCCTAGGCCTACCCTGACCTGAAAAATAAACAAAACGCTATGATAAGTATAAAATATATATTTTATAGTAAAAATAGCAGCGATATTTTTTTATATAAAATATTACCAACAATACATTTAAAGAAAAATGGCCAACTATACATTTTATTTGTGCTGAAGAAATACAATTGTATTCAAAAGATATTTAGCTGAAGTCATAAAATGGCGTTAAAATATTTAGATTTCGTCATTAAATAACCCATAGAGGTGTTGATATGCCGCTAAACAAAATCAACCAAACAACTAACATGAAAGAACTCCATTATGACATTAGTCCATACAATATATGTATATACAATATATATTTGGAGGTAGAGTAATGGATAGCGGCTTGGATTGAGGAATCGGAGAGCCGCGTTCGAATTCCAGTCGAATCCATTACATTCACTTACGTGCTAATATCCTTGGGAAAGGTGTGAATCCTCTTTCTTCTCCCTCCAGCTATGGGTAAATAGCAGGACAGACTGGTTTCTATAGCCTTGGATGGAAACTGGTCTAGGAGAAGGAAAACTCTGAATTCACACATGCTCTTAGAGGAGGGTGAATGGAGTCTCTCTGAGCCTTGGTTGGCAATCCATTTAGTGTTGGTGTCACGATAAAAACATCCTTGATAACCCTAGCGAAGTGTCAAGAATTCAGCTATTTGACAAGATTATGAACTACACCAATCAAAGTATTGGTGAGTTCAAGATGAGAGAGATGAGATACAATATACTACAATTCCTTAAAGAAATCAAACTATATTCCAAAATATAACTTCAACAAAGCTACAATATAAAACACACATATCACCGCCTCCCGGTAATTAGGTCCACATAAACATGCATATGAACAAAGCTGAGTATCCTCTACCATGTATTCAATTGCGAAAGCAGAATACTACTTCCAGGTACACAAGAAAATTAAATTTCGGCATTAAATGAGCCATAAGGAGTTGATATGCTGTTAAACAGACAAATCAAATAAATGACTTAACAATATTTTATAACGAACATCAGCATAGTAGTAATTGTTAACGTATTTGAGTAAACGTTTCTTGTGAGATCGATCCAGCATAGATTGTTCTTTCAAAATTCAGCAATCAACCACCAAGCAATTTCTTATAAGGGTAGAGGCTGGGTTTAAATATAAAAAGGGGTGTTTTGTCATAGATTACTCTACGCAAAAATTCGAATCACTGAACGGAATTCGAATTCCATTTTGTTTTATTGCATTCATTTTAGCGCTAAACCGTTGGGAGTGATCTGAATCCATCTTTCTTTTGGCAACCATTCCTTCCTGTTAAGTTACCCGAAATTTGCTTCACAGTATTTCTAGGGGAAACAACATGTCGAAAGCGTAATATTATAAAAAAAAATAAAAAAAATGAACTATTTATATTACGCGAAAACTATTTGCTTTTCAGTACAACTTCCTTCTTTGTGAGATACTATGATCGGGACCCGCACGTAGAACAGAAAGTTTAATCTTATTTCACAAGTGTTTCTAGTTTATGTTCGGTGGATGATTTTTTTTTACATTGGGTCTTCTAAGCGGCAACGACTTGACAGAAAAGGACGAAAAACACAAATAAAAGAAAACATTAGAGATTAAGTGACAACAAACCGGTCATTGATGTTTTCCGGTTAGAAGTCTCTGTTTACGATCACGGTTGGAATCAAGGAAGTGAGTTTTGATTTTCCCTTAACAGGAGACAGATTGGTGGTTCGTTATCGTCTGTTCGTATTAACCAGCCATATGTCGTGATGGGCTCTCCGTTAGTAGAAGGGGAGAGCTGAACTGTTAGCCCGACATACCAGAATTTGTCCCAGGTGTCGAGCAAAGCCGTGAACAAAACGTGTTCTCATTTCACGATGTGGCTTTTGTGTTCATCTTTCATTGCCTTGTGAACATGCAGTGGGCCTTTCCCAGTTTTCAGTGCAGACTGACGTGAACGAGAATCGAGATGCAACGATGTCGGTGGAAAGCTGGGTGAGGGACGCGTTATATTTTTACGCTTGTCAATGCACTTAATTCATTCATAACTACGAGCGGCACCTGAAAATGTCAAATTAAAATTTAAAAGATAATTTAGTTTCAGACTATGGTCTTATTTCTACAACAACAACAAAAGCCTCTATGGATCCTCCCCCCACACAAACCTACACACATCTAAAATATGCTGTGGTTATTTTCTGTGTGCACTGTGTTCTCTTGGTTTTTACAAATATTAATAATAAAACTGGAAATCTTTTTAACGGATGTGTCATTTAGATCATATTGTAGAATATTTGCGACTCTGTTGTTACATCGAAATAACGTAACCAGCCGTTCGTGTGCAGGTGATATTGAACGTGTTTCAGGAACACCCAGCTAACTTGCAATCAACTACCGTGTTCACCAGCTTTAAAAACCCAATCAGCATGTACGTGAAATGCTGAAGACCACGATCATTACAAATAACGTAATTTTGAATAGTTCTGAGAAAAATGTCGGGATACCACACATTGTGACTCGAGAGAATGAAAAATAGAACAAAAGAGAGTTCTGAAATTTATTTTACTATTCAGCCACCGAAATTATATATTACAAGGGGTTAATATAGGAAAATGAAACAGTGTCATCCTTGACGTATATTAACGCAGAATTTCAGGTCAAATCATTCGACGTTACATCAACACAATATAAAAATATATATATATATATCCTGAAATAGATAAGAATCGACAGAAATAGAAAGAAAGAAAGACAGAAAGGAATAGAAAGAAAGAAAGAAAGAAAAAAAGAAAGAAGGAACGGAAATGGAAAGAAAGAAAAGAATGAGAATAGATAGAAAGAAAGAAAGAAAAAAGAAAGAAAAAAGAAAGAAAAAAGGAATGAGAATAGATAGATAGATAGAAAGAAAGAAAGAAAGAAAGAAAGAAAGAAAGAAAGAAAGAAAGAAAAGGAATGAAAGTAATGGGAGTAGAAAGAAAGAAAGAAAAAAGAAAGAAAGAAAGAAAGAAAGAAAAAGAAAAAAAGAAAGAAAGAAAGAAAGGGATGAAAATAGATAGATAGATAGATAATAAGAAAAAAACAGAGCAAGGAATAAGCAGAGAGAGAGAGAGAGAGAGATAGAGGAATGAAGATAGAGAAAGAGATAAAGGAATGAAGATAGATAGATAGATAGATAGATAGATAGATAGATAGATAGATAGAAAAGCAATGGAGATAGATAGATAGAGAGAGAGAGAGAGAGAGAGAGAGAAAGATAGAGATAAAGGAATGAAGACAGAGAGAGAGATAAAGGAATGAAGATAGATAGATAGAAAGCAATGGAGATAGATAGATAGATAGATAGATAGATACAAAAGAAAAGAATATGCAGACATAGAAAGAAAGAAAAAAGAATGAAAGAAAGAAAGGAAGAAAGAAAGAAAGAAAGAAAGAAAGAAAGAAAGAAAGAAAAAAGAAAGGAAAAGCGATAGAAAGATAGATGACTTGCTTTCCTTCCTAAAAACTGTTTCCCACAGAGTCAACGTTTGAAGCCTATCACTAATCTATTCCTATTTCAAATGCAAGTGTTCAAGTATTAGCTGAACCAGTTCAAATCTTTACAGCTTGGAGCTGCCTTGCCACTTCCATGGAACAGAAGCTTCCTTATTTCCACCATCGATGTTCCAAATGCAAGAAGAAACTTTTCCCCAAGAAATAACCCATTGTTGTAAAGATCCCCGTCTGCGTGTTTCCTTGAAAATCTCAATCTTAACCTCTTGAAATCAACTGTCAATTGCCATCTTTTCTCTTCCTCATCATCACAACGTTCATTTCTTGTTCATACTATGTACCTCATTCAGCAATGCTATTTTGTTGACCCTCTACCTTAAGTGGCTCAATAGCCTTGTATTGGGTTAACTTTAATATTAAAAGTAGTAATTGACTTGCAAACACATACACGTATCCACACGCGCGCACACATCCACACTACATACCCACGCATTGTCTAAACCCACTTTCCACATTATTTAAACTGTCTCTTTCTAATTAGCGGAATAAGTGTCTTTTTGTTTCCATTTTCCTTAAAACTTCCACGTGGCTCACATGTTCTGTCCATGGTATTATCAGCATTCTTCTCTGTTGTCTCAAGTCTCATTTTCATATGTGCGGAAATTGTCGAATGTTTATTACGTTATAGAAGGTTAGATATGGCATAGCAGTTTAGTACTCTTCTTAAATTGTAACATGTTCCGATCTTTAAATACGTTGCTAAGGTTCTGAAAAGGCATGATGTGATTGTCCAGAATTCACTGCCTTAGAGCTTAGATGTTATATAGCAGTTTAACACACATTTCTTTGTTTCTATCAACATTTTCATATCTCTTAATACCTGGCTTAGATTCTGAAAGGCATGTGAAGCTTATCCAGCATTCACTGTCATATAGAAGATGAGATATTACCTAGCAATTCAGCACTCTTTTCTTTGTTTCTAACGACATTTTCCTATCTCGTAATACTTTGCTTACTTTCTGAAAGGCATTAGTATATTTTCCAGCATTCACTACCATCGAGGTTATTAGATATTACATAGCAGTTCGCCACTCTTTTCTTTGTTTCTAACAATATTTTCCTATCTCTTAATACATTGCTTAGTTTCTGAAAGGCATCACTAGATTCATCAGTATTCCCTGCGACATAGGAGATTAGATATTTCATCGCACATCAGCACTCTTTTCTTTGCTTCAAATGAGATTTTCCTATATCTTAATACGCTGCTTACTTTCTGAAAGGCATGACGTGATTGTCCATTATTCGCTGTGATATAAGATATTAGATATAACATAGCAGTTCAGTACTCTTTTCTTTTTTTCTAACGATATTTTCCTATATCTTAATACTTTGCTTACCATCTGAAAGGTATGGATTGATTGTACAGCATTTACAGTCATATAAGAGATTAGATTTTACAAAACAGTTAATCATTTTTTTGTTTTTCATTTTTTGAAATCACTCCCATTAGTGTTTAGTTTACTTTTTTTTTTCCCTTCCGCTTGTATGGTTAGGCGTCACGGGAAGAGACAGTCGTCTGTCAGCGGCAAGGCGAGTGGCCCGGAGAAGAAATATCTCGTGGGCTCTGAGAGTGTCTGCCACTGAGTCGCTTGGTCTGCTTCTCGTTCTCCAGCCAGGGTACCTGAGGGTGCATGCTCGTAGGTCTGGTTGGTTGATAGGCATACAAGGTGTCCGAACCACTTGATCCTCTGTAGTTCGATGTGTTCTATGATTGGTATTACTCCTACCATATCTCTTATTGCATCATACCTAATCTTGTCTCGCCTGGTCTTGTTCACTGCTTTCCTTAGACATTTCATCTTACAAGTGATCAGTTTCTTCTCAAGAGGTTTTTGTTGTTTACAAAAAACTTTCCTTTAATTATCCATAAGAATTCAAGTCATTCCAATCAAGATTGAAACCAACATAAATATTTTTGACTATAAATTTTCACTGGCGTATTTATGCTACTTAATTTTTTCGTCTTTAAGCCTATTTGTTTAAACTACCCGGCGTTCCCAAACGGATCCTGTAAGTACTAATCAGGTTTGATGCTACCAGTCGACAAAATGAGGATTAACGTTTTCGGTGAAGCCATTTTTTGGGTAGATGCAATTCACAACTATGAATCGACAGCGTTTCTCCCACGAGACAAAACATTTGTCATTTATAGCTTTTTTTCAGTTTATTACATCACCATAATTCCAAAATAAATTGAATATCTATACCAGTGTTTCTCAAACTTCTTTTTTTTTTACTTCAGGACGCACTTGAATAAATAAAACGCGTAGGCGAACTTTCAATTTTAATAAGGAAGAATTAGTCATGAAATTTGAAAATAGGAAAACAAATAAGATGTTGCCTGAAATAAGCATTTATTTAAAGACATTACACTGTATATTTGAGTATGCTTGCGTGAAAGCTGCTTCGTAAGTTTTTGAATGATAGGCTTTATATGTTATACCTTGAAGAAAACAAAGAGGAAAGAATTATCCCATCCTTATTAAAAATTAAGGAATTTAACATGTAGTTTAAAATATCAAATGACGAAGATTTGACTTTGAAATAGAAGCCATGTTCTTGGTGTCTCTAGCTTTTTTTTTTATAGATAATTTTGTTTAAATATAAAAATAATTCATAAATTGCTCTTCTGTTAACTTGAGGCGCGCCTGGTTACCTTTTAGAGCTCATCCGTGCGCCTAGTTACCTTTTAGAGCTCATCCGAGTACCAGTTGAGAAGCGCTGATTTATACGTTTCTGGATCTAAGGAGTAAAGATAAGACGAAAGATTCAAGGATTTAAAAAGGGACTGGAAGTGACTAGGTCCTCGTGAAGCGAAGAAAACGATCAATCTTCCAATGAGTGTTAGCAAATCATCAGTTTCTGTCTGTTCGTTGTGTCACAGCCGAACTCAAGTACGTCGAGCCTGTTCTGAAGTGGAGGCTTCGGAGTTAAGATTGATCTGCACAAGCGGGAGTCGTATGTAAAGATATGTTCAAATATACTTTTTTAAAGCATTTCACACTAGTACACAAGAGGTTACAGAGAGTGAAGGTAATACAGGATATAGCGGGGATTGAGGAAAGGATAAAAGAAGGCATCAAAAAGTGACGATTGACGTTACATTTAAATACTTGAAGATTATAGTTATCGGGGAAGCAAGTAAGAGAAAGAGAGTTCCACTGTCAGGAAGTGCGAGGGAAGCTGTGGAAGTAGAAGATGAGTTTACATTTAACTGTTTGAATCGTAAAAGTGTAGGGCACATATGCCAACATCGTAACACCCTTAAATCCAGGAAGTCGGGGCACTAGAGAAAATAGCTCGTCAGATCAGTTGCCATGAACATGTTTGTAGAAAAGACAGAAAGTAACTGGATTCGAGGTTTCAAGTCAAGGCAATTCCGTCTTTAGAGTTTTTCAAGAACCTTGATATGGTTCTCAACGTCCTCGACAATGCACGGTAAACGCTTCAACCCTCACAGATTGCACGCAAAGACAAAAATGCATGAATATGCGACCCGTGACTTCCTGTTCGTTGAAGACTATGCGCTCAACGCCAGTACCCAATCTGCAAGGCAGCGTGGATCTATTCTCCAAAGCCTGCAAAAAATTTGGCCTTAAAATTTCTACTAAGAAGATCGAAGTCTTGCCCCAACCTGAAACTACAGCGCTCTAAATTGAACCTAACATTAAGTTGCAGACAAGCTCATCTACTTTAGTAGCGCTCTGTCACGCCCCGCCAAAATTGATGAGAAAGTGGCCTACAGAATCATCAAATCCAGCGCAGCCTTCGGCAGAATGAAGGATAAAATCTGGGAGCGACGAAGGCGGAGATTAAAAATCCAAGCTCAAAGTGTACGTAGCTGTAATCCTACCATGCCTGCTCTAGACGTGCGAGGTGTGGACATTCTACAGTCGGTACTTTCCATATTAGATTCCATGGAACCCTGCTCCGTGTCAAGTAACAGTGGCAGGACAGGGGTGCTCAAGCGTACAGAGATGGAGAGCACCCATGCCATCCTACTGCGCTATCAGCTTCGGTGGGCTGGCCACGTCCGCCGCATGGACGACTGTCGCCTCCCAAAGAGATTGCTCTATAGCGAGCTATCCACATGCAAGTGATCACTTGGCAGACAAAAGATGCGTTACAAAGACCAGGAGTCTTCCAAGCATTGTGTCATTCTCCGTTCCTCATGGCAAGAGTCTGCTGAGGACCGTGCCATCTGGTGCTCCCTTGTAAAGTCTGGAGTGTTTGATTTTGAAGAGAAAAGAACCAGAGACAAAGAACATAGACGCCAGAAACGGAAAGATCGAGGGGACACCCCACCTCCCAGCCTGGTTCAGCTTCCAGCATCCCATATCAAAATTGAAACAGACTTTTCAGGATGAAGATCGGACTCATTAATCATCTACGCACCCACGCCGCCCACTGTGATTCGAAGTCAAGGACATCTCCGCGTGTGGAGGGCGAACATAAATTCAATTCATTGATGAATGGAAGATTTGTAAATGTATAGGATGAACTCAGATGAGAAAAACCTTCTGGCACGACACAGGGAACCAAACACACTACCAAATAAACATTTCGTTGTCCAAGCTTCACTTTCTGAGTTTTATCAAATGGCCAACAATCTGATTTTGTTTAATCGCTTAATAATTGGGCCGAATACTTTTCAGAATTTTCTTCAGAATATTTGAAATAATTGTAAGGCGAAGCTCCATTACTCCATCAGTCTCTCGCCAAAACCGCTCTCTCTCTCTCTGTTCGTTTTATTCTTGTACCTTTTTAAATGATTCTTTTGGCAGAATTGGACCTTCGTACTGGAGGAAAAACCAGAAAGTCAAAAGAATGTTTTTTTCCGTTGATACCACTTTTATTTTAACTATCTTCAATCCACGTTAATATTGTTTTAAAAAGCGATGATGAGACTTCTACTAAAAGTAAATTTATACATTTCCTTTGTTCTTGAGAATTAACAGCAAAAATGATAACGACAATCCATATTCTTAAGATTACGCTCGCCTATAATTAAATTCTGGTAGGGTTTTCAGTTCCCTTAAGATAGCCTCACTGTAGACATTGAATAAATCTGGGTAGAAGACGTATCCTTGTCTCACGCCCCTTTCTCTTTTTGTACAGCTAAATTTATGTTCTGTTTGTATGCAGTCAATATAGGCCTTGCATAAATTTAGCTTTTGGAATGCATTTATTCACTAGTGTTCGGATCTCGGGGTCACATTTTCTATCCTTTGTTAAAATGCTACCCAGATATTTGAACTCCTGCATATGATTGATGCTTATATATATCCAATTCGTAAGTCGTATAATGGGCTTTTTCTTTTGCTGATGACCATATTTTCTGTATTGATCGTTAGTCCTGTCTAGGAGGTCCTGTAGTTTTCTTTCTGAGGAGCGTGGAATCACCTCTTAGTTGTTGACTCGTGTGGTAGCACCTATTAGGGTCCCAGCTATGGGCAAATAGTGACCCTCCAAACAAAAAAACAACTATTTTTATAGCAAAATCACCAGCATGTTGCCATGCGTTTTATACGCTTAGGCGATCATATATCTTTCGATACATGACTGACGAGGCAGATTTTTTTACTCAGTAGGTTGCCATTTCTTTCTGCGTTAGAACAGTTGACATCCAAGGCTATAGAACCCGGTTTGTCCTGCTATTTACCCATAGCTGGGGAGGGGAGAAGAGGGTTTACCTTTTCCAAGGGCATTAGCACGTATATTGAATGTAAAGATTTGACTGGAATTCGAACTCTCCGATTACTCAATCCGAGCTCCGGTCCATTACTCAACTATGCCTCCTCCAGCAATATATTTTTATAAAAATATCTGCTCAACATTACATTTTTTATCAAAAATATTACGAACAATACATTTTATGATCTACAAAATATATATCTAAAAAAACACCTTTATATTGAAACTATGAAATTATGTACAAAATATCTGTTTTTGAAAGCATAAAATGACGTAAAAAATATTTAAGTTTCAGCATTAAACAACCCATACAGGTTGATATGCCGCTAAGCAAAATTGAACAAATTCAATCAACAGCATCGAAATACATCGAGTTTTCCAGGTAGTTCAAATAGATTCTTGTGCCGTACCTGATGAAAAGATTCCGCGTAATGTATAAAACATGAGTGCACATCCTTAAAATTATTAATAATGACAATGCTGTAAAAATGTGAACGACTTAAGAATTTTGCGTCAATTACAAGTCGTAAAAAGCAAAATAATATGAAAGAAAAATCGGTCAGAAATAATTAATAGTGACAACACTAAGAAATTAAAATTATGCTTAGACAGGTGTTTATATTCAAATATTCATACATTACGTGGGTGGTTATATATATATAAATATATATATATATATGTGTGTGTGGGTATGTGTGCGTGTGTATGTTGGTGAGTAGGTGTGGGTGGTTGTGTCAGTAGGAATAAGTTCATCTTGTCTTGAGTGCACATGCGCATACGCTATTTTTATTTTTTTTTATTTTTTGTAAGTGAAAACTCAACTATTGTTGTCTGATCGCTGATTTTGTACGAGTGCGTCGTTTATTTGCGACGATCACGGCTTGCGCATGCGTATTTGCGTCTCTACTCATGCAATTAATCCTGGACGCCGAGTGATAGCAAAATACTACGGTCCTATCCAAAAGAGCTTAATTTCCGTTTCAGACTGCAACGTTGAGGCCTTCATCCATTGCATTATTGCTTTTCCTGCGTCGGAATATGGATGATCGAATCAGTTGCATTATGAACGAGCGTTTTGTTTGGGAGAATAATAGACAGATAAAATATATTTGCAAATTATAAACATATCGCAGACAACGCAAGTAAACGACAAGTACTGAGATTAGTGAAGGTTGAGAAGATTGTGTAGCTCTGACGTTCCACTTTCCTTAATTTGAACACAATTATAATAGCTGTTATGTAGTTCGATTGTAGTAACGGGTTGGGAAATTAATATAAACAGACTAAGAAACAGTAGAGGAAAACATATGTATATATGTGTGTGTGTGTGTGTGTGTATATATATATATATATATATATATATATATATATATATATATATATATATATATACACTTTCATGGTAATTGTTCAGATGAGCTTTTTCACTCTGGTGCCTAGATTTTAAGCGCAGTACTAGACTGGAGATGAGGTCTCACCAATTTACAATAGAGCTGGTTAGATGTAGCCGTAAGTTCTATGCTAGCAGTTTCTTCTCTTCGCTCTTCTCGCTCCCGGCTCCATACTTTCCAGCCAACATTAATCTGCAAAAACTTAAATGCAATGTCAATCGTTATTCATTATCCTGCTGATTACTTTTTTACCTTCCTGCTCATTAATATTTATGTTCCTAATTCTTTCACACACTGTAAACCCCTTGATTTTAATGGCTTTACTTAGCTTGCTTGTGGTGATACCGATTTAAAAAAAATTGCGGAAACATATAGAAATCAAAAGAAAACGTATCTATCAACATAAAAGGGACCTTATACATGACAATTTATCAATTGCACTAGTTATAGAGAGAAATAGATTCAACGATAATTTTGATCTAAAAAAAGAGAAAGTAATTTACCCAGAAGGAAATTTCTCGAGAGTGTCCTATAGGACCTTATGAAAATATAGACCTACGCCTGGGATTCCTTACAATATCATCTTTCCTGAAAGAATTAGTACTTTCCCAAGCCAACATATACGACTACAAACATGTTGAAAAATCAAAAGAAAACGGTTAAATGCATTACCTCATGTTTTGAAGATGTATATCACATTCGTCCATCCCAAACCATATCAATCTAATCACAAATTAAACAATATTCATTTATTGAAATAAAAAAAACCTAGAATATTACTCGCTTACTTTTGTCTTACCAGACTTACCTGAATTGTGGCACGTTGTGTCTTCCACGTGTTTTGACTGGCCCTTCAATCACCTGATGAATATCCATGAACGTTCTCAACTCTAAAAGCATTGATAAACCAATGACAAGCTTTCTCTTGTATATAAACACGTGCAAAAAAAATAAATCCTACATTTACATTGCTAAAGTCCCTCAAAGGACGAAACCGGTCGACTAAGAATAGTTTTATCTCTTGTCTTTTTATTCACACACACACACACACACACACACACACACACACACACACACACACACACACACATATATATATATATATATATATATATATATACACAGAGCTATTCCGTCTTTTTCGACATATAACTGAACAGCCAGGCAGTCGCACAGATGATTTGATTATAGAAGTGAAAGCTTGGACAAAATTTGTCCACAAACGACCCTCTTCAGGTTCTGAATTCGAAGTTGTCCTTCGAGACCACTTGGCATCCAAAGCTATAGAACCCAGTCTGTGCTGTTATTTACCCATAGCAGGGGAGAAATGAAAAATGGATTCCTTTTTCTAAGAGTATTAGATCCAGGGAGAGCTTTACGTCAAAGGACAGTGAAAAATTATTATTAATTAAAGAATATCAAACACTTAAAATCCCATAGGTAATGATTTTTGTTTTCATGAGAGATCTAAGAAAGCAGCTTTCAATCTTCTAGACCTACAAACATATGGTATTTTTTATGTGTTTGATATTCTTTAATATATATATATATATATATATATATATATATATATAATTAATAAAATATAAATATTGTCTCTTAGCTGACTGCTGTTATTTTCAACGTCCCAACTCTAGAGGTCACTTTAGCAATCGTTCTTTTCACTCGTCAGGGGATATCACCAATTGACTGTTTATTTTCTCTTTTATATTGAGTTAAGAAATAATTTATACAATTTTCATTGCTGAAGGGTTTTTTCTCTCTCTTATATATATATATATATATATATATATTTCTGAAAACATTATATTTTGTGGGTATATGTTCAATAGATATCGCCGATTTTAAACACTGTAAATATACGCATACAGGACTGTATATTCGAGAGCCATAATACAGATACTGGTTTCTGACAAGGATCAAATCTGTACTCACAACAGACGAAATCTTTCACATGAGCATATATAGTTAGCGTTCGGGCACCTCGAGGGGGTGTAATGGTTAGCAAGCTTGTCTTGCTAGAACAATTACGAATGATTAGTGAGTCCGATTGTCACTCGGTGCTCCTTAATTTCGGCCTTGTTCCACATCTAAGCTACGCTTGGAAAATCGAGTCTAGAATCTTTAGTTAATGTTAGTTTTATAGTCTTATCTCTATTACAAAATTTGAGTCTATGATTTTGACCCTATAATCTTGTGTTTTGAGTTTATACTAAGTTTTGAATTTATACTTGTGTCTATAGTTAAGTTTAAGTCTGTAGCCCTCAGCTTATAGTCTTCAATCTATATTCAGTCTGTACTAGAGTCTATAGAGAACCGCGGGATGAACAACGATGGCGCCAGACCAGATATGGCAACGGTACTCTAATGTACAGATGAATGGTAGCTTTGTAGATCTGTAAGATGGACTCTGACAGATTTAACATTAAGCCTATAGCCCTGAAGCTATATTTGAGCCTATAGTCTTGAATCTGTTGTCATGAATCTACATTTAAACTTGAGTCTGTAGTTTGGAATCTATCGTCTTGAGTCTATAGTATAGAATATATAGTTAATGTTGGATTTATAGTTTCGAGTCTATAGAAAAAATTGAGTCTTTGGTCTTGACTCTGTAGTTTGAGTCTATTGATTTGAGTTTATACTTGAGTCTATAGTAATTCCCCCAGTCCACATTCATTCGCACAACAGTTGTTTGCTTCTCTAAAAGCAAACAACTGTTGTGCAAACTCAAATCAATAGACTCAAACTACAGAGTCAAGACCAAAGACTCAATTTTTACCCCTTTGCTATATTACGCTTGTTAGGAGTGTAATAATATCAGAGATCAACGATTTTCTAAGATCTCTGCCATTCCGTTATGTTGTTTTATGATCATTATTATTTCTCCTTCTTCTTCTTCTTGATCGAACACGCCTTCCACTAATTAATTAGTTTCTTTCTTTCACCTTCGTCTCACGACGAATGATGTATTAAGAATTGCATTTACATGTTATGCTGTTTTTCAATGGCTTTCATAATACTTTGTAAATATCGTTCAGCATTTTTTTCTTGAAATTTCTACTATCAATGGTAGTCTTCAAACAATTAGAATTTATTGATCCACAGTATTATTTGAAATAAATCCACCCCAAGCAAGGCGATGTTGGCACTAAGACACAAGGGGCTATTGGGAGTAAAAACAATATGAGAACATTTTAGAAGGAACCGTATATCCAATCATAAGCAGGATAAACTTGGACTCCTGTTCAAAAGACCAGGGAAGAGTGTGAACCGGACGATAAACGAACCTATTTACTCCTATTGAGGAAAAATAGAATAAAATAAAAAATAATAAATAGCAATAACATTGAGTTGAGGCGGAGACGTTAGAAATATAGAGTTGAAGAAAATTTTTTAAAAGGAACAGGAAATCGAATCCTAAACTGGAAACAAGATTAAAACCTCTACTCCTGTTCAAAAGACCGATGAGCTTGAGTAAATATGTAGCAGTGTAAGGTTTAGCAGCGATAATAAAAAGGATAACATTTATTAAGTAAGACGATATTGTGAAGAATCATGCTCGCCTACGTCCTGAAGGGAGACGGCATATAGATTGAAGTAAATCCCTTGATAGGAAACAAACAGGATCAGGTATAAAATATTAAAGATTAGGAGAATAATTACATATCCCCAACGCGTACTTATTGATTGATCTGCATCTCAACTTCTCCTGGGTCATTAAATGCCTAAATTTATTTATTTTTTTTATCTTTGTAGTTGATTGAGTGATTGGTTTGCTTAACGGCATATCAACCATTTATGGGTCATTTAATGCTGAAGTTTAATTTTCTTGGGAGCTTTGAAATATTAACAATATGACATATGTTATTCTGCTTTCACAATTGAATACATGGTAAATGATACTCAGCTTTTGTGCAAACACATGTTTGTGTGAACGTAATTATTAGGGTCGGTGATATGTGTTTTACGTCTGGTTTTGTTGAAGTTATATTTTGGAATACAGTTTGATTTAATAAATTGTATGATATTATATGGATTAATATTAGGAAACAGTGTTTCATGTTTGTTGCTTGGTTGTCTGATTATGTTTAGCAGCATATCAACCACTTTAGATTATTCAATGTCGAAATCTAAATATTCTTAACGCAATTGTATACGTTCAACTACAGGTTATTCTGCTATAAAATGTATTGTTGGTCCTTTTGCTTTACCGTCCTGGGTATGACGATAAACTACATCCGTGTTCAGGGTAAGACGATGAACTACAGCAAAGCATCTGATCAGGAGTTTTTGAGGAGCGTGGAACCATCTCTCAATTGCTAGTGTTCCCAGGTCAACCCTGACCCGATGTGTTAGCACCTATTAGGGTCCTAGCTATGGGCAAATAGTTAACACCAAAACTGAGGTAAAAAGCATTATGAAAGTGTAAAATAGGTTTTAATACCAGAAATTCTTTGTAAAAAAATATTACCAGAAATAAATTTTTGAAGAAAAAAAACCATTACCAGCAATACATTTTTTAAAATAATATTACCAGCTACACATTTTTGAGGAAAAAATATTACCAGATTGATAGATTTTTGACAAAACAAAATATTATCAGGAAAAAAGTTGTTGGCATTAAATGACCCATTGAGTTTGATATGCCATAAAACAAACCAAACCAAATCTATTGCTTTAATATTGTTGACAACTTTACTATAAAATGTGTTGTTGGCAATTTTTTATATAAAAATTCATTGCTGGTATTTTTACTATATGGTATTTTGTTTTTGCTTGGTCGTTTCCTATTTTCCCATAGCTGGCACCCTAACAGGTGTTACCACGCCGTGTCATGGTGGATCTGGGAACAACAACAGTTAAGAGGTGGTCTCACGCTCCTGGACATCACCAACAACCCTATCAGATGCGTTGATGCAGGATGTATTTTAACAGACTCAGAACTAAGTATAATTTATTGACAGCGGCGATAACATTAGACTCTCGAAATGTAATCCAGTTGGACTGACCTTTGCGAATACTCCAAACGTAGGCAACTTGGTCGAGCTAAATGTTAGAATGAAAGTTTCTTGCCGCGATTGACCTGGTCCGTATTTGAAAGGTCAATTGCCAAAATCTTAATATCTTGAGCATGTGGATGAATTCTGACTTGTATTTCAACTGACCATGCATTAAACATTCATATTTTGGCAGGACTTGTTTAGCTTAACGATTTTTCTTTGTTAAATCTTCATCTAATGCAGAAGGCACTCACGGGAGAGGTTTACTGATTTTGTTGTATGTTAGTAAGAGGAGGGAGAAAGTGCACATCATGAGTATAAATAGGATTAAGTGTTTGACCCTAGACTTTGATCATCGAAGTTAAGCAACGTCTAGCTCTGTCAGTAAGTAGATTGGGATTAAGCTTTCATTTAACCGCCATATAGAACATTTTCTACCTGCTATAAGTATGGTTGATGCTAGACTCCAGGAGAGCAAAACACTGCGCCATCTTAGCCTCACATTTACCACTGAGCTGAAGAAATCCGATAAATCCTTACCAATAACTCCAAAATATTATATTACATCAACAGAAAAAATTGTGGCCGAAAAAGAGTTTTCCCTGATGAAAACAGGAAGTACAAGTTCTGTTACCGTCGGAAAGCATTTAATAGGATTTTTTGATCTAGGCTTATTGACATTAATTCCATTACGAAAAATAAGAGGGTGGTCAATGTAAACCCTTGTATCCACTAAAACTAACGTTTGTAATAATTATAAAATGTCGGTTTAAGAAAATCCATTAACTGTTTATAAAATATACAGAGATAGGCAGGAGTAGGAAGAAAAGAGTATATGTATAATTTGGCTAATTCTTTTAGAAATTTGCTTAATTTCCTTTTTATGAATTTGCTCAACCCGTTTTGATTTGAGTGGACGCTCGGACTGCTATTGTCTTCAGACCTATTCTCTAACGCCTCGGACAAACATGCAATTTTCATTGAAATATGTTTTCGCAAGAATATTATGGTAAATTGCAGAGTAGCATTAACAGACTTGGCTTATCTTCAACATAATGAAGCGTTTCTCGTGATGATTAGCCTTTCCTTTCCCGATGAATGGACTGCAAGAAGTCTCGAAGATCAAAGAAATATTTTGTGCCAATTGTCTTATTTCTTTCCAAAGTTGATGCAGAACTTTTCTTTCCTTATTTGGGGTGGGGGTGGGGGTGGGGCATTGCTTTTTTGTGTGTTCATGAGGATTGGGTTGGGCTTTTACTAAAAGGGAATGCACATTCTTAAAAAATCATCAAAACTGGCAATGAATTCAACTCTTGAAGATAAAATAATTCAAACAAGACCCCCGACTTGATAATCTGACCACGTCGTTGTGTTTTACACTTAGATGACCCCGACACAATTCAAAATGGCGAATTATTCCAAAGAAATCTATGGTAAATTACTCCTACAATTTCATAAGCTAAGAATCTAATACCACTTACTCTAAAAGATTGCCAAAAGCCGAGCTGTTTATCGAATGGCCTTAATGAGGTGATTTTTTAGTAACTTCTTTCATGTCCGGTTAGGTAAGAGGGTGGCAAATGAAAGCCGTCTGTTTGTTCCATTCCGTTTTCAGCATCGATAAAAGAATTAAATTTAATTTGAAATTAATATTTACTAGTGTGAAATGAGATTTGGACAGTAACCAAATAACGAAATAAAATTAGTTCATTAAAAACCATTTCAAAGCAATATAGTAGTAAATTTAATCGTCAAATTAAGGGCGAAATACACTTTTTTCCTACGAATTCTCACTGCACAGATTCCAAGCATTGTCGAAATGATCATTTTTCTCCCCGTCAGTAAAACTTAGTTTAATGATGATGAGAGTCATTTTTGTTTTCATTTTTAGTGCAATTCTCGAGTAAAATCATTTACGAAGCATTTCACTTGTAAAGAAATATTACAATGGATTCCTCGAGTAAAATAATTTACAATGCATTTATGTAATTAAATCATTTGCAATGAACTTTCTAGTAAAATCATTTATAATGAATTTATCTAGTAAAATACTTACAATGTACTTCACCTGTAAAGCCATTTACAATGCATTTCCCTATTAAAATCATTTACGATGCATTTTTATGATAAAATCATTTTAAAAAAATTATGTCACCCCAAGCAAAATGATAAAGCCACTAAAACGCAAGGTATTACTGAGAGTGAGGGTGATAGAATATAAGATAAAACCATAATCAGCGATAGAGATCAGTAAAAGAAAAGGAATTAAGAATTTGGAAGATAACGATTGACATTGCATTTAAAATTTTGAAGATCATAATTGAGTTGAAAGCAAAAAGCCGCAAGAGATTTTCACAAGCGGGAAGTGAGAGAGAAGCCATTTCAAATGTAAAATTATGAGACCTTGCCGCCAATCTAGTACTGCTCTTAAATTCATAAAGTCATGGTACCACAGAGAAAAGCGATATTCATTTCCGCTTAAATACAGAAAATGTGGTACAAGACCAAAAATGGGGAATGGGAAAATGGACGGTCTTCTGTCTTAACTTTAAACTTAGCTAGCAACAGACATTGATCCAAACATACCACAATATTCCTAACACGATAACAATACATTCTTACTTATCTTTCTTACTGCATCCACCATAATAACTCATTGTTCCTATGAAAATCCTAACTAGTCCCCATATGTACAATTCATTGTCTGTGGGCGGGGGGAATAAAACAACACTTTAAAAACTAGCCCCAATGAGTATATACAATATGCACACAAAATTATTTGCAAGAAACTAAACAAAATAATGTTAATAATAAAACCCATCACAATCTCCATGGACCCATAAAGAAAAGCTTATCAGTACAATTACCATGCAAATATTTATAGAAAAAAGGAAGGGGCATCTAGGTTATGGCAATGGGAAAGTGACTGAAGTTAAGATGACAGGTCTTGACCGATAATTTTGCAGATTTTAACAATGCATTTACATTTAAAATCTTTCATAATGTAATTCACGGGTAAAATCATTGGCACCACCACCTTTTTTGTTTTACTGTGAATTACAGTATATTCTCGCTTCTTTATGCTTTATCGAAAATACTGTGCACGCTCCTTTCATTTTGAAATATTCAATTGAAAAAAAGTCACGTATATGATAAGGTACGTTTCAAAATACATGACATCACAATGTGTAACAAAACAGTACCAGTCCTGAGTATGAAGGTAAACAACATCCGGCAGTACTGCTTCTGATCGAGAGATTGGAGGTTTTGATATGCCTGGAAGCACATCTTCAGTGTTGTTGTTTTCAGATCCACCCTGATCATGGGTCGTATCACCTGTTAGGGTATCAGCTATTGGCAAATAGTATACACCGATACAAGGATTAGAGAACAGGGAGAGTGTACAAATAGATTTTTTTAAAAAATTACCAGCAATATATTTTTATCAAATTAATTACCGACAATACAATTTTATATAAACAAATTATTAGCAGTACAAACAATACATTTTGAAAACGAAATGACCAGCACTATATTATATAGTAGAATTACGAACAATACATTAATGACCAACAATACAACACTTAGAAAGTATAAAAATGCGTTTGTATAGTAAAGTTAGCAGCAATACATCTAAAAAAATTACCAATAATACTTTTTATCATCTGCAAACTATATATCTAAAAAAAAAACTACAAAAAAACATACGTTTGCCCTGAAAGTAGAAAATTATGTATATAATCTCCGTCGTCGTCGTCGTCGTCGTCGTCATCATCATCATCATCATCCTTTGACCTCACTATGATTGGTCAGAACTCCATTGATAATCCCTTCACACACTGTTCGGTCCTCTATTGCTGACCCCAGTTTCCCAATGTCAAACTCTGAGTCCCGAGCTACCGTGTCTGGAAAAGTCAACTTTAGTGAGAATACACTTCCAGAAAGATGCCATAGGAGTAAGGATGAGACGGTACTCCCTGTCCGCTCGGTGGCAGTGGCTGGCAAACTGTAATCGTTTTTCTTTGAGCTTAAGAGACATTGGTCTCAGTTCTCCTCACATTGTGTTAAGTGTTGCATGGGATCTCCAACTAATGTTATACATTTTTCTTATTAGATTCATATATACTCCATCCAGTTGTCTTTCAAGACGAACAAATAATGTCCAAGTTTCTGATCCATACATGAAGAAATCTTAAAAGTTATGCAATTCCGCATTTACTGAATTCGAAAACCGAAGATGTCGCGTTTAATTTGGAGAAGTAATTTTCCAATTTCAGTGAGCAAGACTAAACTAAAAAGTGCAACTCTACTTTCTGATTAACAATACCAAGCCATTATCCATTCATCATCATCATCATAATCATCATCATCATCATCATCATCATCATCATCATCATCATCATCCTTCGATCTCCCTATGGTTGGTCAGAACTCTATTGACAATCCCTTTCCACACTGTTCGGTCCTGTATTACTGTCCCCAGATTCCCAACCCTGAGTTCCGAGTTATGTTATCTGAGAAAGTCAATTTTCGTGAGAAGACACTTCCAGAAAGATGCCATAAAAGTAAGGGTGAGACTATTCTCTCTCTCTCTCTCTCTCTCTCTCTCTCTGTTCAGTGGCAGTGGTCGGCAAACTAATCGTTTTTGTTTGAGTTTAAGAGACATTGGTCTCAGTCCTCCATAAATTGTGTTAAGCGAAGCGATTTTCAACTGATGTTCTGGATTTTTCTAATTAGATTTGCATATGTTCCATCCAGTCAACTTTCAAGACAAGCAGATAATGCCTAAGTTTCGGATCCATAGAGTAAGATTAGTTCAATCAATGTTCGAAATGTTTGGACTTTTAATGAGGATGAAAGATTCGAGCGCCAAATCTTGTGAAGTTTCTTACACGCATCCCATGCAAAAGCTTTGTGAATGTTGAAATCTTTTTGGGAATCTATTATATGGCTTCCAAGATATTTGAAGTCCTCACCTCTTTTGTTGGTTGTATTATTGAGTGACTTCAGATCGGATGTGTAGCTAAAGGCATAAAACTGCGTTCAAGATATATATATATATATATATATATATATATTTTAATACTGTATGATATATAATATTATATAGCTTATACATATATATATATATATATATATATATATATATATATATATATATATATAGAGAGAGAGAGAGAGAGAGAGAGATAGATAGATAGATAGATAGATAGATAGATAGATAGATAGATAGATATAGCTTTAAATTATAACTAAGCCGGCAGTAAAAGATGTAATCTGCATAAAATCACGAAAGCAACATTCTCCTCAAAAAAATCATGAAAGCAACATTACCCACCCCCCAAAAATAGCGTGAAAGCAACGTTTCACCTAAAAAAAATCGTGAAGGAAAACCTCCCTCGCCACCAAAAAAAGCTCGAAGACTTGCGTAGGTAATCATGGCTCGCCACGACTTCCTATCATTTGAATCTTCATGCAATCTTTTCTGTTTACTATCCCACCTTATTCATATCCCTATGTCCATATACCTATGCATATCTTCTCTTCAGTATGTCCTGAGAGAGTCGAATTCTCCAAGCGTTCTTTCCTCATTATATGTCCTCCAAAATTTCAGTCGTCTTTTTTCTGATCCTAAATAAAAATATCTTTTTCCCTTTACATTTTCCTTAGCGTTTTCTCATTGCTCATATGTTCCGTCCATTGTATTCTCAGCATTCTTCTGTAGAACCACAATTCTTTTACTTCAATTCACTTCTTCATCTCTGAGAAGATTGCTCAGCATTCACTACCGTATAGGAGGATCGATACTACATTATATTTCAATACTGTTTTCTTTGTTTCGAACGAAATTTTCCTGTTTCTTAATACATTGTTTAGATTTTGGGAGGCATTTTTGGTTATTCCAACGCACCTTCAGATTTCTGTGTCCAATTTCCCATCGTCTGTTATAACACTTCCCATATATTTCAATTTCTATACTATATTTTGACGTCCCCAATGTGCAGTTCGCATCCTTTATTGTCCCTTTTGCTAATGGCCACATATTTTATTTCTTTATAGTTCAAGTCAATTCAAACAATTTTAATACAAGTCCTATAACAATAATAGATAAAGATATACATCTATCTTCTACTTCTACTAACTTCTTCTTTTTGCACATTTTCTTCTTCTATGTGCCTTTTCCCTTCGGCAGGTTGACCATCATGGCTCTTCACCAACACCCCATTCTCTGTAGCTATTAATCCCTTTTGTCTTTTTTGTTATCTCTCCTAAACTTTGTTCCGTCATCCATTTAATCCAGCTGGCTAGGCGGGTCATGCGTTGTTATCCACTGTCCAGCTTGTCCTCTGAGTGTCAAATTTTCCAACCCCCCCTTTTCTCATTATATGAACTTGAAATTTCAGCTGTCTCTTCCCAGTGTTAAGTATAAGTGTTCTTTTTGTTTCCATTTTCTCTAAAACTTATTTGTTACACATAATGTTTGTTCCTTGGAATACTCAGCGTGCTCCTGTAGAACCACATTTTTGTTGCTTCATCTCTTTACTTCATCTGCGAGAAGATTGTCCAATATTCACTGCCATATAAAATGGCTGATACTAAGTAGCATTTCAGTACTCTTTGTTTCTAACTAAATCTTTCTGTTTATTAATTATTTACTCTGATTTACTTGAGGATCGAACATCACCTCTGTTACAAATATCAAATAATTAGCGATTCTAGCACAAAACCCACAGACAAACCCTACCTACTTCACTAATAAGAGCAGGTTCTCCCTTTATGCAAGGGATAGTCGTTTGCGTGTGCATCGTCGAACTGAAGGGCGACGTCTCACGGAAGGTAATCACCAATGACATACAGGACCAATCCATCGCTTCATAGTTGATCAGTACCATAAGTTACAGCTCTCCCTAACTTAGCCAGCTTTTGATGTTCGTGAAAGAAACTTCATGTATGATCAGAATATTTTTCAACCCGTTCGGCAGCTACTCCTGCCACAGGAAGGCAATAAACTATTCTAGGAGGAGAATAGCCGCCCACACGTTGCCCGTATTACTCAACAAGGTCTGCAATATGTTCGACAACAGCACTAGCCGGTATAATCGCTAAACTTTTCCCCATTTGTATTAGAAATGATGGAAGAACGCCTGACATGTTCAATTAGCCCACCTACAAATTTTAATATATCGTCGTCGTCGGCTTTATCTGTTGTGCAAGAATTTAATTTCTTCTTTGCTGATCGCCTCCTTTATGATGATGGCGTTGATGACAACATTACTCGCCAGAGTGCAGTATCAGGAATGGAAGCTACGCTGGTTCAACCGCTGAGATCTGTTTTAATCATCTGCTTGTTCCATCGTTGGGGTCTTATCTATTTAAAGAGTCGGGAAGTAAATGTTTCGTGAGATGGCATTCTCCGTGTGTAGGATCGTATTCAAATTGGGGCAGAGGCTTGTGGGGTCAAGAACGATATGAAGTTTTTATTGAATCTGAATATTGTATCTTAATATTTCGGAAAATATGGACATATATATATTAGGAAATCTAATGTTTCGGTTTTATTAAAGATTCATCAGATAATGAGATATGGATAGGAACCGAGAAACGTTTTTTTAATAGAAACACGAGAAGATTTTTAATGCTATGGAATGCGAGGCAATCTCCTCGTGTCTTTCAAAAGCTAAGCAAAGTATTAAGAGATATGAAAACGTTGTTAGAAACAAAGAAAAGGTTACCGAACTGCTATATATATCGTTTCGTAAATGGAAGTGAATGCAGGACAATATCCTCATGTCTATCAGAAAGTAAGCAGAGTATTAAGAGATACGAAAATGTTGTTAGAAACAAAGAAAAGAGTGCTGAACTGTTATGTAATATGTATTCGACTGTATGACAGTGAATGCTGGAGCATCTCCTCATGCCTTTCAGAAAGTAAGCAGAGTATTAAGAGATACGAAAATGTCGTTAGAAACAAAGAAAAGAATGCTTAACTGGTAATCTCCTATAAAAGAGTGAATATTAGAAGGGTGCTGAGAATATCACGAATGGTATACCAAAGCTATTAGGAAGCTTTAAGAAAATGGGAACAAAAACATATTCACAAAGCAAAAAGAGAGAGTTGGGATTTTAGGACATAGAATGAGGAAAGGGTTCTTGGAGAAATTCCACTCACTGGACATATTAAAGTCGAGCGAGATAGAAAGAAGAATTTAGTAACTTAGCTAATGAGTTTATTTTATCACTTATTTTGTTGGTTATCCATATTTGAATAGGCGTTCTGTTTATTTTATTAACCATTACATTTATTTATTTTCGTCTACCGGCCTGGATATTCAAGTTCTTATAAAATAAAAAAATATGGGCTCTCTGTCTAGCTGTCAAGATTAGAACTGGTGGAATTAAGGAGTGTAGTTCGTCTGAAGACTTTCCATGGAAATAGCGATAAATCAGCGAGAGGCTTGCGACGTCTCGTCTGTGAGAAAGGGTTTGCAGAATGGAAAATAATTCGTCGCCTACATGGACGCGGAGATGCCTTTGGACTCCATCCAGAGTGGAAAGTAATGACTGGGCAGCAACAAAAACGACATAAATTAGAAGTCGTTGTGTCTGTGCATTGGTGATAGGTTTAGAAACAATTTTATAGACAGATGTTAAAGGTTATATTTGAGTTTGCGTTCAGAATAGACAGGCCTGAGTGTCTATATATTTTTTTATTGCTGCTGTTATACAAGCTTCATCATTATTTGTTTAGCTAGCGCATTTTGCGTCGCAGTGGTCATCACTCTCTTCCATCTCTTCCGCTCTAATGCTGCACTTAGACACCATCATTCCAGCACACTTAATATTCTCAAACCAAAACATGGTGGTCGTCCCTTGCGTCGCTTAGCCTCCACTGGGCCCAGCAGAATGTCGTTATCGAATCTACCTCGTCGCATAATATGCTCATAGTAAAGAAGCTTTGTTAATTCCATCTGCTCACTCAGAACGTAACCTTGTTCTCGAGTTATCTAGCATCCACTTATTGGTGTGTCTCGCTGTCCATGACACTAAGGACTCTGCGATATGTCCACATCTCGAAAGCATATTTCCATCTTGGCCAGTGTCCATGATTCGCATCCGTAGCTGACGATGGTAGTGGCTTGTTGTAATTTCAATTTTAGGCTGATGTGTATATTCCGACTATTCCAGATGTCTCGCATTTTTGTCAGGGCACTTGCCAGCCTTCTCGAGATCTCCCACGTAGAGCTGCCCTGGATATTGCTGGTAGAGGCCAGGTACACAACCGTACCCAATTTTATTCTATTTCCTTCTTTTTTCCCTACATACCTGTTTATTCCAACCTGTCCGTTTATTCCAAATTCCTCTCCCCCCCTTTTTTTCAACATACACTTTTATTTTAAACTAAAACATTCTTGTATGTAAATATTTTCCTCGCTTGTTGCTTTAGTTTTATAAATTAAAAGAAAAATAATGCAACCGTCATGAAATTGGAAAAAAAATGTGTTTTCGCTTTGTTCCGTCGCTCTCCAGTTGTTATTCTTTCTCACGTCCGGAATAAACGGGTCTACCCGGCTGTTTAATTTTTTCCCCACCCTACTCATTCTTATTCTAGAAATCACGTTTATTTTATTTTTCCAAGCTGCCGTTTATTTTATTTTCATACTGCTCGTTTATTTGTCCAACCCGCCCGTTTATTTTATTTTCCAACCTTACCGTTTATTTCAACCTTCTTTTTCACAACCTACACAATTATTCCAACCTACCTTTCTATTCTGATTTTTCCCCAACTTACCCACTGTTATTCCAGACTCACCGTTTGTTTTATTTTCCTATTTCCTCAACCAGTCCCTTTAAAATTTCAATCTCCTCTTTCTTTCATCTTTACTCCAAAAAAACAAATTAATTCCGAATTAATTTTCCAATCTATCAGTTTATTCCAAACAACCCACCTCTATCCCGGACCCCAGAGTTGTGTTTCTCTTTCTGTTTCTTTCGTTAGAATTATTAAGAATTTTAATAATGATTCTGATGATGATAGGGATTGTGAGAGCGTTTCTCCTCCTGCTGATAAGTTGGTCGTCACGGCAAGAGCTGATTTGAAGAATGTTATTGATGATCGAATGATAGAAGCCAGTTGAGATGAACTGGATCACCAACGCAGTAAATCTGTCCGGCTACAGACTCTAAAAATAAGCCTTGAAACGGGTATCGATTTTTTCTTTTGCACAAGCAACGGAAGCGGTTTGAAAACTTAGAACTTGTAGCAGTTGCAGTCGCAGTCGGTGAGGTCGGCAGCGCTAAAGGTAAAGAAACAAAGCGACTTGTTCAGATTGAAGTTATATTTTCTATTCGAAATTTTACACTGAAAATGTTGCAGCTGACGTTCTGACGTCGTCTCCTACTGTTGACTACTAAGCTTAGCATAGTTTGCCACAAGGCAATAAGTATGGGGCGTCTAACCAGGATGGAAATAACAACTTAGTAATAATGTTCAACCATTATAGTTAACGAAATAATAACCCACGTTGAGGTACTAGATATATTTCCTAAGCTTAGTTTGACACAAGGCCAAGAATATGGGGCTCTTAGTGATAATTGAAATCACTACGTAATATCAATGTTTAACCACACTAGTTATCTAATCAGTACTCCACACTGAAGTGCTTGACATATTTCCTAAGCTTAGTTTAGTCTGGTACAAGGCCGCGAATATGGGGCTCTTAATCGAGATTTTAATATGGATGCCATGCGTGTCACCAAAATCGTTAAGAAATATCTAAACTGTTAACTATATATAACCGCTTTCTTAGATAGCATAGTTTGGCACAAGGCAACTAATATGGGGCTCTTAGTAAGTATTCAAATCACTATGTAGTATTAATGTTTAACCACACGAATCACCTAATCGATACACCACGCTGAAGTGCCCGTGATATTTCTTAAGTTTGGCTTAATTTGGCACAAGGCCACGAATATGGCGCTCTTAATCGAGATTTTCATATGGATGCCATGCATGGCGCCAAACTCATTAAGAAATATCTAAACTGTCGGCTATATATATAACCGCTTTCTCATATAGTGTAGTTTGGCGCAAGGTCACGAATAAGGGGCACTTAGTGAGTATTAAAAGAAAAACAGTATCAATGTTTAGCCACACTAGTCACTTAATATTACACGTTGAAGTGCTCGATATATTTGCTAAGCTACACATAGGGCCACGGATATGGGGGCCTAAATCACTACTCATTTGTTGGCTAAGAAATACCGCAGTAGTCTGGTGCAAGACCGCAAATCCAGTGAGCATCGAACTTATTTGTAATACTAAAACAGACTAGCTCATCAGCAATTAGAGCATACCGTACTATCACTATTATTTAGTAAATGACGATGAAAAGTGTAACAGAAATCTAACAGGCTAGACGGTTAGGAAAAGAGGTCTTCCGGAAAGTAAGCAAAGTATTAAGAGATAGGAAAATATCGTTAGAAACAAAGAAAACTCTAATCTCCTATATGTCAGTGAATGTTGAATAATCTCCTCATGCCCTTCAGAAAGTAAGCAATCTTTTAAGAGATAGGAAATTAACGTTTGAAACAAAGAAAAGATTGCTGAACTGTTATGTACTATTTAATCACCTATATGGCAGTGAATGCTGGACAATCTCTTCACAGATAATTGCGAGACTGAACGAAAGAAATGTGGTTCTGGTAATGAATCCTATGAGTACCATGGACGGAGTATATGATCAATGAGGAAGACTAAGGAAAATAGATATGTGGAAACGTATACTCATAAGCAGAAAGAGACAATTGAATGTTTGGGTAAGACATGATATGGAAAGAGAGCTTAAGATATTTAGCTCTCACGGGACACATCGAAGGCAATAAAAGTAGTCGAAACAGCGAGTAATCTATTTAACAGCAAAGAATAAACGGATGGCAGAACAGCAATACTGGGTGATAGTAAAGGACAAAAAAAATTACGTAGAACCACAAAAAATTGGAAGTTGTGGAGACACATGATCAGCAAAATCTTGAATGATATTGGCGCATAAAAAAGAATCTTAGTTTGGCACAAGGCCAAAAGCATGAGGCATCCGGTGAAGTTTTTTTCACACGCTCCTCTGTAGTAATCGTCAACGAATCTAACTCGCTTTCTATCGCGCTATATCGTGATGCTTCGTTCTCTGTTTCGACAATTGCAAAGAATTACATTTAATAGAGTCTTTTTTACCAAGTACAGTGTGTAACAGCAAAATTGACCAAATCGTGTAACAGCATAATTCTTCTTCCTATAAAATGCTTAATATCTAAAAAAAAAAAAAAAAAAAAAACACTAAACAAATTCACTTTCTTCTTTCTGGATTTTCAGATAAGACATGTAGCCATCTTGAAACCACTTTTCGTAAGAATCATTGAAAAACCCTTTGAGTTATTCAGCTAAAAAGAGAACAAGAAAATCGTTTTGTGGTAGACCCACTGTGTACTCTACTGAGCAATGATGAGAGGAAAAAGATCATTCAGGTTTTCAGTAATTGTACCAACATTCATACTCTGACTTCCATCTTCAAAGTCCATTCAAGAACCATCAAAAGAACGGCGAATAATTTTAAAATGAGAGAGTAGTAGAAAGGAAAACTAGATCAAGCTATCACAACAGGAAGAGGGATCATTATTTCAACTTAGAACTAAAGAGATCAATTAGAAAAGATCCAACTCAATCCATATGACGATGGGTACATGAAAGAGGAGTTTCAACTATGACAGTCCAAAGAGCAGAATTACAAAAAAAGACTTGGAAATTAAATCGTCCGTGAAACCTGTGCGGCAACTTGTTACTCCAGCACAGAAAGTTAGAAGCTTAGAGAGGACGAAGACCGTCTTGAATAATTTGGAAGATGATCCTGGAATTGTATACATATATTTGAACGTTATTTCAATACTTCATGAGCTTCCGATCCTTAGCTGTGATTAATTAATGATGAACATGTCATTTTCGTTTATGATCGATTCCATACGATTCTTCTGTTAAGCTTGATGAGTAATTGGATATTCTTATTACCCAAAGTAGAATCCAATAGTGTTATAAAACTTTAGAGAATTTCCGTAAAATACATACATAATCATTTATAAGATACAACGGTTCAGAGCTTAGTCTAACAATTGGACAATTTTGCTGTTACCCGATTTGGTCAATTTTGCTGTTACACTCGGTATAAGGCTCATGTGCTACTCAAGGTAAAGGGTTACTGAATGATGTGTGGGATATCAACGTAACAGGTGGGAGTGGAAAGGGAAGATAATGAGGGTAATGAGTATAGATAACAATGAACCCCCAGACTTGAAGATGTTTAGATTGTAGTGTTCGGGAAAGCATCCACGTGGGAGTATGTCCTCCTCCAAATATCGGTTCTTGGGAAGAATATGGCTGATTTGAACGCCCTTTTTTAATTTTAATTTTCTTTAATAATAATTTCAATAATTTTAATAATAATTTTTTTTAATAATAATTTTCTTAAATAATTTTATTGAAATTATTCTGCTGAACATTCCGCTATGATACTTATCTAATTAAATAAACGGCAAATAGACTTAATACGGAAGGAACAGAAATGATTTTGGAAATAGCAAGGGTTTCCGAGCTATAATTGTTTGAACTTGTGGGACGAAGGAATGTATCTGGGATGAACCTTCACCAGGGAATTGGTGATATGACTGTGACGTTGAGCCTGGGGGTGTGGTGGGAAGAGACGCGGTAGGAATTAATCCCCAGGCATCTTAAACGATTTTAAAATCTGTCAAAACTGGAATGTGATGATTGTGCAACGTCAGCCCAGATATAGCAGCAGTATTCTATTTTTGGTCTAATCTGATTCCTGTAAATATAAATCATGAGAGAAAGAGTCCGGAACTCTCTATAGTGGCATAAGGAGCCGACCATTTCGCATGGACCGTATACATAAGTTCCCCTTGAGATCCGAGGTGAACAAGCCCAAACAAGACGTCGATATTTTGTCTACATCAGCCAATGTCTTGCACGATTTTTTTCTTACAGCTTTCAGTAATTTATCGAGTTTGTGCGGATGAATTACAAGGAAGAATCTGCATTATTACTGATCCTGACCTGGCATCTCGGTTTCAGTTACTCTCCAACAGCCGTAACGTTTCCCCGTGCCTTTTTCTTAAATAATTTTATTGAAATTATTCTGCTGAACATTCCACTATGATACTTATCTAATTAAATAAACGGCAAATTTTGTCTGTTCGTCAGTGTCCCTGAAAGCCCTCTAATTTGGGCCACACTTGCTCTGCATAGACATATTATACCTTTTTGGAATCAGGGTCATCAGGAATCCGTATTGAAAACATCCAGCATTGGGTTTTGTGTCAGGATGAGGAGGGAACAGTTAAAACTTCAAATTCTAACGGAAAAAATATTAGTGATTTTAAAAATCTTTAATTTATATTGAGTTAAAGTAATACAAAAACTTTGTGAAGTTAAAAAAGATGATTATTTTAAATTCAGTTTAAAATATCTCCCAAACTTTGTGAAATGAGGAAATTCATTTTATTTCTTCAAAATACCAAGGAATTGGAATTAAAGTGAAAGGTTTCGTGACGTGATGTTTTGAAATTCAGCAAAGTTTGTGATTTTAAGAACTCAACACAATTGAAGTTCCACAGAGTTTGTGATTTGAAGAACTCAGTTTTCAGCCGGAATTGGAATTTCGGCACCAAATCGGTCCTTTAGCCGGAGCTGGACTTATAGCCTGAATCAGAGTTAAAGTGAGGTTTTGAAGTTTCATGGAGTGAACAAGATGAATTCAAAATTATTTCTTTAAAATTATCATTGCTGCTTTCTAAGCTGGACCAGTGGTCCCTTTGTTTTGGGGCTGCAAGCCCAATTAGCACTCCACAGGAGCGAGCTAAAAAAAACTCCACAGGGACTGCCGCTGTTCAACTAGTATTAAATAAATTTACCAACACTTATTAACTAAACGGCTACATGCCTTAATTAAAGAAAGCTAAAAAATTAAACAAGAACTGTAAAAGATCGTGATGAAATAGAAGTTGAAATACCAACAAAAAGGAGTCAAAATCAAACAAGAAATCAGCATCCAGTGTTTCATTAACAAGAAAACCAAGTAAGAAGAAAAAACAAAATCGAGGTTAACAAAGGTATAAGCTCTGTTGGAAGAGGTTCTAAACCGGTTAGCTAGCTCGGTTTTCATTTTTTCCGTTTAATTTTTATCATGAGTGGTAATAAAAATAAATTTAGTCTATTTATGGCGGTCATTACATTTCGTATCACCAATAAAATCTTCATATATATAAATCATTTTTAATATTACACGTATTTTAGAGATCTGAATAGCTATTATAACATGATTTCGTCTGTCAAGCTTTTGAATCTTTCTATACTTGGTTTTTGATTGGTTATTCTAGCTTTTGTAACCATGTTTTCCCCTAGTGTAGGATCGTTAATTAATCTAAAACTTTTAAAACCATTTATTTTATTTTAAACATCATCACTGAGTGTGTTGAAACAAAATGACTATTTTTGTAGTGATTTTATAACATACTTATGTTATAATTTTTTTATAAATAATAATTATATATATATATATATATATATATATATATATATATAAAAAATAATCATACATAGAATTAATCAGCAATATTAATGCTATTAATGGCGGAATCACTTCGCCAGTAGAACATAATGCATGCATTAAAATACTGTTAATCCATTGAATGATGTGATCCTCATTTATAAAACTGTTGTCAGATGTTTCTAGTGTATATTTTTTAAGTTAAGCAAGTACTTTCGAAGATCCATGTCTCCATCATCAGACTGTAATTTTTTTTCTTTAAAGTTTAATCTTGAAGACGAAATAATTGTTTGTAGACCGAAAGATGTTTTTTAAAGAGTGTGCTATTTATTGACGGTTCTACAATCTCAGAACGTGCAAGTCGCAACGCTAAAGTTCAAAATTTCAAGTGAGAATTTTTATATGAATTTTGTAATATGGTAGATCCACGAATTCTTTTTTACAAGTGTTTTTCAGTTAACATGACATGAACTAAGTATATAGTTCAATTAATATAGTGATATGTCTTAGTAGTTTTTTTTTCTCAGAAATTTCATACTGCGGGATCAATTGTTTTTTTATGAACATATAATATTAGGCAGCATATATTTTATATATAAAGAAATAATCATACATAGAATCAATCAGCAATATTAATGCGATTAATGGCGAAATCACTTCGCTAGTAAAACATAATGTATGCATTAATATACTGTTAATCCATTGAATGATGTGATCCTCATCTATAAATATATATATATATATATATATATATATATATATATTACTTATGTTTCATTTTATTTTTCTCACTCCCTAATAATGATTTTTATTTTTCTTATTTTTCATGTCTTGGTGCCTTTATTGTCTTGCTCGGGGTGAAACGATAAAAAAAACTATTTTCGAGCTTTAAGGATGGCGGTAGGGAAACTGACTGGCTCGTCTTTTAAAATTAGAGAGAAACTGCCGATGAATGCAAGAATCTAACACAGATCTCAAGCATCAGTGGAGAAAAAACATTTCAGACACGAAACTGGCCAGTGATTTGCATAATTACTGACGTGGTCTTCAAGAGATTTTGAATTCAAAGCCGCTTATCATAAAGGCTAAACTATGATACGTGTTTCAAGCGCAAAATTTTCGACTTGTCTGGGCTGAATGTAAAAGGTCTGCAAGGAATTGCAAATGACATTGACAACGACCGTGAGGACGTTCCTTCTCAGAGACATTCATCCTTTGTTATAATAAATGCTTTTACAACAGTCAACCTTGTGACTAACTTGATAATAATAATCAGTAAATAATATCTACGGCAAAATTAAAATTCCGATCGCTTTGTTTGCTGGTCTGAATATTCGCCTTGATTTAATTTCATGACAGAAGTCACGTAAAAGGATTTGATTCAGTTTAGCCAACTGGAAAATTCAGACACACCCGTGCGTACACTGACATAGACACATCGAGTAGAGACGTGTTCATTCGGATAGATCTTCTTCCGCGTACTTGAGGAATTCTGGGTAAAGCACAAACAACTCCTTCTACTTCTACACAAAAAGGTAGCGTAGGAAGGAACAAATTCGAAATTTCTCGAACACTCAAGCTGGTAAATATGATTAATACATTTTAATAAAAACAGTGCATTTATTTAAAATACATTGAATCTATAAAAAAATAACGTATAAACAGAAAAAATATTAAATAATTGTCGGCCATTTAATCATATATGTATATATATATTTTTAAGACAGTTTTATGTTAATACATTCTTTTTATAGATACAAATATTTAAGCAAATGCTCTGTTTATAATAAACAGTATTAAACAACATTTACCGGCCTGAATGCCCGAGACATTTTCACAGAAAATATTCGTCCTCCGAATATATACGCGATGTAAATACGCAAATTGTCGCCATTTTATATTTTCTTTTGTCCACTGTATATTATAGAACAGACAGTTGGGAATCGTCTGTGAGAAAAATTTCACCATGACGCAATTCACTCCGTCAGAAATTTAGAAACGGCATGCTGTACTGAACATTTGTCTGTCAATCTGAGGACGGTGCAGAGGTTTTGGAAAGATTTGGATGAGTCTAATGGTGATTACGAAGGTACGACTGCTTGGAAAACACAAATCCATCGTTCTGATAATAAAAGAACTCCCGTATTTGGTGGTGAGCGTCTCAGATTCAACACAGTTTTTTTTCTAAGAATTCCAGCCACTAGCACGCAAGGAGATACAGAAAGTGAAAGTAAGAGTAAACAAGGATATTTGAGGAAATGATAAAGAGAAGGACCGAGATCAAGATCAAGGTATCAGAAGATAGCGATTAACATTCAATTTCAGGGAAGCAAATAAGAGGAAAGGAGTTCCATTGTCTGGAAGTGCGAGAGAAGAAGCAGTTGAAGTAGAAGAGGAAGTTACATTTAACTGTTTCGACAGTGAAAGGGCGGGACCGAAATGCCAACCTAGTAATACCCTTAAATTCATACAGTTGGGGCACCAGTGTAAATAGCTCGTCAGAGCAGTTGCCATGAAACTATTTTCGGAAAAGACAGAGGGAAACCACATCACCTCTGTGAGAAAGTGACTGGAGTCGAGATGCCAGGTCAGGACCTATCACATTGTATATCCGTCTTAGGATATTGTGGAGAACATCAAGATGAACACCGGGGGCGAAGAGGAGGTAGTGCTGCCTTGGGTCAAGAAGTTAGCAACTGGAAGACCCTATGTCTGGCAACAGGACTCTGCACCATGCCATACAAGGAAGAGAAACCAGTTATGGCTGTCAGGCAATTCGTGTGACCACATCGTCCCTTACATTCTGACCACTTCTCTCCCCAGACTACAACCCTCTTGATTGTTATGTGTGGGGAGCTGTTCGAGCGAAAGACCAACAAACCACCTTGTAACACCAAAGATGAACTGAAGGCAAGGATTATGGCAGCATTCATTAACTTAAAAAAGGGGACCGTCCAGAATAGTATTGCAAGAGATTCCAAAGTCACCTGAAGTCCGTGTTTGAAGCAAATGGCGATTTAATTGAATAAATTTGCTTTTCAGCATTTCAAGATACTTTATGTAGTTTTGGTAAATATATCTGACACAATGAGATTTCAGTGTTATTTACATATTTAAGTAATCGTACCCTGCATATATATATATATGTGTGTGTGTGTGTGTGTGTGTGTGTGTGTGTGTGTGTGTGTGTTGGGGATATTTATTTATTTATTTATATGCATATATATGTAAATTACTATTCAAAATGTTTTAGATGAGGATTCGTTTTTGTGTTATAGGTTTTCAACAAAAATACGATTCAGGGTCTAATCAGTCTCAAAAAAAAAAAAATGATTCACATCTATCCGCAGATATATAAAAGCCCTAAAAAAATTATCAAACAATAAATAAATCATATTTATCCCAAGAAAGACGGTTTAATTATTATTATGAATATACATGTAAATATTTCATTATTTTATTTAATGTAGTTTCTTATCTAATTTTTCTTCTTTTCTTATATGTATATATACGTATATATATATATATATATAATTGTGTGTGTGTGTGTGTGTGTGTGTGTATTTGGGCACCAATCCCTATTTCCAAGTTTCCTTAAAGATGACTCACAAGATACTGCAATTAGGCATTTTATCAATTATATATATATATATATATATATATATATATATATATATATATATATATATATATATAAATGAATTACAGAAAAATGAAACTCAATTTTACCCATTTATAAAAGCAAATTCGTCCATAGGTAGAGAGGTTCCTGGGGCATGTCAATACCAATTTTTTTTATATAAGTTTTTTATCAAAATTTTAGTATTGACAAATTCCAGGGAATATATATATATATATATATATATATATATATATATATATATATATATATGAATTACATAAAGTTGAAACTCAGTTTTACCGAATTTATATAGCCATTTCGTCCCGAGGGAAACTCCCTGGAGCATGTCAATACTAAAATGTTTGGTAAAAGTTTTTTTTTTTTTGTCAATGTATTAATCTACATTGATTATTATTTTTCTCCCTTATTCTTTGTTTTGCCAAATTTCCTTCAGTAGATCGCTTTCTAAGAATTACAATATCTACCTAAGCAATGAAAGGCTGATACTCCCATTAACAACACTGACAGTTCCTTCATCCTAATTCGTGGTGGGTAGCTTCAAACTTTAGAAAGGTAGCATATATATATATATATATATATATATATATATATATATATATATATATATATTTCTAAAGAATTAATAGATTTATTTTTAATCTGACATTTTTATTATTAAAACGTTATCATAGGGAACACTTCTTAGAAATAGGCGCCCTATTTTTATTTATTAAACACTGTCTATTACGGCTATAGTCCTGCGCATTCAAGAGATCTTATTAAAGAAAATATGTAGTCTTTCTAAAGTGGGACGCATGTTCGATCACTATCAGGGAAAACATTTTTGTGGGATTTCTCGAATCCGCATATTGTAAGTTACACACATTCCCATCGTAAAGGTTTGCAGAAGACTTCCTATATTTCTTTTAAAGCTACAGGCATTGGCAGCAGAGCGGACGTTTCTACTACACATCCAGTAAGAGATCCAATTTTATCGTCTTCTTTCCACTGCTGTTCGAAGTCAACCTGTAGCCAACTTCTACAGCGCCTTTTGCTGCTTGTTCTTCAACTACGACTGCAGCCAATACCTCCACCGCACACTCTGGAAGCTGTTACCGTCACTACTGCTTCCACTTCGAGTTTTGTGATGCTCTACCATTACAGCAGATACAGAAAGGTAGTAGTTGTGTAAGAAAGAATAATAGACGATAGTTGGGTGTCAGCAAGTGGTTTCGCTTTTGGAATCCACTAAGCCGGATGTGTCTACGAAAAAAGAAAAGAAAAATTAACAAAATGTTCTGGTGTCGAGCACCTGTGGCCTATGAATGGCCTATATACTGCAAATCAAGCCTTTATTATTATTATTATTATTATTATTATTGCTGTTGCTGTTGTTATTATTGTTGCAGTTGTTGTTGTTGTAAGTTTTACCTTTTTTCCGTTCTTCTAATACAGTTTTGCATTTCCGAATATTTTCTCCCTTTTCCCTCGTATATCTCCAATCACCTACGACGCTATCCCCACGTTTCCCGCCTTTTGGAATGTTCGGCTTTCTCTTGTTTTCAACTCCTCTGCTTCAATGTCCGCCTTAAACACACACACACACACAAACACACACACACACACACACTCACACACACACACACACACGTAAATGTCTGCCTTACGTATACATACATATTGTTTTCGTTGCTGTTATTGCTGTTGTCGGTAACGGCATTTTAAGTTTCATCTGTCTTTCTTTCTTCCCCCCTCCCCTCTTTTTTTTTCTTTCTCTCTCTCTCTCTATATATATATATATATATATATATATATATATATATATATATATATATATATTTTTATTTTAGCATATTGGAACCAACCCAAAATAAAATTATTTATGAATGCTGCACGAATATTTAAAAATGTTTACAATATCTAGGTTTAACTAATTTGTTTTAAATAGTGTTTTTTTTTTTTATTTTAATATTTAGATATTTCAATAACTTAGTTACCTCCCTTGACGTTTTTCATGTGTTGACATCATAAAATTTTAAAAAACGTACAGTACATACCTTGGAGTTTTTCACTTCGCCAGTAAAAATTTAATCTTTCGATGATCACAGCAATTTTGTCTTCCAAAAACAAGACCCTGCTGATGAATTGTGTCAATGTAGAAAGCACTCGGAATAAAATGAATATAATATATATATATATATATATATATATATATATATATATATGTGTGTGTGTGTGTGTGTGTGTGTGTGTGTGTGTGTGTGTGTATGTTGTTGCTCATCAAATACAAGAGCCCCTCGAGCTAGAGGTTTAATAAGCGTAATTGTTGTGGGCTAACAAGAAAGTGCATATTATGAGCATTTATATGATAGATAAAAATTGACCCTATATCAGCAGACGTTCAGATTCTAGTGATCGAAGAACTATCCTTTCGGGAATTTCACAATTTAACATTTCTGGCGAAGAAGCTGTCTGAGAGAAACATCTTCCCTATGAATGGAATATGAAGGAAATGAGTATTTACACAATTTATATTGTCCTCTCATCTTTGTTGTTATTGCAACGTTTCGACTGTTGTGCTATCCGACCTTCATCAGTTATGCATCGACCTAGGAATTCCCAGTAGGTGACCCTACTGAATATGCATCTAATGAAAGCCGGAGGACACAACGACCGAAATGTTGTGATAAGAACAACAAAAATGAGGACAATAGTCCAAATTTAATTATCGTAAATAGTGATAATCCCTCCTCCCAGAAAGTGATGGAAATGGGGAACAGTCGACCCTGAGTATTTTGGCTCGTAGCTGTGAAGGTCTGAACTGGCTAAAGAATGAACGTCTGCCATAAAAATAGTAATACAGTAGCGAAGGCTAACAACGTTTCATCTATGGGGATGGGTTCGAAGGTGGAAAATAATTTATCGATCCCAAGGCCGTGTTAATGCTCTTGAACTCTGTCAAACCTGGAAGGTGAGGTTTTGGTAGGGCCGGTCCAGATGTGGCAGCAATACACCAGTCTTGTTCTCATCTGGATAGAGCAGGTCAGGATAAGATGTACAAGAAACCAACAATCTTTCCAGCATTTTTGGCGACGGATCATATATACGGGTTGGGCTAAATCTTCAGTCCCGGTAGACGTTCCAAGCAAGTATCTCCATTAAGTGTAGAAACGTTCATCGTGACATGCGAAAATGCAGTGTTTGCTTGATGATGATGAAACTTTACTTTGTAGTAGTTCCGATTTTAGAATAAACCTTTTAATTGTGCTCTAATATATTATTATAAGAGATGCACAAAATTATATTCTTTATTCCTAATAATTTAAGCGTTCTCAAATATGTGATGCACCTTGTTTATACACTGGAAGATGATATTAGGTCGTTCGTGAAGAATGTCCAATTTTAGAATAAATATTTTAATTGTGTTCTAATATATTATTATAAGAGCTGCACAAAATTATATCCTTCTTTTCTGATGATTAAATGTCCTCATTGTCCAAATCTTTAGTGTTTTGTTGTAAAGGTATAAAAAACATTGTAACTCGACAGCAGAAATCTATAGATCGTTCAGGGTTCTTATTTTGACTGATTTAAACAATGTTTAAATGCATTACTTAAGGAATAAAGGTTTGTTCTAAAATCGGACATTATTTTCCGAATAACCCAATGTCTAAGGCTTCACATATCGATCTATGAAAAGACTGAACCAAAGAGAACAACGATATCATAAAACTTTATAATGACTAAGCTTAAGAAAATACCGCCCATAACTTTTTTTTTTAATACGAGGCGAGCGGGGATCAGTTTAAGTGTATCATTATGGTCATTACTCATGAATAATTCTTATTTTTTCTGAGCCCAGTCACTTAAAATTAGGAGATTAACACTCCTCTAAAACTTAAACCAGAAGTGTAATATATTTTCTGTACACGCACACACACACACGCACAAACACACTCACACATTTCTATCCAGGGCAACTCACTCGGAGTTAGTCTCCACCAATGTTGAATTTTTTCGAGAAGACAGGCATTGGACATCCTATCGTCAAATGTATACCCACAGATCGTTCGGAGACAAATTTTGTGAAATTTATCCTGCCAGTTTAGATGGGACCTATACATATATATATATATATATATATATATATATATGTGTGTGTGTGTGTGTGCGCGCGCGCGTGCGTGTGTGTATGTGTTTGTGCGTGTGTGTAATTGCGTGTGTGTTTAATAAAATATACACTATTACAATAGCCTGCATTTTACTTTTGAGCACTTTTGTCGTCGTATTCTATTTTTGGGGGTATATATATATATATATATATATATATATATATATATATATATATATGAACATAAGGAGATCTTTTATAAAAAAAAAACACACTCAATAGATTAATCTATCTATCTATCTATCTATCTATCTATCTATCTATCTATCTATCTATCTATCTTGCCCGGTTTCACCGCTAATTATCATCAAATCAAGATATAAGGGGTTGCCGCTGTTACCGCTTGTCCTCCACTGGGCACACCATAATGTCCTTATCGAACGCTTCTCGTCGCATAATATGCCCAACGTAACGGAGTTTCGTTATTACCATCTGCTCTCTCAATACGTACTTTGTTCTGGTGATATTTAGCACCCGCGTCTTCCTGTCCATGGCACTCTAAGAATTTTGCGATATACCCACATCTTGAAAACGTCAATCCGGCGGCTTTCTCTCTTGGTCTTGGTCAGTGCCCGTGATAGGCATCCGTAGCTGGCGATGGCGAAATCGGTTGCTCGTAGCAATTTCAACATCAGGCCGATATGTATATTCCGACTAGTTCAGATGTTTCCCTTTTTTTTATCGGAGCACTTCTTGCTATTCTCACGATCTCCCGCGTAGAGCTGTCTTAAGTATTGATGGTGAAGCCTAGGTACACAAAGTCCTCTACCATCCGTCAGTCTCTAAAAACTGCGGACACTATCAATCACTATTACCTTAGTCTTCTTGATGTTTAGCAGAAGACCTCATTGGGCACTGAAATCACTTACCGTTTGTAGTAAAGTCATCATGCTATTGTCAGAGGTCGATATCTTTATATATATATATATAAAAACTTATATTAAAAAACTTATATTTAAAACTTAAAATTATTATATTAATAGTAATACTCGGTTGGAAAAAGAATCGGATAGAACAATTTGCAAGTTTATCAAAACAAATTGGTACCCGAAGAAAAATTAGAAAAAAAAAGAAAGAACAAAAATATCCGAACAGGGCGAAATAAATCGTTCAGTGCCTTAAGTTTTTAGTCCAAAGAAAAAACCTCAAGCGGGTAATAAATCTAATACGTAGAGTGCTCAATACACTAATAGAGCTGTGATAAATAAAATAAATCCTAAAGAGCCAGGAACAACCTACCAGATTACCCTGAAGATCCGTTTAGGTGAAACCTAGGTAGGTTGTTCCTGGCTTATTATATATTTATATATATATATATATATATATATATATATATATATATATATATATATATATATATATATATATATATGTGTGTGTGTGTGTGTGTATATATATATATATATATATATTTAAAATATTTAAGAAATAAAATGTATATATATATATATATATATATATATATATATACAGTAGCGAGCATAAAGATCAGAACGATGTTAAGAAAAAGTCGAAATGTAAAATAACTTTTTTATTTTAAAGCTTCAAACAACATTTTATCTGAGAAATATAAGGATATAAAGTTAAATTATATAATTCCAAAATATAAAGATCAATAAACTTATTTTGATAAAGTTGTAAGAATAATTATATAACATTCGAAAAAAATAGATGATCAAAAACATCAGAACAAAAACAAAATCATACTATTATAATGGATGCATCATATCCAAATGAAAATAGCGTTCATAAGTACTAGATGTGTAAACCTTTACTTTCAATAACTGCTTGGCATCTTTTTCTACATAAGCGAATTAATGTCTTGAATTAATTAACGGCTATTTTCTCCCATTCTCCTTTCAAATTAGTTCATAGTTTTCGACGTTTGCTGGATTCTTTTCCGTAGCTCTTTCATTTAGTAACTTCCAAATATTCTCAATAGGATCCATGTCTGGGCTTTGAGCAGGCCACTCCATAACAGTAACATCTTCCTCAGAAAGAAATGTCTTAACAGACTTCTCTGTTTGACACGGCGCGTTATATTGCATAAATAGAGCTGGTTGATTAATTGCAGTTCTCAAATTAGGTACAATATGTTTGTTTAATATCTCTTTGTATACAGTTGCGTTAATTTTACCGTGTAGCCTAACAAGAGGTCCTGTACCAGCAGCTGAAATCATGCATCACACTTCCTCCTCCAAATTTAACGCTGCTTTAATGCACTATGGCGAATATTGTTCCTTAAGACTGCATCGAACGAACCTTTTCCCGTCACAACCAAACAGGTTAAACTTTGACACATCGCTGAAATGAAAACAATCCCACTGTTCTTCAGTCCATATAACGTGTTCAGTGGCAAATTTCAATCGGCTCATTTGTTTCTTTTTAGAAATATAAGGGTTCGTAGAGGCTACTCAATTGTTTAAATTTATTTCAAGCCTTCGGGAAATAGTGTGCCTTGATATTTTAATCCCAAGCTTAGCATTAGCTCTTTTAGAGATAGCGGTTGCTGTCGCAAATCGATCCTTTTTTGATTCATTACTAATCCATTTTCCTTATCTTGTAGTAGTTTACCTCGGCCTGCCAGGTGGTTTCTTGACTTCACATGACACAGTTTCCTAAATACTATGAATAACACTTTTAGATTTTCCCACAGCCTTTGAAATATCCCCAATCGAGAGTTTATCTTCGTTACATAACTTGACTATCAGTTTTCTAAGTTCCAATGACGTCAGAGATTTTTCGCCATTTTTACAATGCAAGAGCCAGTAAAGAGCCGGTGTAATTTAGTAAAATACCCTATTTTATAATCTTACCCTAAAAATTTTTCAATGATTCAAAATAATTATTAAATTTAACTTTATATCCCTAATTTTCCTTGATAAAATGTTCTTTGACGCTTTAAAATAAAATGTTATTTCACATTTAGATTTCTTAACATCGTTCGGATCCTTATGCTCGACACTATATATATATATATATATATATATATATATATATATATATATATATATATATAGGGTGGCCTAATACCCTTTGAAAAGCTATGAATCTTCTCCCCTCAGGTATGGGTAAATAGCAGGATAGACTGGGTTCTATATCCTTGGATGGAGGAGGAAACTCTGAATTCCAAATCTGCTGAGAGTCGTTTGGGGACCTTATGGCACACAGTGCACCAGGTCTCTCTATTCGGCTCTATAAAAAGTGTGGTTAGTTTTGCACAAACCCTTCTACACTATAATCAAATCATATGTGCAGGTTGTCTGGCTGTCGGTTCTGAGGAACTGAGTTGTCTGACACTCATACAGGTCCCCGGTAGGCGCAGGTCAATAGCCCTCGTCAATCAACGACGGGGAGGCCACAATATATATATATATATATATATATATATATATATATATATATATATATATATATATATATATATTACTGAATATGCATAATATCCAACGTTGATAGCACAGATCGGAGTTGCATGCAAACTCTTTTTATAACACCTGAGAAATAAATATATATGTAAGTGCAAGTATATGTTTTTATCATATCTATCTATCTATCTATCTATCTATCTATCTATCTATCTATCTATCTATGTACGTGCATTCGTGCAGTTGAGTGGGTAGTGCTGCCCTGGGTCAAGAGGGTATCTACTGGAAGACTCTATGTCTGGCAACGAGGCTCTGCACCAGACCACACAAGCAGGAGAATACAGTCATGGCTGTCTGAATTTTTTTTGCGACCACATCGCCCCTTACATCTGACCATCTAACTACCCAGACAGCAACCGCCTTGATTTTTATGTGTTGGGTGCAGTTAAGCGAAAGTCTCCTTGTAGCACCAAACATGAACTGAAGGCAAGGATTATGGCTGAATTCACGGAATTAAACAAGGAGGACGTCCAGAAGTGTTATTAGAGGCATCCTTACACAGAAACACTTATGCATAAATGTTTCTTTTTATCTAATGATCATAGGTAACATGAGACGAACACAAATATCTTTTATAAAGGTGAAAATATTAAATTATAATATCGAACAAAAGTTGTTATGCTTGACACGTTTTCAATGTTTAAATGTCATAAGGTTTTAACGTTTTTAGTGGAGAATATGGTTGAAGTCAATGCTTAACTTTTTAATAATGATCTAAATGTGTTTAATATTTTAAACTATATAATCCTTGCTAACGTTTGTTGAAATAAAATAAAATTTACAACGGCGGCTAATGTATACAATATAAAATCCAAATAATTTAAGATTAAATGCTCTCGTGTAATAACATTTTTCTTTAATATTCCAATATTGTCATGTTTTCTTAAATATTCAAATATTGTTATGTTATAACGTTTTTTTTTTTTTTTTTGTACATATTTACGCTTCAATTTACTCTATCCTTCGGACTATTGTCCTCGACTTTATAGTCATATTCACGACGTTTCGACCGTTGTACGCCCCGACATTTTTTAGGCGATATACGCTGGAATTTCAAACCGAACCTCTTATTTAGTCCACGGAGACAGATTCTCATAATTCCACGTGCCATGCCTTCTTTAGACATCTTAGTTAATTCCCTTTAGTAATTCTCCCAGTTTTTGTCCCATCTGTAGTGACCAGGTATTGAACTCACAACTCTTTGCATCAGGTCACTTTTTGAATTAACTATACTTCTGATGTTCCCGCCTAAACCTATTTATTTGTTATCTTTTCCTCAATAAGAGTAGATAGATTCGCCTCGCCCGATTCAGAATCCTCTACTTTTTATATATATATAAAAAAAACAAAAAACAAAAACGGAGTAGTGGTTTTTCCATTGTTTCCAGTTGAAGATTGGGTTACAGGCTCCTTCTAAATTCATCTACAAAGCTACTTAAACCAAAGAGTAGTGAATTTAATACCTGGACACGACAGAGAGAACAGAAACTTGGGGAGAATTAATTGATACTGAGATATCCCCAAAAAGTCATGACACGTGTAATTAAAACAATCTACTCACACCCCCGTAACACTTAATAAATGGTTCGATCGAAATTCCAATGTATCTCACTTGCAGAAGGTTGGAGCTTGCAACGGCTGAAACTTCATGAATATGGCAATAAAGATGGGGACAACACTCCGAACGATGTAAATAATTACAGTACCTCATCCCAGAAATATAGATCTAGATATTGAACGTTTCAATTTTTGTGGCAATGATTAGCATTTTTATCTAGCGTGTATAAATAGCTGTTAATAAATGTAATGGTTTTATCTAACGCTGACGAGCGCTGCACCTGCGACTCTTTAAGTACTATAGATAAGTATTTTTAATGTTGATATCTTTTCTAATAGTGAGCAATCTGTTTACAAATTTCGATCACTTTTATACGCTTTAAACTCCAATATTTTAGGCGTTTACTACCTGTGTTATTAGGCGCTAACTGCCTGTGTTATTATTATATATCTATGTTTATATAAATATAGTCATATATAAGTCCATTTATAAATACATATATTAAAAGAGACAAGATAGCTCAATAATGCTGTCAAGTGATGTTTATTTTTTTTACTACCTGCATGGGTTATTGAAGATTCTTCCATTTTATTTTTTGTCTGCAAACTGCCAGCATTCTTTGCATCATGACAAATCACTATTCAAGTTGTAGGTATTTCACATAGCTTTCCCTTTCGGAATCATGCACCAGTCTGCTCGGGAGTTCGTCTCCGTCAGTCAAAACTAAAAGAAAAATGTCTATTTTGTAGATGCGGGTTAGGAAATAGACCTAGTTGACTCGATCGTCATGTCAGTCATATTTCAGACTGTCTGACTTCATATTATTTTGTGACATTGACAAATATTGTCAGCATTCTGCTGACATGACCAGTTCGTTTTACTGTGTTTACAGTCAAGGCGATTCAAATGTCCTTGTTTTTTTTTTCCGTTTTTTTTTTTTGTTAGAATGTCTGTTCTCTTCAACTCTTCGATATTTACAAAAATCATACCAGACGAAATCTGGAATATTGCAACCATATCAGAACTGCAGCTGCCTAAATGCTCACTTTCTAACTTTAAACAGATATCGCAAAAACGTTTACGAACTTGGAACTGGTCAGAAATTAGATAGGTGACACCTTGGGAATACCGGTTGATGTAAGCTTGGATGTGCGGGTGGTGTAATGGATAATGTCTCGTAATGAGATCTAGCTTTTACACTTGTAACATAAGATTAAACCCCTCAACGACACTTCTCAAATATCATATTTTGTATCTGAGTTTGCCTCAGGACATATAGCGATTTTCAGAGTGTAGCTTAGATGTGGCACAAGGCCGAAAGTAGGGGGGACCCAGGGATAATCGAACTCACTAGTCAGTCGTAATTTTTCTAGTGAGATAAGCTCGCTAACCATTACACCACCTCGAGGTGCACACGCCTCATGGCATATAATATATTTAGCCCGCACCCCATGTTTAGGCCTAGTATCTAGTTTAACCTCCAACTTTTAACCTCTTCATTAAAACCCCCTTTTTAGACCCATAATTTTAGTATGCGGTTTAACCTCCAACTTTTAATTCCTGACTTGGCCATCCCATTTTAACATCTGTTTTAGGTCCCTATTTTTAGTATCTGGTTTAATTCCCAACATTTTAACATCTGATTTCGCATCCTCATTTTAACATCTGTTTTAGGCCCCTACTTTTAGTATCTCGTTTAACCCCGAAATTTTAACATCTGTTTTGCTCTTCCATCTTTCAATACATAGTTTAATGTCCAACTTTTATTATCTGATTTGGTCTACCCTATTTTAAAACCTCTTTTAAACCCCTAATTTTAGTATCTGGTTTAACGCCACACTTGTAACATCAGATTTAGCCACCCAATTATAGTATCTGTTTTAGGGCCCGATTTTTCGTATTTCATCAAGCCTCCACATTTTTAGTATCCGATTTAGCCCTCACTGTTTACATCTGATTTAGACCCTCACTTTTAATATCAGATTTATACACCCCAACTTTTGATATTGTGGCACCTTTTTACCGTGAGGTAAATTTTTATTCAGTTATTAACTCAGAATCTATTGCGTCTTAATTTACAAACATCAAGAACAGTTCGACATAAAATTAATTCTTTATTTAAAAAAAATCTTTATCAAGAATTTATGAGCAGAATCAACTAATTAGCTTCAATTTAAAAAAAAGAAAAGAAAAACGCTTTCTTTTTTCTTCCGATAATCTTTATACCAATAGAAAATAATCAATATGCAAATATAGATGTTATTTCTGTAGTCCGAACATTTAATCCAACCAAATTTGTATAAAATTTGTTCGCATTTATGTTTCTATGCTCCTCCTAATCTACCATCTACTAAACCTTCTACTCCTATTCTTCCCCTCCTACTTTCCATCCTACTCATCCTTCTACTCCTATTCTTCCCCATCCTATTTTCTATCCTACTCAGCCTTCTACTCCTATTCTTCCCCCTTCTACTTTCCATCCTACTCACCCTTCTACTCCTATTCTTCCCCATCCTATTTTATATCCAACTCACCCTTCTACTTCTATTCTTCCCCCTCCTACTTTCCATCCTACTCATCCTTCTCCCTATTCTTCCCCATCCTATTTTCTATCCTACTCACCCTTCTACTCCTATTTTCCCCTCCCTACTTTCCATCCCACTCACACTTCTACCCTATTCTTCCCCATCCTATTTTATATCCAACTCACCCTTCTACTCCTATTCTTCCCCCTCCTACTTTCCATCCTACTCATCCTTCTACTCATATTCTTCCCCATCCTATTTTCTATCCTACTCACCCTTCTACTCCTATTCTTCCCCCTTCTACTTTCCAACCTACTCACCCTTCTACTCCTATTCTTCCCCATCCTATTTTATATCCAACTCACCCTTCTACTCCTATTCTTCCCCCTCCTACTTTCCATCCTACTCACCCTTCTACTCCTATTCTTCCCCATCCTATTTTCTATCCTACTCACCCTTCTACTCCTATTTTCCCCCTCCTACTTTCCATCCTACTCACCCTTCTACTCCTATTCTTCCCCATCCTATTTTATATCCAACTCACCCTTCTACTCCTATTCTTCCCCCTTCTACTTTCCATCCTACTCACCCTTCTACACCTATTCTTCCCCATCCTATTTTCTATCCTACTAACCCTTCTACTCCTATTCTCCATCCTCCTACTTTCCACCCTACTCAACCTTCTACTCCTATTCTTCCCCATCCTATTTTCTATCCTACTCAGCCTTCTACTCCTATTCTTCCCCCTCCTACATTCCATCCTACTCACCCTTCTACTCCTATTCTCCTACTTTCCGACCTACTCACCCTTCTATTCCTATTCTTCCCCCTCCTACTTTCCATCCTACTCAACCTTCTACTCTTATTCTTCTCCCTCCTACTTTCCATCCTACTCACCCTTCTATTCCTATTTTTCCGCTCCTATTTTCCATCCTACTCACCCTCTACTGCTCTTCTTCCCCCTCCTAATTTCATTCTTACTCACCCTTCTACTCCTATTCTTCCCCCTCTTACTCTACCACCTACTCACCCTTCTACTCCTATTCTTCCCTCTCCTCGTATTCCTTAGTGTTCATTAGATTCCTTAGTGTTCATTAGATTAGAGAATAGAGACAGAATAGGAAATATTTTTATCTGTCATTGCTTCATTGAAACCTTGTAACACTAAATGGATTACTTTGGGTGGGGGATAAATTGAAAATTCAGGTGCGTTGCAAATTCAATCCATTCTTTTTTTAATGTCATATTCTAGTTTTAGATCATTAGTTATTGCCATTCTGGTAAAATTTAAAAAATTAAATTTAAAAAATAAATAAAATTAAATAAAAATAAAAAAGAAACATCTGCCTATATTTCCGAGATGAGCTATTGTAACTATTTACACTATTTACATTATTCGGACTGTTGTTCTCATCTTTATTGCCATATTTCACGACGTTTCGCCCGTTGTAGGCTCCGGCCTTCTTCAGTTGATATACGTTGAACTCTTTACTTAGTCCACGGAGATAGATTGTTCTAGTTCCACGTGCCATACCTTTTCTGGACATCTCAGTTTCAGTTTTCTCTATTCAGTAACTCAACTCTCCAATATCTCTCTATATTTCTGAGATAAAGTATTATGTACACTATTTACATTATTCGGACTATTGTTCTCATCTTTGTTCTCATATTTATTACAACGCTTTGGCCGTTGTACGCTCCGGCCTTGGAAAGTCAAACTGAACCTTTTATTTATAACTGACATCCATTAGACATGACACATGGGATTAGAACAGTCTACCTCAGCGAGCGAAATAAAGGGTTTAGTTCGACATTCCTACCACCGGAAGAAGGCCGGATCGTATAACGGCCGAAACGTTGTGATAAATATGGCAACAAAGATGAGGACAATAGTCCGAATAATGTAAATAGTCAACTCTCCAAGTTTATTTTTGTTTGTTTTTTATTCACCTTTGCTGTGCCCAGGTATGGACTCACAACTCTTTGGGTCAAGTCACTTTTTGGATTACTTCAACCAATGCTTTCAATATGACAATAAAGATGAGGACAACAATCCGTATAATGTAAATAGTGTCAAAAAAGAAAAAAAAATGTCAATAGGACATATTTATGTTGACACAGTTTTTGACGTATATTGTCTCCGTAAACTTGAATTTTTTTAAAAGCTTTTTTAAAAGTTTGAAAATCTTTCTTATAATCTTTATATAAAGTTGGGGGTTAATTTTTCAAAAATCTCAAGGACATAAAAAAAAACATAGTTTCCATATAATTAGAGATTATAAGAATGCAAATAAAAACTTGAATAAATAAATGGTGCTTTAACATTCTTGTTAATTCCCGAAGAAAAAACGTTGTTGCCTTGTTAGAGCCAGAAATAATGACACAAAGAGAGGAATTGAGTTAAAAAATATATTAACAGAAACAGTAATACAAACATATACAAACGAGAGTGTTACAGCGAGGATGTTCGGTCCGATTATTTGAGCTGACTGCTGGAAATGTTCTTCTCCAAAAGGCAGTAACTGCTCCTATTTATAGCTGGGAGGGCCCATGCATCCGTGGGTAAATTACCATAACAAATGTATAATTACAGTTCCTGGTAGTCTCCGACCCAAAGAGACATATTATTAAAATATAAAATTAAGTTTGCCTACTGTAATATAGTAACAAGTCGAAGTAGAAACTTTATTTGGCAAATTCTGCTTTAGCGCTGGAAGACGTTTATTTTATTATGATGGATTGTTAAAAGCTAGAAGGAAGATAAGATATGCTTATTTTATTACCACACCAACTAGAGTTTTAATATCAGGGTAAAATGTGTTCCTGCCTGACAACTAGTCTAGGAAAAGGAAAACTCTGAATTCTAAACCGCAGACTTTAACACGGGAAACTACCCCATTAATTTTCTCAAATAGTGGAGAAATCAAAGGAAATCCACTACCGTATCCTTCCCAAAGTGTCTTGATAACTCACAAGTAATAAAGAAAAGGAAACCATGGAGAGACATGATCGTCTATGTCCTCAAGCAAATAGGAATACTCTGAATTCCAACCCATGGAGAAGGCAATTGCTATCCTTGCCAAAAACTTATGACAAATCACAGAAAATACAGAAATGGAAGTCGTGGAAAGACATGATCGTCAACACCCAGAAAGGAGAAGAAATAATTTGAATTTCAAACCCTGGAAAAGCAAAGAATGGCAGTTTACATTAAAAAGAACGAATATGAAATGATCAACTGTGTCATCGACAAATGCAATAAACCCAGAAATATTTCCAGAAATCATATAACGTATTTGCCTGTTGGACGCACCCAGATTTTGGTTTGGAATATTTAGTAAAATTGCACACATCATAAACAAAAAAAATCAAAATTATAACCTTACCTTTGTGTGACATTCTCACTAACCATGAAGTAATGCTTAAAGTATTGGCACACATTATACTACTGGTTCTTTTTTTTTTAAATAGAAGTGAGGTAAGGTTTAATTACCAGGACCCTTTTTTTTGTAAAAGAAGAATTTTAGTACATTTCATCATGTATTTATTGAAAATTATTTCAATTGTTTTTCAGGGAGCAACATCTGCACATACAGTAAATTTATAATGGCTACAAAGAAAACTACTGGTATCAGTGAACACTGGTACATATGGTAATAGGCAAAATAACAAAAAATAATATGGTACTTGTTGGTAAATGAAGTCCCATAAAATACATGCAGAAATGTAAATTCCAATACCTGTATATCAACAAAAACACACAAAACAAGCAGCAAGATACCAGTTAAAGCAAATATTTTTGTAAAATTTAGTATTTCTACAAAAGCAGCAAAATATTGTACAATTCCAATAATTTCTTAATTTCTTTTCCCTGGGTGAATTTTTCAGGGATATTGTTTGTTGACTTCCAGAAGTCCTAGTTTTAGAGCTAAGCTCTATGCATGTACTGATTCCTGGTGAAACACACTTTTTTCGTGGTCTTCATGTACTTTTCATACATAATACTGCTGCATTGGATACAGGGTAATTTTTTGGGGTGCATTTATTTTTAATCCGCGTCCAAATGGGCAAATATATTTGAACATAGCTCAATTTGGTCTCATTTAAATACACATGGAGACCTACCGCAACGTACTCGTTAATAATACAAATATAATAGCTTCATCCACATGTAAAAATAGGCTAAAAATAATGGAAGCATTATTAATAAAAAAAATAAAAGCCAATACTGAATATTACCAACTATGAACACGGGTATAATGTGCTGACAGTGTTTGGAAAATTAAACATTCCTATAACTATAGATATATACATAACACAATAGATATATTCAGTTAAAAGTAAAAACAAAATTCATCCTTGATAATAACTAAAAGTATAGCCGAAAGCTCTCGGTCAGACAAAACATTTGGACAATTTCTATACAATTTACGTCCATAAATGAAGAAAAATATAAGAACACATGAAAAATTAAATAAAAAAACTTACCCGCAGTACCTTGTTAAGCGTTTTTAATTAAACTTGTATAAAAGCGAAATTGCTTCTTAAATAAACAATTATATATATATATATATATATATATATATATATATATATATATATATATATATATATATATATTAAAACTCTGCATATGATGTAAATATTCACAACAATATTTTCTTGTTTAATATTGATTTTTTATTGATATTATATCTTATTGATTTCTTGCAAGAACGGTTTCTAAAATGATTTCCACCCATTAAAGTCTTGATTTCAGTCATTTTAGACAGGAAATGTCGTCTCATACATTTTCACTCTGACGTAATGTAATTGAGATTCTCTGACATTACCTTACGTTAAAGATTAATGGTTTGCCATTCTTGATTTGGTACGCTTATATCATACTAATAGTTTGGTTATGCATGTTTGTATGTAACATCCAAGTATGTAACATCAAAATAGCTGTATCAATGCATTGGAAATTTGAATTGAGAGACGCCTAAAATATTCCACCTAAAAAGAATGCTAAAAAAAAAACAACAACAAAAAACAACATCTGAATGAGTTGCAATTACTCATTACCTGATGCCTTCACGCCGAGGATTTTCAAATTAATATACACTCAGCCTCCAGGAGACCAGCACCTCATCTTTGAGAGAGGGACCTAAGATCATTACCCGGCGATTGATTCGTTCCAAAAAGGGGTGAGAGAGGGGGGGCTTATCAAATGTACGTTTTTCCGAAAATCCCACATTAAACTCCGGCCTTGTGTTACATCCTGATACAACGTAGGCGCGCGGTTAGAATCGACTCTTAAATGCCGAATAGAACAGAGGGTGGCATTAATGTTTGGGCGGCCATTTTACGACCTCCACAAGCTTATGAAGACTCCTCTGTTTATGAATTACATAATTTACTCAAGAATTCAAACAAGAAGAGACAACGGATTTATACTTCAAATGAAAAAATTCTCTTCGTGTATGCAAAATAACGTATTTTAATAGTCTTCAGTTGAACTTATAAAATATTTATGAGCGTTTATAATTTTCTGGTAACTAACATTCCATTTTTGTTTTAATTGAATGGTTTTCGAATAAATTCATTTCGATTTTGTCTTGATAAACTCCGTGAATGGACGAAATGCGTCGGCTGAAATTAAATATAGTTTTCCTCATATCTTTTTTACGGTATTTACTGTTTATGTTTGAAGAGAATTTTTCATATGTAGAAATAGTTTTTGGATTGTTGTGAAGACGGACAAAAGGTACCTCATAAATAACAATTTGATTAATGCACTGGTCATGCATAGAAATAAATTCAACCACAATATTCATTTTAAAATTGATTTAATGATAAAATCATCCTCGAGAGTGCCGCTATTGAATATTATCCAAATATTAATCTACGCCCCTGTTTTTCTATCTCACCTTTCATAACAGAATGATTACATACGCAGCAAATATATCAAGAAATCAAAAGAAAAGGATTGAATCCGTATTCACAAGATGCTAAGCAATATTTCTATATATGAAAAATTCTTTTCAAACATAAAAAGTAAATGACGTAATTTTTCAGTTGACCCCCAAAATATCGATGAGCGTTTCTAAATTCTTCTAGTAACTAACAACATTTTGTTTTTTTGTTTGTAGATAATATGTTCAAATAAATTAATTTCGTTCTTTGCCTTGATAAAGTACACAGTGGACGAAACGCGTCGGCTAAAATTACATACAGTTTTCTTATTGTCTTTTTCCTGTATATATCTTATCTTTTCTACAGATTAATTCTGAGAATGTTTTGCATATATATATATATATATATATATATATATATATATATATATATATATATATATATATATATATATATATATGTATTTACTTTTACAAACAGCGTCCAACGTTCAAATTATAAATTTTAAGCGTACTTCAAATTTTTCTATTATTGACTCATACCTACACATCATTTCCTGAACTTAAATTAACCTCGATATTTTGAGCGAGGTTCGAAACCGGTTAGCTAGCTTTCTTTTTTCATTTTTTTCCTTTTGTTATCATGAGTGATAATAAGGATAATAAAGATAAAGTTTTCTATTTATGGCGTATACATATGACACACTCATATCCTCTCACCCACCTCACTTCCTCACTTCGTTAATTTTACGTATACTTGATGAGGTCCGTCAGAAACGTGTGAATTTCTTTTCATTTTTCATTTCAGCTTTTGGAAGTAAAGTCTGATGATCCAGAACCCTGTTAAAGGGTTATGGTGAAATAGCTTATTACATGGAATCTTAACGTGGTCTGTTTTTTTATTCAAACATATCTGCTCTGAATTTTACATTGAGCTCTCTGGATATCATCCTCCTCAGGTCTACCCATACGGATTACATTTGCATAAACTATATATATATATATATATATATATATATATATATATATATATATATATATATATATATATATATATATATATTGTTTTCTGTTTCTTCTGTTTAGAGACATGTTAATCATCATTAATTTTCTTGGGAGCATTAATAATTTCTTTTTACAAAATGTAGAGTTGGTAACTTTTTTCCTGATAGAAATATTATTACTGGCAATTTTTTTTGGTTTCATTTTTGACGAAATGTATTGCTGGTAATTTTTTTTGCACTATAAAAATGTATTGCTGGTATTTTTACTATAAAATTTCTGACACTTTAATAGTGTTTTGACCCAAGTTTGGGGGCTTAACTATTTGGCCATAGATGGGAGGGTAACTGGTGTTACCACACCCAGTCAAGGTGGAACTGGGACCAACAGCAATTAAAAGGTCGGTCCACACCTCAAAACCTTCCAGATGTAGTTTATCGTCATGACAAGGCGATATATATATATATATATATATATATATATATATATATATATATATTTATATATATATATATATATATATATATATATATATATTTATATATATATATATATATATATATATATGTGTGTGTGTGTGTGTGTGTCTGATAGGATGAGGAACAAAAAGGAAACCTTTATAAAATTTGAACATGTTTCGCTTTTATGTAAGCCTCATTAGAGACTAGCAGCATGGCCCGGCGTTGCCCGTGCTTGATTCAAAAATTGTACGACTCATACAGCAATCGCTATCACTTGATTTAAAATATTTTTGCCCTTCCTTGCCTTTAAAGGATTGCCCTTTGCCGTGCTGATGTTGCTACATGCCTTACTTCTTGCCTATCTCACACTGCGAATTTTTTCTAAGCTCTATATTAAACATTAAATCTGTTACGAAAAAAGAACTAAACAAAATGAACACAAAACGATCAGCTTTAAAAAAGGACTCGTAACTGGAAAACCGAATGAAAAAAGAATGTTAACAACAAATATTTTTTCCCACCCAACCCAGTTCTGCGGAATCAGAATCAACGTTGAGTTTAAGCAAGCGAATGGGTCAATTGGAGTAAAGTGCCATGCAGATTTAAATTTTTCCCACTTGTGACGAATGCAGCTATCTATTTTTTTTGCATGCTAGCATGCTAGTTAACATTCGTGTCAGTCAGCTGTTGGCTCTCACGCTGGTCGATAGAATCTTCCTGCCTATTCGTGGCTGCCAGCTATAGGCTCTTACTGTGGCCAGTAAAAAATGGCCGCAAACTACATGAAAACTGCCGTAGAAGCATAAAAAAATCGATTATTTCCACTATCGATGGGAGTTGGGAAATGCAAAGTTGGTCTTGGCCTTCCCGCTAACTTGGAGCATGTGCATGTAAATTTTGGTGCAAATCCGTCGAAAATTGCGGCCGTGCATTCGTTAGACACACACACGCACACACACATACGCACACACACACGCACACACACACACACATCCTGCCTTTTATAGTTAGAGATTTTGCGGTAAGTTATAAGCTTCTATTTGTTATTTATCCCAACATTCTGTCCGATTGTAAGCTATATTTGATCGTACTTCATATATCCATCTATCTGTCTATCTCTCTCTCTCTCTCTCTCTGTATATATATATATATATATATATATATATATATATATATATATATATATATATATATATATATGAATGATATATTAGCAAAATTGTAGAAAACGTGTAACAGCAACATTATCCAATTGTTAGATTAAACTGTTGTGTGACTACAAATGATTAAAGATATCTTACTGGAATTCTATGAGTTTTTTTATAACAATTTTGGACTCTACTTTGAGCAATAAGAATGTCTAATTACTCTACAAGTCTGACAGGAGAATCGCGATGAAATCGATCATAAACGCAAAGGACAAATCCATCAGTAATGAATCATAGCTAAGGATCTAAAGCTCATGAAGTATTGAAATAAAGTTAAAAAATATATATGTTATTCCAGGGTCATCTTCCACCTTATTCACGATGATCGTTGCCCTCTCTAAGCTTCTAATTTTCTGCCTTGCTTTACACGTTTATTCTTATTGCACAGACATACACACTCTCTCACTAACGCACTGATATATATATATATATACACATATATATATATATATATATATATATATATATATATATATATATATATATATATTTTGTTTATTTAGTATTTAGGCAGTATATTTTTTATTCAAACAGGTTTAGTTAAATTATTTAAACATAATATGTTTATTTTTTTTAATCCTTTCAAGTCCACGAAACAATTTTGGTAGAAAATTAATGAAGAAAAAATTTAGTATTTTTCTTAATCAATTTTCTACACTACCAAGAAACATAGTATGTCTATTTAACCAAACCAATTTGAATACATATATATATATATATATATATATATATATATATATATATATATATATATATATATATATATGTTTGTATGTATTTATGAAGGTATTGCAAACGCGTGCGAAGCGTCTTTGGTATGAATCCTTCTCTTTCCCACCCGCCAGCTTAGATTTAATACCAAAGCAAACTAGGTATTTAACCTTGGTTGGGCTGTCTACTAACCTAGGAGAAGGAAAAGTAAACCGTTTTGCGTGAAACTAGCAACTCTAGCCCGCCAAAATCTACGTGAAACGGAAATCCCGGGTATTGTATGTATCGTGCTGTACATGCCGGTGGGGTGGGGGTGATACCACAGATATTGAGTGGGTGACATGTTTCTCAGTGACTTTGCGCATAAAAATGCCGGAGTAATGTCACAGAAGAGACGAAATACTGATATTACTAAGCCGGGAGAGGGGATTTCTATCGGACATCGCCAGACGTCGACTTATGTAAAATGCTCCACAACATTGTCTACCTCTGTGCTACACTCGTATGACAAAGAGCGTCATGATAAGAACCTTGCCCTCGCCAAATTTAATTTTTAAGTCGTAATGTGGAGGTCATGCAAGGAATGAGGTTGAACGGGAACAAACGATTCTCTGTTCTGCTGAAAATATAAAAAAGTGAACGTTAGCGAAATCCGTTTTAGCACGCCTGAGCACGTGTAGGCGCGTGTGTTCCAAGAGTCCTCGTGTGTAAGTGCATATCTGTGCATACGGGGTCCGATGTCTGGGCGTATTTGTTCCCTTATGCATGTATGTAAGTGGATGTTACATCGCGTGAGTGTGTAGTTGACGGCACACAGCCATGGTATTTGCAGTGGTAGCTGTTGGTAGAAACGTGCGTAGTCGCGGTAGCAGCAGCAATAGAAGAAGAAGAAGAAGAAGAAGAAGAAGAAGAAGAAGAACTGGTTAAGCAGTGCAAGATGCAATATGATTTATGTTCGCTAATGCACCTACTCGACCGACAGTTTATGCTTCGTCGTTGTCTGCAGTAAATCAAAATATCTTCTTTGGTATTTGACTCAATCTCACGCACGCGTCAACCATCATATTCTTGTCATTCCTCCTCTCTATTTGTAATATTTCGTTTACCTCATTGTGTTCATATCTGTCTGTCTCTCTCTCTCTCTCTATATATATATATATATATATATATATATATATATATATATATATATATATATATATCAGTCAGTTCATATCTATCTCATTCTGTTGATATCTATCTATCTATCTATGATTTTAGTATATTTAATTGTTATACGTTATTTATATAAAAACTAATATTTAAGTAAATGCTCTGTTTATAATAAAAAGTATGAACAACATTTACTGGCCTGAACGTTCAAGAAATTTTCGTAGTAAATATGTCCTCCGGAAGGAATCGAACCTGTATCTTACAGGAACCGTCATATAGCTTGACGTGCTATAGCAGTTTGACTATAGAATAATCAATTCATAGTTATCTATCTATCTAAATCAGTCAGTTCATATATATATATATATATATATATATATATATATACATATATATATATATATATATATATATACATATATATATATATATATATATATATATATATATATAGTCAATTCATATATATATATATATATATAGTCAATTCATATACATATATCTATATACATATATATGATTATATCAATTCTTCCTAAGCAGGGTTATAATGCTGCTAAGACGCAAGGGTCTCCTGCGATTGAAAGGAAATGAAAAGAGTTTAGAAGTAACGAGAAATCCAATGATAAACACCTGTTTCGAAATCTGGGGAGGACACTAAAAGCAACACCAAACTCCAACTGCTCGATATGTATGTGTATGAACACACACACACACACACACACACACACACACACACACACATATATATATATATATATATATATATATATATATATATATATTATTTATTTTAGGATATTAAAACATGCTAAAAATCGTAACAAAAAGGCAATTATATTTCGACACCATAAATGTGTCTCCTCGAGCGTTGTTAAACTGCTGACGTGTGAAAGATTAATTTAATTTCAAAAGCAGAATACTTAAAAAAATTAGTATTGTGGGATTTGCCGTGATTAACCAGTCGAATGTGACGTACGCTACGTCTAAACATTTCAACCATAAGATGGTGAGAACTTTTTCCAGTCTAGTACTGGTGCTTAACTTTAAAAAGTCTAGGTACCATAGCAAAAGAGCTCATTCAAACAATTACCATGAAGGTATTTATTAAAAAGACACTGGGAAGCTACTCACGTTTTATAAGCCTTGGGTTTTGTTAGTTCTAATTTTACTGCATCTTGAAATATCATCTTCATCATCATCGTTAATCTCGTGACTGGGTATATTTGTAGAATCACTACACGTCTGAGCACCTAGCCAATTCCATTCTCATATCCGGGTTGAAATCCGGAGAGGTATCTATTAATACGCAGAAAGATAGATCGAAATACAGCTGATGAAGGTCTGAGGGCATAACGGCCGAAACGTTGTGATAACAACAATAAAAATGAGGTCAATAGCCCGAATGTAAATAGTTCAAATAATGAAAACTCCTCATCCCATAAACTCAAAAAAAGTAATAATTTATTTATTTGATTTTTAATCGGCTTCATCTCAAGCTACTGAGACACAAGTGATTACTGTGTGGAAAAAGAATTGGAAACAGAAACATTACTAATGTCTAAGAACAAAAGGAGTAATCAAGAGGACAGTAGATAACACTGTATTTAAATTTTTGAAGATTAATTTTGACTGAGAAGCATGGAGCCGGAAGGGAGTTACACAAGGGAGAAGTGCGAGAAAAGAAACTGTTAGCATAGAACTTACGGTTACATCTAGCCAACTCTATTGTAAATTGATGACATCTCGACGCCAGTCTAGTATCGCATTCAAAAGTCTAGGTATCATAATGAAGAGTTAATCCGAACAATTACCATAAAAGTATTTATAGAAAAGTCACAAGGAGACAATCTCACGTCGGTTGGAAAGTGACTGGAGCCGAGACGCCAGATCTGGACCAACAATACATTTATTTATTTATTTATGTATCTATATGTCTTGTTTTTATGCATTTATTTTACATATGTATAAAAATAGATACTAGCTTTTTTTTTTTTTTTTTGTTTTTGGTAAGCTTGAAGCCAGTTGTTTACCTATGGAACTGGTACAAATAAATCGGATCGTCTTAGTTTTTGGGGATAGCAAAAGATGCCTTCCAAAAGCTCAGCTTAAGTAACAGAAAACTGTTAAGAAACAGATAAGAAAAGAGTAATGAACTGCTATGTAGTATCAGTCCTCCTATACGGCAGTAAATGCTGGACAATCAGCTCACAGATGAAGGAACTTGAAGCAAAAGAAATTTTGTTCTACAAAAGCATGCTAGGAATACCAAGGACTAAACCTGTGAGCAACGACGAACATTCTAGAGATAATGGCAACAAAAAGGATACTTATTGTTGAAGCTTGGATAAGCATGGAATAATAATAATACAACACAAAATGTACGTAAACAAAATGTAATGAAACAAGGAAAAGGTACACAATATTTACAGTTAGTTTTGGTATATTCTTGGGAAGACTGTTCCTGTAGAATGGGTTGACTTAATCGCAGTCGGGCAGAGTCTCTCGATTCGATCTCTTCTTACTTCTTCCCTCGTCTTCCCGGTACCAACCCATATTTATATAATCGGTACTCCACTTATTTAAATTAGGTGGATCGTACCACAACACTTATACTTAACATCAAGAAGAGATAGTTGAAATTTCTAGGGCACCTAATGAGGAAAGGGGGCTTGGAGAATTTGATACTCACAGAATAGACTAATGGTAAAAGAGACAGATGAAAGCAAGGCGGGCCTGACTGAAAGGATGGCAGGACAGGGGTTTGGAGAGATGGGAAAAAGAGTTATTAAGAGCCACAAAGGTCAGTGTAGAGTAGAAATGGAATGTCTCATTAGATAATTAGGGACTTTCACAGGCAGAACCTGGAAGCGATAAGCTCTTCCGTTGTTATATAAACAGATGAGTGGCCAGAGGCCAAAGATATTTTTGCTGTCTATATTGCTGAGATGAGGTATTATGTACATTATTCGGACTATTGTCCTCATCTTTGTCGCCATATTTATCACAATGTTTTGGCCTTCTTCAGGTGGTTGGAACTTCGAACTGAACCCTTTATTTCGCTCCATGTTTGATGGTAATTTCCCTTTGAAATTTCTCCACTGCCTTAACCGGGTATTAAACTCACACTCTTTGGGTCCTGTTACTGGATCTAACCAACGCCTTTATCCACTGCGCCATGTATCCTTGAGGACATCTGGGTATGAATTTCTGGGTATTATAAACCTAATGTCTTCAGCAACCATTTTTACCAGTGCTCATATTGCAATTTTGCTGTTATCATACATGTTTTTACCAGAGCTCATATTGCAACTTTTTGTTGTTATCATTGCTTTTCTCTGGCACTCCTTATTACTGGTTCCCATATTGTATTTATTTCTATGCTTAGTCGGCTCAGGAGATTTTTGTGGCCTAGCATATGTACTGATTCCTTAAGTTTACGAATTTTCCAATGGTGTTCCTTGTCTATGATCTCAACATGATCCCACAGAGGGCGGTGATCTCCTTTCTCTCTCCATATGTGGTCAGCCACGCCTGATTTTTCTACTTCCCCTCGTGTTACAGCTTTCTGGTGCTCTTGAAGCCTTACCTTAAGGGGGCGGCCTGTCTCTCCTTTATATTCCTTTCTACAGCTGCACGGGATAGCGTACACACAGTATTTAGTCATGTTCTCCTCTATGGGGGTCTCACTCGGGAGAGATATCTGCGAAGTGTCGTCAAGCTTTTGAAGGTTGTCCTGATGTTATATGGACCGCAGATCCTTTGTATTTTCTCTGATAACCCCTTAACATAAGGCAGGCAGACAACAACACTCAGAAAACAGTCTGTCTCCTCAAGGTAAGGCTTCAAGAAGTGGAGTGCAGTGGAGAAATTTTAGAGGGAAATTAACAGGAGATAACTGATAACTGACATCCATCAAACATGGCACGTGGAACTAGAACAGTCTACCCCGGTGAGCGAAATAAAGGGTTCAGTTCGACATTCAAGCCACCTGAAGAAGGCCGGAGCGTACAACGGCAGAAGCGTTGTGATAAATATGGCGACAAAGATGAGGACAATAATCCGAATAATGTAAATAATAGATCCACGTATTAACCAGATCTTGTTCCCAGCGCTCCATAACATGACCACAACGACTGTCGTAGTAGTAATTCTAAATTATTTTTATTCTCATACCAACGAAATACAAATACAAAAATACCCTTGGTCCTTGGTCACTCAATTGTTTATAAAACACCGGAGGAGGTAACTTGCGTCCTCTAGTATCTGTCTGTAAATGTTCTCCATTGTCTAATGAGACCTTCCATTTCCACTCTACACTGACCTTTGTGGCTTTTAATAACTCTTTTTGCCACCTCTCTCAACCTCTGTCCCGCCATCCATCAGTCAGGCTTACCAGATAGGTTATACCTTGCTTTCATCTGTCTCTTTTACCATCACTCTCTTCTGTGAGTATCAAATTTTCCACAACAGTCTTTTGTATTTCTTAATATCTCTTTTAGCCATCTCTACCAAACACTGTCCCGGCATCCATTCACTCAGTCTCAGACTTGGTATTCCTTCCATTTTTACTCTACAGGCAGGAAACTGTGGAGAGCCATGATCGCTAAGGACCTGAAGGGACCTGGCACATATAAGAGGATGAAGAAAAAGAAACTAAGCCGAGTCTAGATCTTTAATCGTACCCAGCGTTTACTAAATTCCTTGATACTATTTTGCTAAGATCATTCTGAGAAAAGAAAGTCGAGGAAATAAAGGTCGTTATCATCGAAGAACAATGAACAGAATATTGTAATGGATTTTTCGAAAATTTACTAATCAGTGCGAATTGTAATATCAACGAATCGATTTTTGATTGACGTCAGGTGTACTTTGATCAAAAGAAAGAAAAGTTTAACGACCGATTCATTGAGTAATTGAGAGGGGGTGCTAATGGCGTCGGGGGTGGTTCAAAGTCCCTGAAAATGACTAATTCGAGCCACGAGGCGGGAAGTTGAAAACCTCCGGCAGACAGGAAATAAATAGAATGTATTTGATGTTGGCAAAAGAAGAAAAGGGAAGGGAAGTTAGTATTTCTGGCAAGTGCCGTGGCCATTGTGATGCTAAAGAATGGGAAGTGTGTAAACGCCTTATCGATAATCGATTACGTCAAACAAATTCTCTGGCCAATCAAATTTGAATCCATTTTTATCGATATGTATATTTCTTTTTCTTACTTTTTTTTTGTATCTTTTGCTAGCTAATGTGAACAGTCACTTTAATATGGTGCGAATGTTGTATCAGTTCTGGCTTTTGTTCTATGTTTCACAACTGATGTTGGCATAGAAATCGATAGGAATAGACAGATAATAATCGAATGAGATTGATAGATAATAGTTGGCGGGAATTAGATAGATAGATAGATAGATAGATAGATAGATAGATAGATAAAAAAACATTATCGGTCGAGTACTTTAGAGGGTAAGCGCGAATTTCTAAACGGTGACTGCTTCTGGTGATAATGCAAAACTCTTGTTTGAATCGAGCACTCTGAGTCATTGGCTGGTTTATTAAAAAATAAATAGATAAAAATACACCCTCTACTCGGCTAGAGGCTGATAGCATAGGGGAAAAACCTCAGACTGACACCAAATCAGTCGGGTTTCGATCCTGAATTGAGGTATTCGGATGCCTCGTCCCACTGACGAGCTGTGATGCAGCGAATCAGTCAGTTTGTGGGTAACAGTGACTTCTAACAAACTTCTATATAAGTTAGTGAAATTTGGGTTATTTATTCTAAATATTTTGAACACAATTTATGGCTTTAACTAAATATATTTTGAACACAGTTTATGACTTCAGCTACAGATAAAATGCATTGTTGGTCATTTTGCTATAAAATGTATTTTTGGTAATTCTACAATGAAATGAATTGCTTAAAAATGTATTGTTGGTAATTTTATTATAAATATGTATTGCTGTTAATTTCTTCTATAAAAATGTATTGCTGGTATTTTTATACTTTCATAGTCTTTTGTTTTTGCTTGGGGCTTCTCTATTTGCCCATAGCTGGGACCCTAACAGATGCTACTACCCTGGGTAAGGCTGGACTTAAGAGGTTGTTGCACGCTCCTCAAAACCTCCAATCTCCATATAAGAGGCCTTACTGCCGGAAGTAGTATATCTTTATAAAATTGAAAGGTAGATATCTATTTTATTCTCTTAACATGTGAGTGGTCGAAAGTGGTCACACCATTCGTCGTCTTTCCTGTCACGACTGTGTCGGCGAACCCTAAAATTTGCCTCCTCTGCGCATAAAAGGGTCCATCTATCAAGTAAATATTCAAATGTAAACGACTATCCCTAAATAAAATAAATGCTGATCGACTCAAATATAAATGACTAATATTTATCTTCGACTGAAACAAGTAAATACGTAAAGACTCAAATAACCACACTACATTTGCCTATCACCAAAACAACATCAAAATGTATATAGACTCAGATATAAATGATTAATATTTACCTATTCCCAAACTAAGTAAATGCTTATGTTAATACTAATGGTAATATTTGGCGTTTCCATATATAAAAACATTGGACAACTATTGACAGAAACATTTATCTTTACTGTCGGTTGGAAATATTTTAAAATATATAAGTTTCTTAAGTCCATTAACTGTTATCGCTCTTCCTAGTGTTGTTGGTAGCTTCATTTCAGTCCTTTTACTTGAAGTACAGCCGTTAACTTTTTACGGCATCTGCTTGATTATTTTTTGTTGGTGGTTGGAAGTTGCAGGTAAAGTGATTTGTCATTTGGGTTTTCTATATAGTTGATAGTTCCATTTTTGTCTGTTGAATGTGACATCTAGGAAATCTACTTTAGGTTCGTTTTTATGAAGCTCATATTTTTGAAAATTTTTATTGTTATATTTCGTTTTTTTTCTGCCTTTTTGTCTGTTATAGATTCTTAGGATTATGAGGCCGTCGTCCCTGTGGAGGCCTATAGAATTTGTATCGATTATTCTACTTAATTCATGTAGCAAATGTATAATTATATGCTGACAGGTTTCTGCTCCATCAAAACATCCCATTGTAAAATAAAAAGGTCCCTTCTTTTTTCTTTTTTCTTTTTAGCCATATATCTTCGTTGTTGAATAATAATGATTTTCTGCGGGGCTTAATGTTTTTTACTTCATTGTGCGTATTTTATTTGTTCTTGAGCTAATTAAATGGTCTTATCGAGAAAAGGTTCAGTTATAGAAGTGTTGGACATTTTATGGGCATTAAAATGTATGCATACATGGATTTACAGAGTTTTTATATATAGGATCATTTATGTAGTTTTCTCGCCTACATCGGTTACAATCTTAAATTATGAATTAATTTTATTTTCTTTATTTATAATTTTAATTTTATTATTATTATTATTGACATATATTTATATGTATGTGCTTATGAGTATGTATATGTGTTTATGTATTGATGTGTGTATGTATATATGTGTGTCTGTATGTAGATGTATGTGCATATGTTTATATTTATGTGTATATGTATATATATATGTATGTGTGTATGTATATGCGCATATATATTTATAAGTCTTTGCATTTTTAAGTTTTTAGTTACTTAAAATGGCTCTTTACTTTTCTTTATTAATGTAATTTTTTTTAATTTAAATTTTTTTAAAGTATTTCATTTATTATTTTATATCATTTCCTTATATTGATGTCAAATATTTCAATATTATTATCAGTTTGTACTTGTGAGAGTTATGATGCTGCTTAAACTGCTAGACAACTTCAATGTATTTGTTTTGAATATGATCACTCCTTCCCCCAACCTACTTTTAACTTGTCAAGTCCCGGAAGAAAAAATATATTTTCTGTGTCACCCTGTCTACTTGCTTAATTCCTTTCTCTCTCTCTCTCTCTCTTTCCCTTATCCCACCCCATGTCTCTCTCTCTTTCTCTTCCCCCTAAAAAAAACGTTATATTGAAATCTCTGTCTTTCTTTCTCCTTTTTTCTTTCCCCTTTTAATATTAAAACCTTTTCCTTTTTCTTCTTCCTTTTCTTTGCGTCAGAATAAATTGAACTCCATTTATCTTTGTAAAACTGGTCTGAAGAGATGGAAATAAACTATTATCGGACCGAATTGATTTTTAAGGATTCTATATTCAATTATTATATCGCTCTGTTCTTACATTGAGCTCCTAGAAATTGGATTTATATCCTCCTTGGAATTATCCCTACTAATCGCCAAGTGATTATATATATATATATATATATATATATATATATATATATGTTAAGTGCCAGGTTGAGAATGACGCGGGTTAGCTGCTCTTGATGAGGGTGAAAGGAGTCTCTCTGAGCTTTGGTTAGCAATCCTTTTAATGTTCGTTTCACGATAAAAAAAGGACTTCAGATGGGAAGGAAAACTCATGAAAGCTTAAGTCGGTCATTATATTGCATGTGCCTGCTGAGAGGCGTGTACTGGCTGGCATTGACTGTGATCCGCAGAGGTTAAGCTCCGCGATAATAACACATGTGAACTGTTGTTCGGAGTTTCTGTGGTACGTCTTTTGCACCGTTACTATTTTATCAACAGATCCAAAAAGTGTGGATGGTCTTACACAAGCCTTGCCCACTTGAAACAAATCATTGTGTTGGTTTTCTGACAACTACATCTAATTAGTTCCACACATGTCCGGCTACTGCAAAAAAAAAACTCTACGAAAAACATTAATTTCATCTTGGCTCTTGGGATGTACGAACTCTCCAGGACAAGAACTCAGCACCAGAAAAAAAAAGCTTTGGTCACATGGCAGCTAACCAAATACAACACTGATATAGCTGCCCTAAGAAGTAACCATCAGTCGACTACGTGAAAAGAGAAAGCAAAATAAGACAGGTAACAGTTTTCCTGCTGCATTTGGATACAATACATACTCCTCTACTGTTCTACTGTTTGTGGTCTTTTGTGCAATTCTCGAGCCGGTCTCAAAAGTCATGCCCGTCATAGGCATCCAGATAATTAGTTCGTGGTCATCGGAACTTCATACGTCGAACTCGACGGGAGAGTCCATCATATATAATGTAGTAAGGTTAACCCTGTACATGCCTGAGGGTCACTCGAGATAGAGGCTTACGTTAGGAGGCAGTTTGTACGGATAGGGGAGGAAGGTAACGGTTAACCCGAGACTTGAACAGGTTAAGATTGTAGTGATCGGGGAAACATCATCTTAAGAGTCGGTTCCACGGTTCGCCGGAAGAAGCTGTTCAATTAGAATTTGCTACTCACCAATGGAATACGGAGGGAATGTGAGTGGGTTGCTACGATGTAAGTGGCATGGCGGATCTTTGTCGTGAGGGTTAGGCCTAGTGGAACCAAGAAATATAGTTCGTCCAAGCACTTTCCATGAAAGTAGGGATAGATCAGTGAGAAGCTTGTCACATCAAGCCTGTGAGAGCAGTTGAAGGGTGTAAAAAAATTCATCACGCACAAAGACTCGGAGAGGCTTTTAAACTCTATCGAGGCTGGAGAGTGCAGTCTGTGCAGCTGCCGGACAAATATGACTACAGTGATCCATTTTTGGCTTGATCTATTTTAAACGTAGAGGATAGTACGCGGAGTCAGGTGCTTACTGAAAAGATACAGAGAACTGCCCATTTTACCTGTATCTTTTGTAATGGCTTGTATGTACGAGTTCCACGAGGTCAGACGTGAGATTAGGGCCCATTAATCTCTCAAGACACGGTGCTTCTTCAAGAGGACATCCGTTCATCGTAACTGGCAGTCGTTCGGGGAACAATCGACGATGGTGGAATATATATATATATATATATATATATATATATATATATATATATATATATATATATAATTATATAACGAGACTCGTTTCGAAAAACCCTTGAATTTTTTGATTTGCTAATAATCAAATCAATCTCGAGGGAAAAAAAGGTTTTAAAAAAAAAAGAGCTACAAACATGAACTTCTGCCGACAAAAAAAATCGCACAGATACAGGTCTGAAGTCCAAAGAAAAAACCCCGACGAGTAAACAACTAAATAACAAAAGCGCTCAATACAACCGTAGAGCAGACCTAGATACACCAGTGAGCCAGACACTAGCTCACTAGGTGTATATATATATATATATATATATATATATATATATATATATATATATATATATATAGAGTGTGCAGATTATATTTTATATCAAAAAAGCGATTTTATACAAAGAATTAAATAGCAATATTAATGTGATTAATGGCGAAATCACTTCGCTAACAGGACTTAATGAGACATTATTGTCAATTCCTTGAATAATAAGATCCTTATATTTGAGTTGTTGTCAGATGTACAATTTGAAATTGTCCAAGGTACCTGGCATGTGTCTTCCATCTGAAAATAACTCAAATATAAGGATGTTTTTATTGAAGGATTTGATAGTAAATTAACTCTCATTAAGTACTGTTACCGAAGTTATTTCGCCATTAATCATATGAACGTTGCTATTTAATTTTGTATAAATTGTTTTTTTATATATATATATATATATATATATATATATATATATATATATATATATATATATATATATTGTGCAAAGGATGCTTTTATCCATTTCTGATCTTACAACGCTCCAGATCTTTTTTTTTTTAATATTAATCGCCTGTTATCATTAATTAACATTTTAGGAGAAACACATTTCCCGAAATTCCTACGATCTACCGCCTAAGTTTTTTTTATGACAAAGGAAATAATACTGAACTATTACGCAATAACTGACCTCCAGTATGGCAGCGAATGCTGAACAATCTTCTCAAAGATAAGGAAGAGACTCAAAGCAACAAAAAAAATATGGTTCTACAGAATGATACTGAGGATACCATTGATCGAACATGTGAGCAACAACGAGTTTTGGAGAGGATGGAGGTAGGAAGGAAGGAAGGAGTTTTCAAAGAAAATGGAAACGGAGAGAAAAATTATGCTTAACATCAGGAAGAGGCTGGTTTCTGGTGCACGTAATGAGGAAAGAGGACTAGGAAAATCTGATACTCACAGGACAGATTGAGGGAAAGGACAGAAGAAAGCAGCGCGTAAAACACTTTATGAGCTTAATAACAAAAAGACAAAACTTATTAAGAGCTATAAGGGACAGGAAGATGTGGAGGGCCATAATCTTCTATGCCCTGAAGGGACAGCACATAAAAGAAGATGAATTTAAATTCATAAGTTAGCGACTGAACAAGCTTTCTGCGAGTTCTGCAACTATAAAATACCTGTAGAAAATCTTCTAATCCATCGTTAAATCTTAGACGATAACATCATTAGCAAATTACTGCAATAACAAGCATAAAATGTAAGCAAGTCATTATACGAAACAGAGGCTACAAATGAAAAGATTTCGCATTGACAAGTTTTTCAATTTCACTGAATCAGATGTTAAACACGTGAGACTGTTATCACCTCCGGATTTCCCTACCTTTTGTTCTTTCTTTTTTCCCAGGGAAACCAACCAGTATCGCCATTTTTTTTTCGTCTTTCCTGGCAATGAAATCGGTATAATTCATTATTTATGAGTTGTTGATGGGTTGGAGGCACGGTGGAGTAATGAATAAAGACTCGAATTCCAGTCGAATCCATTACATTCACTTGCGTGCTAATACCCTTAGGAAAGGTATGAATCTTCTTCTTCTCGCCCCCTCGCTATGGGTAAATAGCAGGAGAGACCCGGTTCTATAGCCACTAGTCTACCACAGAAAGAAATGGCTACCTACTGCGGGAAAAAATCTGCCTCATTAGTCATACATCGAAAGATGCATGATCGCCTAAGCGTGTATCACACATGGCATATAACTAACTTAACTAACTAACATTGCATCGCGTACGCACGAATTTATTGTGAAAGTAAGGAACAATCAGGCTTATAAAAATTTAAGATTAAAATTTCATGCGCATGCGTAGTTCCATCAACATCAACATCACATTATTCCGATGAAATTTTAAAAGTCAAAACGCGTCACACGAAACTTTTTCTCCAGTTTGTCATTAATTTTCCTAAATAAACACACATGTGAATAATAATAAAAATAAAAAAATCGGTTTCATCTAAGGAGTCGTAATGATACTAGTCTAATAACATACTCTGTTGATATTTACTAAGCGTTAACATTTCTTTTCGATACTACCATCTTATTCCTTCTTTTTGTATGTGTCATGTTCATTCATGGCACTCCACAATTTCCTCTCCTTTTAAGCTCTTAATAAATTTTGTCTTTTTGTTGTCTCTCTTAAAATCTATTCTACCATCCGTTTATTAGCAGCTCGCTATATAGGTTATTCTGTCCTCGCTTTCAATCTGTTCGAAACCCTCTTTTCTTTTTCTGTGCCCAATTGAGCATTACTTTGTATGGGACAAGGCCATCAATCTGTGAGCATTCGTATTGCTTATGAGGGAGGACTGAAAAACTGAACCCTGAAAAGAATTATGCATAAATTCAAATGTTTGATCATTTAGTCAGATTTTCGGAAGTGCACCAAGATTAGAACATCAGCAACTTTTGTATCCAAACTCACAGACCATTGTTAGTTATTTTGAATCTAAAATGGATGTGCAATAATGCACAGAAAACTGTGTTTAAATCGTTAAAAATCTGTTTTTATTTAGTTTATTTACGGTCGGATTATTGTTCTTATTCTTGTTTATCTTAAAGCAGCTTACCGCCACATCAGGATAAAACACTGGTTCCCTTACGAACATCGAAGTTAAGCAATGTCGACCATGATCAGAACCGATATGTGTGACCTCTTGGGAATACCAGGTGCTGTAAGCTTGGATGTGCAGTTGGTGTAATAAATAATGGCTCGGAATTGTTAATTGGAGAACCGAGTTCCAGTTTTTGTTGCGTTCTTTATAGTCACTTACGCGCAAATATCCTTGGGAAAGGTATTAATCCACCTTCTCTCCTCCCAGCTATGGGTTAATTAGTAAGACTTGTATCACTGAACAATTATTATCTAAAAAAATACATACAATTTGAAAATATTTTCTGGGTTTAAATAACCTGTAAAAGGTTGATAAGCCGTAAAAAAGAATGACAAAACAAACATACTTTTTCTAATCTTTCATAGCAACCATGTCTTTGATTAAAATTTCTTCTGTCTTGATCGCGATATGCCTCGACAAGGTATTCAAGCCTCAGTTCCTCATTATATATCCAAAATATCGACCCACGAACCATTGCCATGTAGAACCGACACCCAAGAGGTTGCTTCTCTGATCACTACATTCTTAACCTGTTCAAATCTAGGGTTAACCGTTACCTTGCTCACAAAGGCTCTGCCTCTTATTCTGTAACACTCTACTTCGAGTGGCTCTTGCACAGGATGAACGCCATTGTAAAAAAAGTAACTATGTCTTTCCGATTTAGATTATAAGTGTTCTTTTCGTTAACATTTTATTTAAAAGTTTCACTGTTGCATACTCGTGCCGTCCATGAAATTCTCAGCATCCTTCTGTAGAACCATATTTCTGCAGCTTTCAGATTTCACTTCGTATAGGGGAGATTTGGTCATTTCGACGTGGTGTAATGGTTAGCAAGTTTGTCACAATAGATCAACTACAATTGAGTAGTGAGTTCGATCCTAACTAGGCGGCCTTGTGCCACATCTCAGCTACGCTAAGGAAACCACCATATGTGGGGAAATTGTCCAGCATTCACTGCCATACGAAGAGGTTGATACGACTTAGCAATTTAGCGCCCTTTAACGAAATCTTACTGTTTCATAGTATTTTGCTTAGCTTTTGGAAGATATATTTCTGTATGATGTTCATATCACCATATTCACATCTAGGACTTTTTCTCTTATTTTGCTGAAAACCATACATTCTGTTTTTCTTACATTTGATAGTTTTTTTAATCGGTTTCACCCCATGTAAGGCGGTAAAGCCACTAGCACATTAGGGGTTACTGGGTGTGGAAGAATTAGGAACAGAAACATTAGCGAGAAAAGAGTAATCAGGAGGACAGTAGATAGCGATTCAAATTTTTGAAGATTAAAGTTGGTTGGAAAGCATGTAGCCGGAAGGGAGTTCCACAAGGGAAAAGTGTGACAGAAGGAACTCTTAGCATAGAATTTATGGTACCTCTAACCAACTCAACTGCAAATGTATGAGGCTATTACTGAGCTTAAATTCAAAAAGTCTAGGTACAATAGTTACGAGTTCATCCTATCAATTACCATGAAACTATTTATAGAAAAGACAGAGATAGGCAACCTATACGGCGGTGGGAAGTGACTGAAGCCGAGCCACCAGATCAGGACCGATAATATTGCTGATTCTTCCTTGGATTTTATCAAGGCGCTCAAGGTGAACAGAATGGACACCGGACCATATGTAGCAGCAATATTCTATGCATAGACGAATGTTAGACATATAGATATGTATGATAGATTCTGGAGCGAAAAATTGTCTCGCACGACACAGCCAACCAACTTTCTTAGTAGCTTACCTAGCAATGGATTCAATATATTCTTTTCTCTTGATATTAGTTGAGAACGTTAGCCAGAGAAGGCGCAACGAGTTACTTTCCAAAAGTTTAGCATCAGCCATACTGATGGAAGGTAGTGAAGGGGTGTCTCAGATGATTAATGGTGAGAACTTTAGTTTTGGAGTCCTTAAAATTAACAAATCATCTCTCTGTCTGTCTCTCTCTCTCTCTCTCTCTCTATATATATATATATATATATATATATATATATATATATATATATATATCGTAGCTTAGATGCGGCACTAGGCCGAAAGTAGGAGACACCCAGTTAGGTACGAAGTCACTACTCAGTTTTAATTGTTCTAGCAAGACAAGCTTGCTAACTATTACACCACACACACACACACACACACACACACACACACACACATATATATATATATATATATATATATATATATGTCTCAGGTGTACTAATATTTTTTTCGGCTATTTTCGGTCTTGGCCGGATAGTTTACCCTCCCACAGGACGAGTTTGTTTTGCCCGTTTTACTGAACCCGTCTAGTCGAACTAGTAGAAAGGAACCCACACGAGGCTATGCCGAAGGGCAGATTCTCGTCTGGAGTGGTAGACAGACCCAACTTCGTGCATCGCGAGGTCTACGGGGAAATTTTGGCCGAGCGTACGGGCTCGGAATTGCCACACATAAAAATTGGCCTTGTGCCACATCCTGCCTTATAGGAGGTTGGTACATACCACTGGCTGCCTGACGATTGCATGATAACGCATGAAGCTGGCAGTCGTGGCCAGTCATTGCTAACCCGAATTTTGATTTATTTTGATGCTCTGACATTTTTTGTGGCATCGTGCACTTTTCTGTCAGTAAGCAGTTTTTGGGCAGAATCTTTTTCGAGCTGCTTATGCTTTTTAATACTCAAAAAAGCTCTGTAAATTTGGTTGCCTGGTCAAGTAGAGAAATTTTTGCTTTAAACTTTAGCACCTTTGCTGTGGCGCTAAATTCAATTGTCATTGAGCACTTTGCTTTTCCGTACTGGAAAACCTGTCTCAGGTGTACTAATCATTTTTTTTGTCGGCTATTTTCGATTTTGGCCGGATGGTTTACACTCCCACCGGGCGGGTTTGGTTTACCCGTCATATTGAGTTCGCCTAGTGATATATAGCTTACCATTTTACAAGCTACGGCTACCGGCCTTGTGCCACATTATGCCTAATTTGGAGGTTGGTAAATACCACTTGCCGTCTGATGATTGCGTGATAACGCATGAAATTGGTATTCATGACCAGTCATTGCTTACACAGATTTTGATATATATATATATATGCATGTATATATATGTATAACCGTTACAATTATATATAATACTGTTATAATTACTGTTTTTTTTATTGTATATAAAGTGAGGACTTTTGAACGAAAATTAAAGGTAAAGAAGAAGGTCGTATTATACACAAGTACACTTTGTCAGAAATTTTTACTGAGCTTAAAAAAGAATTCTTATTTGAAACAGCATGACAAACACATTCAGGACAAGGTATTTAATATATTGACAATATTTGTTCTTTGGGAATCAGAGTACTTGAACGCTTTTGTCTCAAAGACAGGAAATTCATCGAAATTGATTTAAAAATGCAATAACGGGAATGATAGTGTGGTATAGACTAACAGGACTTACCTCTTTTGTTGACGATTGTCTCCCTTGAAGGAAGAACTCTACCTCACTTAGATACGTTCTCCCCAATAATGCTTTCTTATCATGTCTCAGAGTTGTTATTCCTGATACAAGATCTGTTGTGTTTTGATGATATTGATGTTGCATGCAACAAAACACGTTTTTATTCAATAAAATCGTCATTGGCTTCATCCCCTTTCCCCAGACGACTTCGGAATCTCCTGCGAATCTTCTGGAAAGTGTCCTTGTTTAAGTCGTTGAATGATACTATAATCCTTGTCTTCAGTTCATCAAGGAATTTTGTTAGTCGCTTGCTCAACTGCACCCCACAATTAATATTCCAAAATGGTTGCAGTCTGGGGAGTTAGGTGGCCAGATGTAAATGGTTCCAAGTGTGCCGATAATGATAGGCACTACTGTAATTTTTATAGTTCTCTGGTACAGACTAAATATTTTTTCAGCGTTTTTCACCCTTTCAGTTTTAATATGTAGTTTTTTGAAAGGTTCTCAGTTCAACTCGCTTCTCAAAATCTGACCAGATGACAACTATCAAATTGCTTTTTTGTTTGTTTCTGGAATGACTTCTTGGTCGGGATGATAACTTTTCAGCAGTATTATTCACATGTAAATGCATAATCAATAATAACATACAATTTTTGTTGGCCTCTTTTATTTCAAAATCTATGAGTCATGATTGCATTCTCATTTTCTATAGCCATATATTGCATTAATTGCATTTAGCTAATTAATAATTAATGGCTGAAGTTCAGAATACAGACCTGATTCTGCAATTGTCTAATTCAATTAAAAGCAGATTTTCTTAAACCAGTCGAATTATATGATTATTTTAGGCCTGATTGAAAGCTGCGAATTTGGCCCTCAAGTTATTTATATTTCAAGTGTTGTTGCTTGTTTATAATTATCTTGCATTGTTTACACACACACGCACAGGCACACTCACACAGACGCATAAACAAATATATATTGTCATCTAGGAAGGAAATAAGTAACTACCGACAGCGAGGTTTGAACATGACACTCTGGACTTATAAATATATGTTTCCCGTTAGGTATATAAATAGCGGTGTCAGGCAGTGTTTATTGTTTGACTAGTGAGTAGAACTATTCAGTCGAATTAGTGTGAATTATTGTGCGTCGATGATTTGTGTTCTGATTTAGGATTTACAGGACAATATTTGAATTAATGTCTCAATGATCTTTTCCCGCTTGCTATTGCTCAGCTGAGAAGACATCGTCTGGCTGACACAACTATTGACCGTGCTTCTAACAAAGTATTCGCTGAAATGGTTATATTTTGAAATTTAGTGAGTTTTATAAGCACACACATTCATAATATTAGTTTCTAAGGATACGGGGAAATCCATTCATTTTAACAAAAGGTGGTATGGTATTCATTTTCACTTTTCATTTTCCATAATTCGTTTGAAAATGAAACAGGGCTAGGGACTTTAATTTAATTCTGTAATTGAATTTGAAGTTTTACTTTCTGTTTTTGAAACATGGTAATTCCTGTGTAGCGATGGAACCATATTTTTGAATTATTAGATTTATATTTATTCTCTGTAGATTTGAATTGAGAACTGTTTTGTAAAAATAAGAATAATTAATAAGTACATCGGATTATATATCTTACTCCTCTTTCTCTTTATTATAATATATATATATATATATATATATATATATATATATATAGAGAGAGAGAGAGAGAGAGAGAGAGAGAGAGAGAGAGAGAGAAGATATGTCTATCACTTGTTTTATTAAATCATTCAGAATTCCGAATAAGTTGTTTTATGTTATAGGTATATTTACCAAATTTCATATTCCTCCGAATACTTTCGAATATTGCTCCATTCGTTTTCAAGGATTATTCTGTCTGTAGTTTTAATTCCGGCGTTCTCACGTTTGATGCAACCAATTGTAAGTCACCCAAGATGACGTCATATAAATGGCGAAATTCAGATTTTTATGTGTGTTTGTGTGTTTCATACTAAACACACTTTATTATATGATCCACTGTACTAAACCTCTCCATATTATTTAACAAAATATATTTGAGACAATTCTTGCTGCCAAAATACTCCATATTTAAATTATATATATATATATATATATATATATATATATATATATATATATATATATATATATATTATATGAGATGTACTCAGGTGGACCAAATGTTTTAATTTCATTAAACTTTAAAATTTTAAGTCTAATTTGATGACACCTGGATAGCCATTGACGAGAAAGATACAGCCCAGTAAAAGTGGGTTTCCTAGAAACAAAAATTACTATGTAACAGCCACACACAGTATTTCACTATCCAAAACATATTCTTTATAATAGCTCGAAAGCGTTCGGGACAATTATAACTATGGACAATTCCTATATTCTTTAACCCCTGAAAAGCGGAAAAATGTTAGATTGCTGAAAAAACTCAATAAAAGATTAATTATATATTATTTGTCGGCCGTTTTTAATGAAAGATGAATATATATTATTAAGTTATAAAGTATAAAAGTTTAGCAAGATTGTAAATTTAAATCCGTAATGTGCCTACAATTAACGTTAATTTAAAATCTTTGATTTAACAATTTATCGCTATTCAAATGTTTACTTATCTGCATTTTCTCCTGTAGACATAAGAAAAACAAGGTTCATAACTGTAGAAAATCAGACTTAATTCATGACACTGAACAATGGCTTAAAAAATCGGACATTTCAACATTTCAATGGGACCGCTTCATTCTACAGTTTTCTGAACCTTACAGCTAATGAAGATATTACTTTAAATAGGGACGATGGATCTTGAAAAGATTACAGGAAGTAAAGTGGATGAACTTAAGAAATTATTTCATAGCGTATTTAAATCATTAAATATTAACGTAAAAATAGTTCTAATACTAAATAAGTTGAGTTCCTAGATGTAACATTATATTCACTTCTTAATAATTTTCAACATTACATGAAGAATCATGACAACCTGATCTATATCCACCCTAACTCTAATCACCCACCGTCTGTAATCCAACATAGTCCATCATCTGTTGAACGTCGTATTAGCCAAGACTCCTTTAACAAAGAAGTGTTCGAGAAACATAGAACGGTATATAATAAAGGTCTTAAGGATAGTAGGTATATTCTGAAATTAAGTTTCTCGAACATTATAGTAGATCTAAGAAAAGCATAGAAGCAGGATGATCATCTGGTATACACTTCCATTCAATCAATTAGTTTGTACCAACATAGGACACAAATTTTTAAATTTAATTGGTAAACATTTTCCAAAAAGTAATTCATTAAGTAAAATTATCAATCGGAATACTCTAAAACTTAGCTATAGTTGTACTAACAATCTGGAAAAAATAATTAAATCACCCAGCAA
>CAHIKZ030000779.1:3402500-3405000 GCA_903632075.3 Acanthosepion pharaonis | reverse complement strand
CCTCCTCAACTTTCCACGCATCTAAAAAAAAAAGAAATAATAATTTAAACCGGACACCTACTATGTCCATTTCTGTATAACAGCTGATAGCTAGAGAAGAAAGATTTAATCTCCTATTACGTTTCCCCCATTTCGGGCATTATTATATCCCTGATATAATGACACTGAACTTCATGGAATTGCTGAAAGAAAAGGAATGACACACATGCTTTTGTACCACTAGGACATACACAAAAGCATATAAACAAGTGTCACACGCGGGGAAAAATATATCACATACCTACACGGGGAAAGCAGAGTGTATAGAGAAAAAAAGGTAAGGTCTTATATATATAATATGAAGATATTATGTTTGGAGAAGCCATGCTTATGACTCCAAATTAAAACAGGTTATGTTCATCTACTATGTCCCAGGCGATGGCAAATTCCACGAACAGGAAATAGATAATCCCAGTTTCAGTTAATTCCCTTTTAGCAACTTAAGTTTTTTTCCCACCTCTGCTGTGGCTACGTATTGAACTTACAATACATAGGGTCAACTCACTTTTTGGTTTACTTCAACCAACACTTTTATCGACTGGACCATGTATATCACCTGAAGAAGTCCTGAGCGTACAATGGCCGAAACTTCTTTAATATGACAATAAAGATGAGAACAACAGTCCGAACAATATAAATAGTGTAAATAATGGTAACAGTTATAATAACATTATTAATTCATGCTAATTTCATATGATATCAATCGTCAGGCAGACATAATTTCCGCTTGATGACTGTTAGCATATGAAACTGAGTATTTTCGTATTAGAGAATTAATAATATATTTAGGCTCTGTCGACGTTGGCATTGAGCCATGTGCCCGTGACAAGACGAGCCTTTAAGTCGGAGGACTTCCGCTGTGGTCTGTCATGAGGAGGGATAAGGTGCGTCAGGTGTAATTAAACAGAACAATCTTCTTCCTGTACCGTGTTCTCCCAGGATCATGGCTCTCCACATTTCCCTGTCCTTTGTGGCTGTTAATAAATTTTGACTTTTTGTTGTTTCTCCTAATCCTTGCTCCATCATTCCGTTTACTCAATCTCTCTACGTAGGTCATGCGCTGTTTTGTTCAGTCCTTCTTGCGTTCAATCTGTCCTGTAAGTATCAGATTTTCCATGCCCTCTTTCCTCATTATGTCCTAGAAATTTCGGCTTTCTTTTCCCGGTGTTAAGTATAAGTTTCCTTTTCGTTTCCATTTTCTGTAGAATGTTGACGTTGCTCACATATTCGGTCCATGCTATCCTCATCATCCTTCTGCAGAGGCATATTTCTGTTGCTTCAAGTCTCTTCTTCATCTTTGGGGAGATTAAAGCTACGCTCTGTCAAACTAGATATATGCACACAGTCAAGATTGAGATATATGGTCATATGCTCAAATGCGCATTGACCCTACGACCCCCGCCTCGTCATGAGACTGATGATGATGATTATTATGATGATGATGGTGATGATATCAAAAAATCTTTTTTTTTTAAGCATATCATTAGGGAGAGAAATACAAATGCGGAATGATGCCCATTTGTGTTTTATAGATTACACAAAAGGATTTGACAAGGGACGGCACACGGATCTATTTGAGGATCCAGGAAAACTACATCGACTAGGAAAGGCTGTAAGAATAATGCAGAACTAGAAACAAACCACGTCCATACCGATTGAAAATGAAGTAGAAGAGGTCAGTCAGTCAGTTATGTGCCATGATACACGATACATGACTGACGAAGCAGATTTTTTCCCCTCAGAAGGTTGCCATTTCTTTCTGTGGTATACCAGTTGGCATTCAAGGCTATAGAACCTGGTCTGTCCTGCTATTTACCCGTAGTAGAAGAAGAGGTACACGTAAATAAAAAGGGACGAAAGACAAGCATGTGCTTCCTGTCAGATAAACAAATATCTTTTAACCACTACAGCGAGAAGACGGTCCTAAGGGAACTGGAAGCCATAGTAGTATTTCTTATCGGTGGATGTTATCTTAACAATATAAGATACGCAGATTACATTGTGCTGATAGCAGACAAAAAAAAAACTACAGGTCCATCTTAATAAAGAAAAATGACTAGCTATCAAGTGTAAGAAGACAGGATGTATAGTTTTCAACATCAAGAGAAATAAAAGCCCAGGATAGAACCTATGAATTGATGATATCAACATCAAGCATGCAAAAACGTTTAGATATCTGGGAAGTATTTTAACAGGGGATGAAAAATTCGGCACCGTAATCCGATCACGCAATGGACTAGCGAAAGAAGTATTCTAAAAGCTAAGCAAGGAGCTGAGAAACGGAGAAAATGTAATTAGATAACAAAGGAAAACTTGCTGCATTGCTGTTTGATATTCACCAAGTTATATGGCAAGGAATACTAGACAGTTTTCCCATCAGAGTCGGTAGAAATCTGGCTCTACAGAAAGATACTGAGAATATCATTCACGGAGCGAGTAAGCGACAAGGAAACCTTAAAGA
>CAHIKZ030000779.1:3145000-3400000 GCA_903632075.3 Acanthosepion pharaonis | reverse complement strand
TGTGTGTGTGTCGAGTGTGAAAGAGAAAAAAAGAGATAAATATACAAAAAAATTTACAATTTGCTTTAACTTTAAAAGTAAGTATGCAGCGTTGTGCATAGGTCTTTCTAGTCGGGGATAAGTGATGTGCATCATGATCACCCACAAACAAAGTGTCCGGATCAGGTGTGAGTATGCGATGCCAAGGACATTTTCGATGACCAGATGCTTGAACAAACGTCTTGAACTCGACCTGACAATGTTTAAACGAATATAGAAGGTTACATCATCGGGCGGACAGTTTTTCCTAGCCTTCTCTCTAACAACAAGCAGCGCAAATCTAGTCAACAGACTACTACGTTAGCGAATCCATTAATTTTATCTATCTATCTATCTATCTATCTATCTATCTATCTATCTATCTATCTATCTATATATATATATATACACACACACACATATATATATATATATATACAATATATTTATATATATATATATATATATATATATATATATATATATATATATAGATAGATAGATAGATAGATATAGATATAGATATAGATATAAGCATCTGTGTAGATCTATGAAATATCCAAGCTTGAATGTCTGCTTAAGTATATTTAACTTTGAGTGTGTGACGTTAGTTTCTATTTGTGATTTCTCGTTGTGTGTGGGTGCGCCCGCGTGTGTGTGCGTGTATGTGTGTGTGTGTGCGTGTGTGTGTGTGTGTTAAATATGGAAATAACGTCATCGATGGCCAATGAATGCTGGGAATAGCCGCAGTAACGTTAGTATCATTTCTTCTACTCTTCCCTCTCCTCATGTCTCTCCTCCACCCACTCTTCCTATTCCTTTCACTCCAGCTTATCGATCAAATCAATAACTGTGCACTCCTTACTCTCTCTACATTTTTTTTTTTTTTGGTATCCGATTTTCCTTTAATTAACTTCCTTTCTTTTTTCCGATTGATTTTCGAAATGATTTTATTTATTTTATTTATTTATTTCTCCGCAGTTTTGACGTTTTAGGATTTATTTTCGCTTCTTTGCTCGAATTTTAACTTTTTTTTCCTCCCTTTCATCTTTCCTTCTTCTTATTGTATTGTGTTTCTCTTCACCGAATCATAATTCTTTCTTTCCTTCAATTTTCATCATATATATATATAAACAAGAAAATTAGAAGAAAGAAAGAAAAGTAAAACAGTAGACAAATAAAGAAAGCGAAATGAAAAATCAAAAAGAAAAGCCAAGGAAGTGTCATCGAATCCAGTTAAAATTAAGAATCGAACGATTGTTTTTTTTTTAGGTAAGCAGACCCCCCCCAAGCAGGAGGATTTGCATCACAAATTGTTACCTCTCACCCCATTACTTATTTTTGCTGTATGACAGCTAAGCTTAGTATATACTCTAAAATTTGAGACATAGTATAAAAATTAAGAAATTGTAAGAATATAACGGAAAGAAAGAAAGAAAAAAAGAAAGGCATGCAAAGAGAAAAAGAAAGAATGAAACAAGCAAAAGGAAAGAAAGAAATGTAAATGAAAACAAAGAGAAATAAGAAGAAAGAAAGAAAGAAAGAGAGAGAGAGAGAAAGGCATACAAAGAGAAAAAGAAAGAAAGAAACAAACAAACAAAAGGAAAGAAAGAAATGTAAACGAAGACAAAGAGAAAGAAAAAGAAAAAAGAAAGAAAAAAGAAAGAAAAAAAGACAAACAAAGAAAGAAGGAAAAGAAAATAAACAGGCGAACAAAGGCAAAGAAACAGACAGACAAAAAGAAAGAAAGAAAGTGAACAGTAAGACAAAGCAAAAAGAAAAAAGAGAACGAGAAGAGGAAGAAAGAAATAAAAAAGGAAGACGAAGAGAAATAAAAGAAAGAAAAAAGATACAGCGAGAAATGAAACTAAATATTTCCCACCTTCATAAGTCCTTGACTTTATATGCTTGTGTATAAAAGTGAATATTTCTTCTTGAATTCCGCCCCGTGTTCTTTTGCTTTAAGTCGGACTGATAGTGAACCGAAGAAAGAATAAATGATATATACACAGGGTGCGATCAGTAAATTGTCACCATTTGATATTTTTAATTTCGCGTATGCGCGTTATTGTCTTTTTTTTAAAAAAATTTATTGACTGCACAGTATTAGTAAGGTCAGTTGGGTACGGTCTGTAAGAAAAAGAGCACCATGATGCAATTCACTCCGCCAGAAATTTGGGAACGGCATGCTTGGTATTCGCGCCGAAATCTCCAATACAAACATTTCAGTGTTTAGGTGTGACTCTGAGCAGAATGCAGAGGTTGGATAAGTTTAATGGTGATTACGAAGGTGTTTGTTTGGAGTGATCCCTAGTGATTGCGACATTATGCCTACATTCATTTACCCACAGGAACTCAGACTCAACACGGAGGCCTCTATCAAGTTGGAAGCTCCTATAACTATCAACAGCACTCTGTACCATGCCACACAAGCAAGAAAACCCCGGAAGGGCAGCTAGACAATTTCTGTGACCGCATCACCTCTTACATCTAGCCACCTAACTCCTCAGTCTGCAACCCTTCTATTATTAGATGTGGGGCACAGAGCGAGAGACGAACAAACCTCCTTGTAGTACCAGAGATGAACTGAAGGCAAGGATTATGGCAGCATTCACCGAATTAAACAAGGGGATTGTCCGGAAGAGTTACAGGAGATACCTAAGTTGTCTGAAGCAGTGCTTGAAGTCAATGGCAATTTTACTGAATAAATTTACTGTTTAGCATTTCAAGATATTTTTGTGTAATTTTCCGAAATATATGTTAAAAATATGATCTCAGTGTTATTTTCATTTTTGCGTAATTTAGATGACAATTTATGCATCGCACCCTATATATATATATATATATATATATATATATATATATATATATATGCAGAGAGAAAAAGAGAGAGATTATTTAAAATTTGCGATATTTATGAAGAAAGAGCGCTTAATCCAGGATTTTTGTACATACAGATGTAGGTGTAGTCATCGTGACTGTCAGTTTCCTGTTCAAGTGATATCTCTCCTCTCTCTCTTTTTTATATATATATATATATATATATATATATATATATATATATGCTTTTTATTATATTTTTCTTGCACTCATACAAGTCATTTTCTTTTCTGGACAGCGAGTATGTAAAAACTGTTGGATCCAGGCGCTTTAGCTAATCTGTTCTCAATTATCAAGGCGTTTTTGCCTCACTGGATGTAGTAAATCTATTCACAAACGAAGCCATCGATATAATCCGTAACACTCTTTATGAACCTAATTCACGTTCGCCTTCCTCCATCAAACCTAATATTCTCAAAGAAATTACTGTACGTCTGTATATCTAAAGTCCCTTCCCTTTACCATCATTGTAATATTTATGCACACACTAACAGTGGCATCATGGGAAATCTACTCGAACCGAGCTTCACTAATGTTATGTCTTATGTCGTAAACATAGTATTTGAAAAAGTTACAAAACCTAAAAGATAAAAATTAAGCAGAAACTTCAAAACTACATTTGAAAAGAAATTCCGTTTTTAAATTTACTTACGGACTTAGCCCCCAAAATAGACTTCCATTATTAGCCGTTCTCATAGAATCCAGTAATAATATAGTTAACACTTCGTCATGTTAAGAAAACAAGTAAAAACCATTGCTATTTTAATTTTATGAGCGAATGTTACACAGGAATTCATCCTCTCATCAGTTATTCTTTAAAGAACTTAGCAATGTGAAACAGACTCTGGTTAATAATGGTTTACCGAACAACTTTATATATAATAAAATTAGATTACTTCTCTCTAAAGTAAATAATAATAAGATTGAACATAAATAAAAAAAAACAATAGTAATAACATTAACGTTTTCTATAAAAATCAAATGCGCGTTAATTATAAGCCGAACGAATTTGCCCTTAAAATCATTAAGAAATACACAAGTTGAGCCAACTAGAAAAAGAAGTTTAACTTGGTTAACTTGGTATAAAAAATTAAAACAGCCAGCCTCATTAATAACAATTCACTAGCAAGATCAAAACTACATGGCACCAAAAGCAATTTTGAGTTTATGTGCATTTTACGGTTACGGGACTGCGTTCCCAACGGAAACAAATTCATGAATAATAATTACAGCTACTTGCTTAGGATGACGACTTATTTTGCAACTGTCGGATCATAGCTCCATAAAGGAACCATTTAAAAACACACGGGGAGCTACTAACCTTTGGATACAAAGTGTGCAAGAACTGTCCAAATGATCTGTGAATCCGTACGCTTTTGGTTAATCTATTAGCCATTATCAAGGATGTTTTCTTGTTTAACTGAATATGTAGATATTTCCTTTATATGCATATTATAGGGATGGGAATTTTTTAAAATTTCCAAACACATTCAGAATGTTAAGCATCCGTTTATAATATGATTATAATTTTCGCTTAGAATCATTAAGAAATACACAACTTCAGTCGACCAGAACAAGAAGTTTAATTAGATTATCTATTATAAAAAATTAAAACCAACCGACTCCAATAATAACAATTCGCCTTTAAGATCCAAACTACATAGGACCAAAAATATTTATTAATTTTCATGCACTCCCTGTGTACATGTGGAAAGCAAATTAATGAATAATTTTTAAAAATAAAGATTTCTTTTTTAATAGAGTAAGAATTGTTTCTTGTGCGCCTGCCAGAAAAATATAAGCTTAATTGCAGTTTTCAATGAAACCTGTATAAAGGAGGGATTAGCTCCCAAATACACAATATATATATATATATATATATGTGTGTGTGTGTGTGTGTATATATATATATATATATATGTATGTTTGTGTGTGTATATATATGGGTGTGTATATATATGTGTGTGTGTATATATATGTGTGTGTATATATATATATATGTGTGTGTGTGTATATATATATATGTGTGTGTGTTTAAGTGTCTGTAAAAGTAGATATACAGTATTTAAATGTATAAAATAAGTAAAAGTTTGTAATCAATATAATACGTTATGTGCGCATATTTTGTTTTTCATTACTGTATACCTACTTTTCAAATCCCTGTGTATGTGTGTGCATATCAGTGCGCGTATATATATATATATATATATATATATATATATATATATATATATATATATATATGAAACAATCCGTCATGCTCGGGGAGTCTATGAAGTGTACTAGGTAGCCCCACCTAAATAGACTCCCATTCTTAGACGTTCTCGTAGAATCCAGTATGAAGTCTACTAGGGTATCTCGCTAATTGCTGCTGTAGACGCCTGCTCAAGCACATTTGTACTTCTTCAACCACCACAAAGCCCAACTTTAACTTATACAAAAATTATGCTGAGCGAAAAGTAAGTTGATGTTTTCAGGAGAAAAGCCAGTACGCCTAAACGCTTGGTCACGATGACTTCATACCCAAGTTTTAAGCAATTTTTCAAGCATTTCCTCCAGGCCTATATTATTAAGTAACGTCTCTTGCAAATCGACCAAATTGTAATTCGAGCCAGGTTCTGAACGTTGATATACAAACATTCTAATCATTTGGACGCATACCCATTACCGTATATGTTGGTGTACAAGGTACTAATTTTCCTGTTAAAATGTAAGTTTCCGGCGATATTCGTCGTACAAGACGACTCCACAATCGTATTTTAAAATGTATTGAATTCAATTATCATATACTTTCTTTTCGCTCAAATTCTAATGAAAAAAACGACGGGGGATATTGTCAGTTAACTAACACAATCTACAGTACCCCATGAGTGGGTGGTGCTTTCGGTATGCTATTACGGTAGTCTGAATTACTAACCATCCACTCATTCCACTGTTCTCGAATGCGGACTTTAAACGGCTTTTTGATACAGACATCCAGTTGTATGTTTGTTCAACATAATCGAAAAAATAGAGACGCGACAGGTGTTATCCTACCGTCAAAAATCTCTCATGCTAATAATTTGCTTTAAACCACAGGATTTAATGTTCATATTTTATACCTGGAGTATAAGAGTGTCCCCTATTTTTTGTGGGTGAGTAAGGTTTAAAATCCATCTTGTACGCCAACATATACGGTATATATTCCAGTGTATGACCCCGTTATTATAAGATCAGGGTGTTCCAGAAAATATCATCACAAACAAAATGGGGTATCGTTAATGAAATCTTAGCCAACATATAAATATTTAAGCAAAGGGAACAAGAAAATATCTGTGGCAAGTGTAATATCTGAATTTACATGATAGCGGGACAAGTAAAATCAGTGTTTCGCTGTAACTCTATATCAAAACCGAGAGGTTTGTCCATCGAACCAACTGAAACGACCAAATCCTATTAATCAATTCAAAATGAACTGTGCATGAAAACCATTGACAAGTGTAAAATACTCAAGTAGCTAAGAACCATGTTTCAACTTATAGCACCTGTTTTTTGTGTCTTTTTTTTGCAGAAAAACGGCCGTAAAAATCTCCAAGATGCATGAGAGAAGAGTTTTTATTTTCTTGCAGGATGTAAAATTCCGCTTCTAATGATACAAAACATATTTTGGTAACATTTTTCTGGGTACACCTTATATTCACTCTAAATCAACCGGACTAATTCTGACAGTAGCATTTTTATATAACCTTGGAAGTGATTCGACGCCAACGGGACTCTTAAAGAAAAAGACAAGTATTTTCAAGCCAAATGAAGCAGCTTCTAACAAAAGGAAGTTGCATACTGAGTCGTTGATTATCTATCCAATACAAAGCCAAAGTGACACTCAAGATAGACAGATAGAGAATGAGGCGTGTGATACGAAAGTGATATGGGTAATCCAGAATTGAAGATTTCGATATGACGGATAGATAACGATTGGCCCATGATGATTGACCCATGAGCTGAAGAAGGTAAGATTGCACTTTTCGGGGAATCATCCACGTGAGAGTCTGTTCCACAAAGTAGCAGTTCTTGGGAAGAAGCTTTTTGGGTGGAATGCGGGATAATTCAATTCTGTAGACCTAGCAAAGAGGTTCTCAATCTGAGCTGTAGGCACTAAAGAATGGAACTCGTCAATGACTTTGATATGGAAATAGCGATAGAGATAGGCTTGTGACATTGCGTCTGTGGGTAAAGGGGGTTGTAAGGTGGGGAAAAATCTCCACACAAGATCGCGTAAACGATTTTGATCTCTGTCAAAGCTAGAAAGTGTGGATTAGGCAGCTCCAATCTGGATAGCGAAACCCTGTTTGGGGGTCTCATCTGTATCTTGTAAAGATATAACATAGCAGAAGGCATCATTGAGAGTACAACCACTCATCATGACTGGATGATGAAACGTTACTAAACTAGTAACGATTCCTTATCACCGGACAGGTTTTATAAGTCACCAATATCATCCCCTTGACTTTTGTAATTGTAGTTGGGGGGATCCGTATGCAGAAGCCATATTGAATCTCCTCCACAACGGTCCATCAACGGCAGCCATCAACAATTGCAGTATGGCCATACTTGTCCATTGGTTGACATTGTCCAACCATTTTGCGTTGGCATCGTCTCCTACCTTCGCCATCAACGTTGCCTTGCATGATGGTCTTGCATAGGCTGTCTCTCATTGTAACGTGTCCAAACCACGCTATTTTTCTTCTTTGGACAGTGACAAAGAAAACTTTCAAACCTTTTCCGCACAAAATGATTGGTTTTATGTTCCAAAGAGAAGATACCGAGGAGTTTTCTCATGCATTTTTTTTCAAATGCTTGACTTCTTCCCTCTGTTTCTGCCAACAGTGTCCACGTTTCACATCCATACACGAGAATGGAGACCACGAGTGGTTTGTAGAGCCTGTACTTCGTTTGAAAGCTGATTTTCCTCCTCCATATTCTTGTGAGTTTCACCATCACTGCCATAGCTGCGGTAATCCGTCAGCGGATTTCCGAGCTGCAGGTAGCATCTTAAGACAAGATTGCTCCCAATTATATAAAACTGGAAATTTCCTCCAGTGAATTCCTGTTCATGATAATGGTGACACAGGCGTTACTGTTTGTGCTATTCACTAATATTTCCATATTCTCCTGTTCTTCAAACAAGTTTGTTGGTCAAGTCCTGGAGCTAATTGCTACTACCTGCTATGAGATCAATGGCGTCTGCAAAACCTAAGTTACAGACGGGACTACCACAGATAGTACTGAATGTTAAAAGCCGGTCAAATGAGAACTTAAAGCTAGGTCAGAGGAGAGCTCAGCTGCCAGGTGTGGGAGTAATTTAACCCTTTGTCTGTCCTGCGCATCATATGTGAGGAGCAGGACATGTGACTTCCACACCATATGTAGTGCAAACGAGCCATGATTTTAAAAGAGTGGTAAATCTTGAGAAATGAGTCTAATTTTGAGATAGACGTCTAACGAAAAGCCTAATCTAATATTTTGTGCATTATATATGAACACAGAACGCCTGCATATGATGCACAGGGCGTAGTGTAATTAACTTATGATTTGTACGTTTTTATTATTTGAAATACTATATATCAGCATATTCTCTTTGCCGAATAAGCTGAGTTGTCTTGCAATAGTTATAATTTTGAAAAATAGTTTGGATAGTACACACAAAACTTCCCTGGACAGGCAAAGGGTTAAGCATGAAAAAAGATGACTGGATAGAAAAATTCTGCTCTCACGCTTATGAGAGGTCATGTCAACAAAGCTAAGTTCGGGATTAAAATTGCTGTTTTTGTTGATTGTTTGAATTGTTTTGAGGCATATCAATATCACTATAGCGAAATCTAAATATTTTGTACATAATTTTATGCTTTCAACTACAGGTATCTTATACATAATTTTATATTTCAAGGTAAGGATATGAATTTTTTTAGATATATAGTTTGCAGATTATAAAATGTATTGTTGGTAATTTTACTATAAAAATATATTTTTTATATTTTGAGTGTTGCATTGATTGTCATTTTACTATTAAAATATGTAACGGATTATTTTATTATAAAAATATACTGTTGATTTATGTTTGAGTGTTCACTATTTGCCCATAGCTGGGACCCGGAAAGGTTCTACTACCACGGATTGCTGCCGGATGTCATATGCAGGACGAAAAAAAGCTTTTTTCAATCAAACGAAGGGACTTAAAGATTTCTTTTTAATCATTTTACCTCAAGTAAGGCATTGATGCCACTAGAACTCATTTTGGTAGCTTCTTTAGTAATTAACCATATATCTGAGTTGCACCTGAGATCTGGGGCGAATTTGAATTCCAGTAGATGTTCAAAGTAATGTACACACACACACACACACACACACACACACACACATATATATATATATATATTCTGTATTTAAAGATGCTAATTTTGCAACAATGATTGCTTGCATGGAAGATTGCTACGCAACGATAAATTCGTGCATATGAAACACAGGAAGTAAATATCACGTCATATGCACGAATTTATCGTTGCATAGCAATCTTCCATACAAACAAACAATCATTGTTGCAAAATTACCATCTTTAATCTCCGATGATGGCTTATGTAATCCGTAAGCTTAGAAATGATTAAGAATAAAACATGTATCAACATGGTGATTTTATTTCGTCTTTATTAAGCTTATCAGACGTTATGAAAAGATTTTGCTTAAAATAGACGAAACTAGTCAATATTATTTAATGAAACATATATATATATATATATATATATATATATATATATATATATATATACTGCTTTTCAAACGTTTGAACCCACCCCCAGAATTAGCATGGGATGAGCTCTTATAGTCATTCAAAAAAGAATGGAATCAATTATCAAAATTTATGCTTTGAGAAACTTTTTGCAACCAATGTCAAAACATTGTGCAGCAGTATTTTTACTTAAAATGACATTTTGAGGAGAGCAAACTTTTATGATAAAATGCTTTTTTTGTCATAATAAAATTTCTCATAAAAATCATGTCTCACTTTTTGTGTTCCGTATATACTTGCGTATCATGTCTTTTGAAAAAAATTATTATTCAATTAAACATGTTTGAATGAAGATATACTGCCGAAATATACCTATATATACACATATATATATATATATATATATATATATATATATATATATGTGTGTGTGTGTGTGTGTGTGTGTTTATTTTGGAAGCATATTTTCCTTCAAATAAGTTGGGTTAAATAATTTAGATGTGTTATGTCTATTTTAGTTTTAATCCTTTCAAATCCACGAATTAATTTCTTGGTGACTGTAGAAAATTGCTTAAGAAAAATACCTAAATTTTTTTTCCAATAATTTTTATTTTCCCAAGTGCTTTCAATTTCATCAGAGACCATCTTCAGGGGTTGAAATATCTATGGTTGCGTATTCCGTAGCTCCGTAAATTGAAAATATTTTTTTCACTGTTGATTTACGGCATTTCAAATTCGAATATGCATGTGGGAGGGTACGTGTAATTTTAATTTTAATATTTAAAAATGAAAAAGATCTTTAGTTTTTTGTTATAACATTTTAATTTTGTATAAATTTTTTATATAAAATTTTGCTGCTACAAACATTTAAGAAATTTTTTGCTATACTTATAATTCAATTTTATTTTTAACAGCAATTCTCTCATATTTTCAGAATTTTAAGTTTTTGGTTATTATTATTTTGATAATGAATTTTCGACTAATATATATATCTAAACTGTGATCCTTTAAATGTTCTGAGATTGAACTATGTTAATGCAAGTGAAACGTAAGCCGTTTCGTCAATGTCGTCGTTGTAACCCCTTGAAAATGAGAAATAATAAAAAATATTTGAAAGTAGGTCAACACTGAGAGCAAATTAAAACCATTCCGGGGCAGATCCGAACCTGACATCCTGAAACTTTGGATTACCAAGCTTTCATTATAGCGATTTTTTTCGGATTCTGTCATCTTGGCTTCAACTGGTAAAAACAATTAAAGGGACACAACTCTCTGACTTTTAATAGCACATATTCAAATGAAAAAAATGTTCTCAAATTACAGTGTTTCAAAATAAAATTGTCGATGTTTTCAAATTTACTTCTAGAGGTCGTAGCTCAACATGTACCATTTTGGAATCAGGCCGACTCTGAGAGCAAATTAAAAACATTCCGGGACAAATTCAGACCCACAGTCCTGAAATTTTGATTGCCAAGTTTTCAGAACTACGATTGTTTTCAGCGATTTAATGTGATTTTTGCGAAGAAATTTTTGTACAATAACAATTTGTATAACTTGGCAATAAATTTGGGAATAATTGAAATTAATTGCAAAATCCAGCGAAAGTCACCCATGGAATAAAAATAATTGCGTGTATGGAAATTAAGGACCTACGTACATCAAATTGCCTTTAAAATTATTGGCGACGGAAGAATTATCGTTGAAGTTTTAAAAGGTTAGCTTAAATATTAATGCAATACTTAAACGCAGCGATCAATTTTGAATTCATCTGTAGTTTATTGTTGCCTATCGCGTCTACTCTTCTCTACCTACTGTGATGAAGGCCCAATCAAGATCCCTGTCTAGGAGCTATCTTAAATATCGCTCGTATTTTATTAGATGATTGTCTTAGTGTTATTTCTGTGACGGTATGTCATTATTTTTATCTAATTCACCCCATGCAAAGCAATGAAGTCACTAAGACACAAGTGGATACTGAGTGTGAAAGAATTAGAAAAGAGAAACATTGCCATTAGATTGACATTGCATTTAATATTTCGAAGATCAAAGTTGGCTGGAAACCGTGAAGCCAGAAGAACGTTTCACAGCCGAGAAGTGAGAGAAAAGAAACTATCAGCATAGAACTTATGCTTACATCTAGCTAATTCAACTGTAAATTGATGAGACCTAACTGCCAATCTAGTACCGCGCTTACATTTTTAAAGTCTAGGATTCCACAGCTACACATGATAGAAAGTTGTGGAGAGCCGTGATCGCCCAGGACACGGCAAGTCTTCAAGAAATAACATTGTTTTGGTACTTGACACTGTAGAAAAAGTGATAAGGGTCTGTCTCTTTCTAAACTGAGAAGTAAAGTATATATAATTTAGGGTGTTCGACTAGCGAGAAGCGTAAGAAAAGAAACGATTAGCATAGAAAATACGGCTACATCTAGACGATTCAATTGTAAATTGATGAGAAGTATCATCTAGTACTGCGCTTAAATTCATAAAGTCTAGCTACCATAGTATTTATAGAAAAAGCACGGATGAAAGCAACTTTCCCGCGGTGGAAAGCGACTGAAGACGAGACGTCGGGTCAGGACTAATAATATTATACATTCTGTCTCATTATACACTGAATGTCCCACAGGATTTTGTGTCACATTCTGTGAAACAAATTCTAGTCTGTACATATACCATTGGTACCCATTTCCACAATCCACTGTGAATTAACTTATCCACCCAGTCATGTGTATTCTTTATTTTTCTGTGCTATTTTGCAACGTTCATTGATTCAGTCTTCTTATATGTGACATGTGTCTCCAGAACCTGGACGATTATGGTTCTCCACAGCTTCTTATACCTTGTGGGCTTTAACAGCGTTTCTCCTCTTACCAAACATCCGTCACCCTTTCTCACACGCATTCACCCAAACTCGTCATTTACATTGACTACCTGTCTTTCCCTCAATACGCCATGTTAATACCACATTTTCCAAACCCTCCTACCTTATTGTGTCCAGGAAACACCACCCGTCTCTTTCGTCACCTGTAAAAAATTGCTAGCTGAAGTCCACCCTATAAGACTGGGGATGTTAATTGCCAGCTGAAGCCCACCCTCTAGCAATGGGGATGTTAACAATTGCGAGCTGAAAGCCGCCCTATAACAATGGGCATGTAAACAATTGCGAGCTGAAGACCACCCTATAACAATGGGCATGTAAGACCACCCCTATAACAATGGGCATGTAAACAATTGCTGAAGACCACCCTATAACAATGGGCATGTAAACAATTGCGAGCTGAAGACCACCCTATAACAATGGGCATGTAAACAATTGCGAGCTGAAGACCACCCTAACAATTGGGCTGAAGACCACCCTAAACAATGGGCATGTAAACAATTGCAGCTGAAGACCACCCTATAACAATGGGCATGTAAACAATTGGGCTGAAGACCACCCTGGGCATAAAACAATTGCGAGCTGAAGACCACCCTATAACAATGGGCATGTAAACAATTGCGAGCTGAAGACCACCCTATAACAATGGGCATGTAAACAATTGCGAGCTGAAGACCACCCTATAACAATGGGCATGTAAACAATTGCGAGCTGAAGACCACCCTATATCTGTGGGTATGTAAAAATACATATTAAATAAATCCTCAGGAAATATGCGATCATGGTTGTCCCCAAATTCTTATGCCTTGTGGCTCTTAGCAGTTTTTCTCCCTTTATTAATGTTCACGCCCTCCGTTCTGACATCTATTCGCACAAGTTCGTCAGCTAAGCATCTACTGCCTTCCCCTATTCCTGTTTCTCACAATACACCCCGTGGGGGTTAAAGTTTTCCAGCTTTTCTTTTTCATTATGCGACCAAAGAATTCCAGTTGTCTTTTCCAGTTAACGGGGGAATATATACTAATGTAGGTCTTTCTTAAAATAAGGAAATTGTTTAATGTGAATGATCTTCTTCAGTCTTCTGTGTGCCATGTTCCTTTCAGGACAAGAGCGACGATGGTTCTCCAAAGCTTTCTATCCCTTGTGGCCATTAGCAGATTATCCTATATCTATTAGTGCTCACGACCCTGCGTTCCACCACCCATTCACACAGGTTCGTCAGGTAGATGACTCGCTGCCTTACCCTATCTTTCTTGCCCTCAATATACTTCGTGAGGGTAAAACTTTCCAATACGTCTTTCCTTATTATGTGCCCAAGTAATCTCACCTCTCTCTTCCAACTTTTTAAATTAGCGTTTTCTAGTCACTCATAATTCCCCTTGTTTCCTTCTGCCGGTAAAATAATGTAGAAAAGTTGTTTTTAATTCTGTCTTTCATATTTTATACTGTTATTATCATAATACTTCAGCTTAGGTTTTTCATCCATCAGAGCTGATGATTTTTTTTTTTTATGTGCCTTATCAATGTTGGGTGTTCTAGTGATAAAACGATGTGCTTCTTTCAATGATTTGCAGTTATAAATCTATTATAGTAAATAAAATGTTTTTCTTCTACTAAGAGGTTAATTGGCGTACAAGTTCACTTACGCTAAGACTTCATTTCCATCATCATTTTCAAAGGAGTACTTTGAAAGGAATGGTGAAAAGTAAGTGCCAATATCGTGCTCGGTAAATTGTATGACACTTGAACCACACTATTCTAATTTCACACACCTTTTGCTACGGTGAAGTAATGGACAGTGGCTCTGATTGAGTGGTCGGAGGTCCGAGTTCGAATTCCTGTCGAATCCATTACATTCACGTAAGTGAATGTAATGGATTCTTGGGGAAGGTATGGATCCTCTTCTTCTTCTCCACCCCCAGATTTGAGTAAATAGCAGGACAGACCGGGTTTTACAAACTTGGATGTCAACTGGTCAGCCTCAAAAAGAAATGGTAGCCTACTGCGGGAAAAAATCTGCCTTGTCACTCATGTATCGAATGATACATGATCGCCTAAGCGTGTATCACACATGGCACATAACTGACTGACATACACAAATTGCTTAACTTGGATGAATAAATATTTTTTTACTTTTGAACCAAAAACAACAAAGGGCATTTTTAGAATAGAATTATAGAATATATTTAAATGGCATTTTCAAAAATATATTAGTTTCTACTCATCATGACCAATCTATACTTGGCATAAATGTCTAAATAAATAATTGTTTATAACAGATTAGTACTTCTCTTTGTTATTCAATATCATTTGTCATAAATAGACTAATATTTAGATATGATGCTGGCATTTATTTGCATTCATACCTAAATGAAAGACATCAGCAAGAAAATGACGTTTTCTTCTTCTTCTATGTACCATGGTGTAATGGTTAGCAAGCTTTCACTCGCTAGATCAATTACAACTATGTAGTGAGTTCAGTCCTCACTAGGTGCTCTATAATTTTGACCTTGTTCCACATCTAAGCTACGCTTAGAAAACCCCAATGTACCATATCCTTTTAGGACATGGGTGATCATGGCTCTCCAAAACTTCCTATAGCTCGTTGCAGTTTTTCGACTTTTGCTAAGGTTCCTGTTCTTTGTTTCACCATTCATTCACAGAAGCTTGTCAGGTATGTGACTCGCTGTCTTCCCCTATCTCTGTTGCCCTCAGTATGCCTTGCGAGGGTTAAATTTTCCAATCTTCTTTCCTCAGTATATACTCAAGCACTCTCAGCTCACTTTTCCTGATTCTGTGAAAAGTGGATTTTTTGTTGCCATTTGATTCAAAAGTTTCATAATTCGTTGCCAACTGTTTTTTGCATATTGTGATCTCGCGCCTGACTAAACTAAGACCAATGAATATAAATTCTTTTGCTTTTTCCGATGGAACAGAAAAATTGGTAAACTTTAACTTAGGACCAGGCAAAAAGAAAATGGAGAAAAAAAAATGTATTTTTCTTGACACCGTCATTGCCGAATATTCCCTTGATAATTTTTCTATTGTTTTAATTTTCTAAAGATATTTTTTAAATTTAAATAAAGCGATCATTTATAAGACAGAATTTATATTTTTTTATCAGGAAATGACAACAATAATGTTAAAGTTTATTTGCTTTTCAGCTCGAGGTTTTTGACAAAATTTTAAAAAGAATCTGCAATGTAATCGATCCTGCCCTGGCATCTCGATTTCAGTTACTTTCTCACCTACGTGATGTGGCTTCCCTCTGTCTTTTCTACAAATATTTTCAGGGCAACTATTCTGACGAGCTTTCTTCCCTGATGCCCCGACTACATGAATTTAAGTGCAGTAGTAGATTGGCATCTAATTCCCCACTTTTTACTGTTGAAATAGTTAAAGATAACCAATACTTCTATTCCAACAGTTTCTTTTCTCGCACTTCCCGACAATGAAACTCCCTTCCGTTTACTTGCTTCCCTCGTAGCTGCAATCTTCAACAATTTAAATACAACTTCAATCACTATCTTCTAGAATCTCGTTCATCTTTTATCCTTTCCTCAATCCCCCTATACCCAGCCTTTCTCTCATTTCCACTCTCTGTAAACTCCTGTGTACTAGTGGCATTTCTGCCTTGCTTAGAGGGAAATGATAAAAAGAAAAAGTACACGATTAAAATATGTTTATTGTTACAGGATTATAAAATTATATGGACAAATATGAATCTAATATTTTTTTTATTTATTACATTATAAAGATGTTTATTTCTGTATTAAAATGTTCAAGAATGCTTTTAAAAAATAAAATTAATCTTCTTCTGTTTGCCGTGTTAATTCAGGACGTGGATGATCATGGACCTCTACAACTTCCCGTCATTTGTAGTTCTGAGTAAAGTTTCTCTTTTATCTATCTCTCCTAAACCCTGTGTCTGCCTACTATTTACAGAAGATCCTTTTAAGTAGGTGGCTTGCTGCTTTCCCCTGCCCCTGTTGCCTTCAATATATCATGTGAGTGTCAAATTCTCCAAGCACACTTTCCTCATTATATGTAATAGAAATTTCAATTCTTTCTTTCTAATGTTACGTATAAGTGTCCTTTTTTGTTTTCATTTCCATTAAAACTTTCATCTTAGGTGTGACGTTAAACTACATCCGGCAGCAAGGCCTCTGATCGGGAGATTTTGAGGAGCGTGGAACCACCTCTTATTTGCTGCTGTTCCCAGGTTCACCCTGACCCATTGGTTGGACTTATTACAGTCTCAGCTACGGACACATAGTGAACTCACAAATACGGGGGAAAACACTATGAAAGTGTAGAAATACATTTTTATAATGAAGATGCAAGCAATACATTTTCATAGTAAAAAAAAATACCTACAATGTTTTTGTGCAAAGAATATTACTAGCAATACATTTTTGTAAAAGAAATCACTGATGGTCCCAAGAAAATTAAATTTCGGCATTAAATGATCTATAAGGAACTGATATGCTGTTAAACAATATAAAAAATCCTCTAAAACTTCGTCGCTGCTCACATGTATGTTATGGTATTCTGAGTATCATTCTGTCAAACGATATTTCTCTTGGCTCAAGTTTTTTCTTCATCTGTGAAAAATTCAGTATTCACAGCCATATTTTAGTATTCTTTGTTTCTATCCGATTTTTTCTGTTTCTAAATACCTTCTTAGCTTTTCTGTTTCTAAATACCTTCTCAGCTTTTCTATTTCTTAATACCTTTTTAGCTTTTATATTTCTAAATACCTTCTTAGCTTTTATGTTTCTTAATACCTTCTTAACTTTTCTGTTTCTAAATACCTTCTTAGCTTTTCTGTTTCTAAATACCTTCTCAGCTTTTCTATTTCTTAATACCTTTTTAGCTTTTATATTTCTAAATACCTTCTTAGCTTTTATGTTTCTTAATACCTTCTTAGCTTTTCTGTTTCTAAATACCTTCTTAGCTTTTCTGTTTCTAAATACCTTTTTAGCTTTTATATTTCTAAATACCTTCTTAGCATTTCTGTTTCTTAATACCTTCTTCGTTTTTGAGCAGTGAGAAAAACTATGTTTTTATCATTTTATGCCTGTTTCTAATTTTACCAACAAAAATATTATTTAAACTAAAGTTGTTTCATTGGTTAGATAGCTAAAGATAAAACTGATGAAACCAGTCTATTGGCTGTGAATATCTTGGTAGTGGCGGGAACAGTTCAGATAATGACGATTTATTGCTTCTCTAGATTTCACAGAATTTGCTTCAAGGGAAGAGAATCCACTTTGAAAATCAGATCGAAGCCAATCTACATGAATGTCGCGTTTGCCAATAAAAAGAAAAGTGTCAGAAAATCATAAAGAAAAGGAAAACATCAAAAGTGGGAACGACAGAGGGATGTGTTCACTCAACAAAGGAATCAATAAGTTTGCCTCACCGTTTTGTTTATTCCCTTTGATTATTTATTGAAAATTGCAAATGTTCCTTGGCACAACGACTTGTTAAACATGCATATTTTATTTTGTATTTCACATATGTTATTTGTTCGATGTCATTCGCGTTGTTGCAATTAAGTATCAGATATATTTGAAGAAAATACTTAGATATATAGATAGGAATACACCGAGATAGATAGATATAGATAGATAGATATGAATAGACTTAGATAGATAGATAGATAGATAGATAGATAGATAGATAGATAGATAGATAGATATGAATAGACTAAGATAGATAGATAGATAGATAGATATGAATAGCCTAAGTTTGATAGATAGATAGATAGATAGATATATGAATAGACTAAGATAGATATGAATAGATATATAGATAGGAATACACCGAAATAGATAGATAGATAGAAAGATAGATAGATAGATATGAATAGACTAAGTTAGATAGATAGATAGATAGATAGATAGATAGATAGATAGATAGATAGATAGATAGATAGATATGAATAGACTAAGATAGATATGAATGGACTAAGTTAGATAGATAGATAGATAGATAGATAGATAGATAGATAGATAGATAGATAGATTATTCGGTCAAGTAAGCTCGGACCTTCATGTGCCTATCAAGCCAAACATGACTGTCCTGTATCAGGGTCGGAAGGTCATTAGTGTGGAATTCTGTGGCATTCTACCATTGGAATACAAGATGGCAGTCAGACGTAGATAGCATTACATTATAAACTATCTACTTGGCTTTTACACCACCACCCCGGTGGAGCATAATACTCATGTCAATGAACATGGTCTGGGAAAACTATCAGCAAATCTGACAATTCTACTCTCTATAAGAATGGCGAAACGTAGATATGTACAAAGCTAGCGAAAATCAAACATGATTATTACAAATATCACTATATGTATAGATTATTTCAAACTTTATTATAGTAAACACTTCGTATGTGAAATAGATGATCCATTTTTATTGAATAACCAGTGAATTTACGTTTATCAACCAGCGTATTCGAGAAATACGAAGTGTCCACGTTTGACGTAATAAAGTTGCTTGATTAAAATACATACATTAAATCTTATATATATATATATATATATATATATATATATATATATATATATGTGTGTGTGTGTGTTGTTTGAACAAGGGCATAGAATAGAAGATAGATAGAAAATGAAATGATTGAGATAGATAGATAGATAGATAGATAGATAGATAGATAGATAGATAGATAGATAAGGAACAGACTGAGATATGAATATATATATATATATATAGATATAGATATATATAGAGAGAGATGAACAGATTGAGATAGATAGATAGATAGATAGATAGATAGATAGATAGATAGATAGATAGATAGATATCGACAAGGAGAAAAATGTTAATGTTGAGAACAACCGTTTTCCTACGCGAAACATTCGTCATTCATTGATTTAACAGTTAACATTGTTGTCAGTTGAAATCTATAAAATTTTTCCCATGAATTTTTTTTTTAAGAAAATAGGTTTTCTCACTTCCACTGTTACCGCTCTTCTTAATATTGATGATGGCTTCCTTCCTAAAACTTCGTGCGATGAACAATCTTGATGATGTCATTATTTTCTTTTCGAGTTACATTAGCTATCCATTTTAATTGTCGCTGTTATTGAATATCCTCAAATAATGTGATTTCTGTTATTTGGTTAAGTTCTTTGCGATTTTGTAGAACTAACCATTCCACGAGATTTGATGACGAATGGTCCACTCTAAGACCTAATCGAAGCCATTTTTAATCATTGATCAGGATCAACGGTTGTAGATAGCTGACTGCTTAGACAACATTTTTCGAGCGCTGTGCCGTATGATATATCATGGCTTAAGGCCGCACTAATAAAAAAAAAAACATGCTTATTTTTTCTCTTATTGACGATACAGTAGCCATTTCTACCACAGAAGATCATACACATCTTAAGCATCTTCCTTAGAAATGGGGAAAATTCGTTGTTTATTTTCTTTTCTTTTTTTTTTTTGAGGAAATCTTCGGATAATATTACAGGTTAAGTATCGTTTATATGAAATTCCAAACTGCGAAAACATCCAAAATCGGAAAGTTTTTCAGGTGCTGACATGACTTGTCACAAATGGAAAATTTTAGAAAGCAACATGGCTACCTGTAGCATAATTATTGCATTGCAGTGTTACAACTAAAATGCTGACTTTTTTCCAGTTTTCATTACAAATAGCTGTAATCAGAATCGTTTTGTTTTTAAACAAATATTGTACCTGTATTTATTGTACTATTTTAATTTAAACACGACATCTTTGCTAGGAACTGATAGCTTGCCGAATCTTCCTTCTCACACTTACAGTGATGTCATTGATGACCCAGGAAGGTGCCCGCATGTATACCGCATTTTCTTGTGTATAATAAGCCATGCGTATAATACGAGATCGTGTTTTCTGAAGCTTCAAACAGGAATGAATTATTTCCTTGAGTATAATTCGATCCCATATTACAGCCATGCCCATGTAATTTTTTGAAGTTGTACCATATTATCCATTAAAATCTCAATATACATAAATTATCGTAATAAATTATCGTAATAAATTATCGTAATAAATTACCATAAATTATCGTAATATTTTGTGATTTAAAATTACACGTATATTTATATAGCGATATAATTATGCCGGGTTTGCTTACGTATGTATGTTGTATTGTTTTATTTTTCTGGAATCGTTCGGAATTTTCAAACTCGTTACTTTGAGTCAACAAACGGAGGATTAGGAAATAACAAACTCACAGCATAAGAATCATCGCCCCATTTTCCAAACCTTTTGGCTGTTTTCCCTCTTATTTTAGATGGGAGAATGCACCCTGTTCCGGGTATACCAACCCTACGGCAGTTTGTGTCGGTGTAATATTGATGACAATTCATCGCCTTTTTATTGTCCACCTGCTACAGGAAACAATACGAAACAAACATCTCAACCAGAAACCTTTTATATTCCTACCTGGAAGGTTACTCTGATAGACAAGCACTTAATGAAGCCCGCAGGACGCAACAGCCGAAACTTTATAACAACGATGAGGACAATAGTCTGCGTGTAAAAAATAAGAACTTCTCATTGAAGAAACTCGGTTTTATTGATTATACAGTTTATATAATGGGGAAGGGTTATCGATACGACGAGAGAAAACTAGAATATCCTCAACGATATCCGACCAAAATATTTAATAACCAGTAGCACTTGGAAATAATCTGAAACAAAGAACTCGACGCGGGACCATATTTTTCCATCTTTTATTTTATGTAATTTATTGGGGCACTTCGCCGTAATGGTTAGCATCCTTGTCATGTTTTATCAATTAAACTAAGTATCGAATTCGGTCCTCACTGGATGCTCCATAATTGCAACCTTGTACCACGTCTAATCTTTTTTTAGTAAATCGCTGTTTAATTATATTTGGTTTGGTTTATTTAGTTTTACGGCATATCAACCTTAGTGGGTTATTTAATATCGACACGATTTTTAGTATAGGTTCGTATGAATAAAATGTATTCTTTGTAAGAAATCAGTTTGTAGATCAGGTTTCCTTGACGGATTTTTGTGGAGGAGTCAAATGTATTGTTGGTCATACTTATTTTCTCAAAAATTTATTCAGAGTCTGTCTATATTTCTGAGATGAGGTATTATGTACATTATTTACATTATTCGAACTATTATCCTCATCTTTGTCGCCATATTTATCACAAAGTTTCGGCCGTTGTACGCTCCGGCCGGTTGGAATTTCGAACTGAACCCTTTATTTCGCTCACTGGGGTTGACTGTCCTGTTCCATGTTTGATGGATGTCAGTTATCTCCTGCTAATTTCCCTCTGAAAGTTCTTCCACTGCCTTAACCATGTATTGAACTCACACTCTTTGGGTCCTGTCACTGGATCTAACCAACGCCTTTATCCACTGTGCCATGTGTCATTGATGACTTTCTGGGTATTATAAACCTAATGTCCTCAGCAATCATTTTTACCAGTGCTCATATTGCAATTTAGCTGTTAGCATTGGTAAAAACATGCAATGATAACAGCAAAGGACACATGGCACAGTGGATAAAGGCGTTGATTAGATCCAGTGACAGGACCCAAAGAGTGTGAGTTCAATACCCGTTTAAGGCAGTGGAGAATTTTCAGAGGGAAATTAGCTGAGATAACTGTTAAATGACATCCATCAAACATGTCACGTGGAACTAGCACAGTCTACCCCAGTGAGCGAAATAAAGGGTTCATTTCGAAATTTCAACCACCTGAAGAAGGCCGGAGCGTACAACGGCCGAAACGTTGTGATAAATATGGCGACAAGATGAGGACAATAGTCCAAATAATGTGCAAAATTTTATTGTTGGTATTTTTACTATAAAAACATATTTTTTGCACTTTCATACGCTTTTGACTCAAGTTTAGGGTTTAACTATTTGAGCATAGCTGGGATACTAACAGGTGTTACTACTCCGGATCAGGGTGGACCTGGAAACAACAGCAGTTAAGAGGTCTTGCTGCAGGATGTAGTTTGTCGTCATACCCAGAACGTTTTAATTATATGTAATCTGTTTAACATCTTATTTATTATACTAGCTACACTCTTCTACTAAACACAAGTGCCGTTTAGAATAGTCGTGCCGTCGGAGACTTCTCACCTTATAAAACATGTGAATAATTTTTGAATCCTGAAACAAAATAACCATGTCTCTAAGAAAACAGGAAACAAAACGGACAGAATGGAAAGTTTTTATATTTTTATATTACTCTCTGGAAATTTACCCATATCGGCAATCACCTGGGTATAACGGCTGAAACGTAGTGATAGCAATAAGAAAGATGAGGACATTAGTCCGTGTGTAAATTATTTAAATGAATAATAACTCCTCATTTCAGGAACTCAGAAGATCTTATTGATTATACTGGCTTACACTTTTCTACCAAATGGTACGTGGCAATCTTCTCACTGCTTTATCGCTACTTCCGTGGAAAGTCCTCGGAGGAATTGCATTCCGCCAGTTCTAAACTTCATATATAGGACTCGCCTTTCCATTCGCATTGTAGCAAACAAGTCTCAGTCCCTCCATATTTCATTGGATATGATGTAACTTCCACTCGAGCAGCTTCTTCCCACCAACCGACTCTCAAGAGGATGTTTCACCAATCACCCCAATCTTAATCTGTTCAAGTCTAGGGTTAACCGTCATCTTCCCCACCTATCCGTATAAACCCTGTCTCTTCCTCTATAACCTTTGCCTGTCCCGCTTCCTCGGGTCTTGTACTGTTAAGTAAATTTTTACAGACTATTATTTTTGAAAGAACTGTATTCTGCTTTGACTTCCTTATTTTGACCTTTGAGGTCAGTTACGGGAAAAAAAAGCAAGTCGATTGTGAATGGCTGAAGCTATCTATAGTTAGATAGAAAGGGATTTCAGAGAGTTAGTTTCCCACGTTAGGCAATGTAGACTTGCAATATCGTGTCTAGAAACTGCTTGCTCCCCAGTAGGAAGATAGCAACCCAACTGCCTAGTTAGATGTACCATCTTCGTGGTTTAATAAAATAATACTTAAGTTAAAATACCATTGTTGAATTTTTACATCCGAGCTAAAACCAACTAGTGATTACTGGCTGTGAGAAAGAGGAGACATCTTTATTTTCGAGTCGATCCCGTCAACCAAAACCAACCCCAGAAGAAAGGGCAGTGTGTGCAACAGTGCAGAGTGAACCTCACAGTAAAAACATAGCAGTACCATTTGGAATAGTCATGCTGGTGGGTGGTGTCAATGTATTTCTAGTAATATTTTTTCTCAAAAAAATGTTACTGTTATTTTTACTACAAAAACTTATATTTACACTTTCATAATATTTTGACCCCAGTTTGGGGGCTAACTATTTGCCCATAGTTGAGAACCTAATAGGTGCTAACACCCCGAGCCAGTGAGGAATTTTCGATTCCTGAAACAAAATAATCCCGTCTCAGAGAAAACAGCAAACAAAACGAAAAAAAGAGAATAGAAACTTTTCATATTCTTCTCTGGAAGTTTACCCGGATCGATAATCAACTGATGAAGGCCGAATGGTACAACAAATGAAACGTTGTGATAACAGCAACAAAGATGAAGACCATATCCCGCGTGTAATCAATTTAAATAATATAAACAACTCTAGAAACTCAGGCAATGTTATTGATAATACAGGCTTATACTTTTATATGGGGAATTCTCAACTTAAAAATACTAGTTTTGTTTTAAAATTTCTTTTAAAAAAAAAACTTTCAATTGCGTACATTATGTGACTGAATGAGCAGTTTCTAAATACCGACCAGCTTAAATTTTTTCAGCTGTGCTGGTCGAACTCTCTGCCTCTGAGCAGAGAGGAACCCGGAGGAATCTATGCCGAAGGGCAGAGTCTCATTCGCGGTGTTAGACCGACCCGATTCCGTTTATTAGGGTCTACAGAGTCTTTGGGCTCCGGAACCCCACATTAAATTCGCCCTTGTACCACATGCGAATGCCTCGGGTAGTTGCTAGATACCGTCTAGCTGAAGTCTGTACTGTGGAACTCTCAGCCCCCGAACAGACGAGTTTATGCCGAAGGGCAGAGTCTCATTCGGCGAGGTAGACCGACCCGATCCCGTTTATGCTGTGTCTTCGGGGATTTTTTGGCCTAGCCTACGGACTCGGGAACCCACATTAAATTTGACATTCTGCCACATGTGACTGCGTGGGGCAGTTGTTAGATGCTCTTGCTGAAATTTTTTTCAGTTGTGCTATCGAACTCTCTGCATTGTGACAGAGAGGAACCAGGACGAGTTATTCCGAAAGGCAGTCTCGTTCTGGGAGGTAGGCAATCCCGTTTTTGTGGGGTCTACGGGGATTTTTTTTGTCGAGACTACGAGCTGGAGAACCCACATTAAATTCGGCCTTGTGCCACATGCAACTGTGTGTGGCAGTTTCTCGTTACCGTCTACCTCTAAACCTTTTTCAGCTGTGCTGGTCAAACTCTCTGCTTTTTTATACGGAGTCTACGGGAATTTTTGACTGAGCCTACATTAAACTCGGTCTTGTGTCACATCCAACTTCGTGGGGAGGCTGGTAAATATCGTCGAGCTAGAATCTTTTCCAGCTGTGCTGACCAAATTCTCTGTCTAGAGGCAGAAAGGATCCCCAGACGAGACTATATCAAAGGGCAAAATCTTGTCTCGTAAAACAGCTACCCGACCCCGTTTTATACGGTGTCTACGGGGAAGATTTGGCCCAGCTTACGAGCTTGGATACCCCACATTAAATTCGGCCTTGTGTCATATCTGACCACCTGGGTCGGTTGGTAGATATACTAGCTGGGATCTGTTGAGTACAATTCAGACTTTCGCGAGAACTACCAACCTTCCAATAGCACCACTCACTACTGGATTGACTTACGGCGATCGTGCGTATAACTGTTCCCTTATTTCTTATTGTACTGTTTTTTACAATAAACCTTTATTTATTTTATCCAACTTGTTTTTCAAGTATATATTCCTATTAGCACGGAATATAAGAAATTCGAAGTACCATTCCTATGTATGTACTTTTTTCAGTTCGTTTTAAAGAACATTTTGTTGTTTCTTCCTTCGATTTGTCCTAAAGCAACTTTAAGGATTTTAAAGAACATTTCCATTTTTAGTCCATTATTATTATTACTATTATTTATTTTTCATTTTACTTTAAAGCACCTATAAAGTGTGTCTCCTTTTTTTTTAAAAAATTAAAACGTATTCAATTGTAAATCATTTTTCCAGTTCTTTTTTCAAAACTTTTCAATCGTAACTTTCCGTTTTACATTGAATTTAAAGCCCTATTCTATTGTGTTTTCTTTCAGTTAGTTTTAAAGCGCCTTTCAACTGTAAGTCATTCTTTTTCAGTGCGTTTCATAGCAGCTTTGAATTTTTATGTACTTTCTTTTTTCGTTGGCTTTAAAGTACCTTTAAGTTTGATGTACTTTATTTTATTTAAGATCGTTGTAAACTTGTTTCAGCTTTATGCATCTTTTTCAATACGTTTTGAAGTACCTTTCAAATTTATGTATTATCTTATGGATTTTAACGTTCCTTTCAATCTTGTGTACTTCCTTTTTCAGTAGGTTTTTAAAATACTTTTAGATTTTGTGTAATTTATTTTTTCGTTGACTCTAAAGCATCTTTCGATAGTATGTAATTTTTCAGGACGTTTTAAAGTACTTTTTTCAATTTGACGCGCTTTCTTTTCAGTGCGTTTTGAAGTACCTTTCAGTTTTATGTATTTTCTTTTTTCAGTTCGTTTTAAAACACATTTCAATTTTATGGACTTTCTTTTTCAGCACATTTTAAAATAATTTCCAATTTTATGTACTTCCTTTTTCAGTATGTTTTTAAAGTACATTTTAATTTTATGTACTTTCTTTTTCCGCTGGCTTTTAAATAATTTCATGTACTTTCCTTTTTTTCTGGTGGCTTTATTAGTACATTTTAAAGTGCACTCCGATTTTATGTACTTCTTTTTCAGGATGTTTTAAAGTAGCTTTCAGTTTTATATACTTTAAAGTCCTTTTCAACTGCTTATCATTCTTTTTCCGTACATTTAAAAGTATCTTTATGTTTTGGTGTACTTTTTCTTTCAATTTTTTTGTAAAGCATCATTCAGTTTTATCTATTCAGTTTCTTTTCCGTTGTAAAATAGCTTTCTATACTTTGACTCCCCTTTTCCAGTTCAGTTTAGAAATTTTTCTTGTTGTTTTTACGTCCTTTCTTTCATTTTTTTTTTAAAAAGTACCTTTCACTTGGCTATGCTTTCTTTTTCAGTTCGTTTCGAAAACGAAGAAGCGGAGTTGGCAAAGTTCGTTGAGTTTTTAAAGACGTCCTATCCCGACGAATTCAAATCGTTCAAAGGCAAAAGTTTCGAGTCGGTCTTCTCAAAACTGCGAGAGAGCATGGCGCTGCACAAAGTGTTCCCCCACCCGGAAGATTCGATCATAACGCCGGGTAATAGCAACAACAACAACAATAACAATAATAATAATTATAATAATTATAATAATAATAATAATAACAACCACAGAAACTGCACATGCAACACGCCCGTCATCAATTCGCGTCACGCGGAGCGGCGCCAGTTGCTTAGCAACAACGATCACGTGACGCTCCATAGTGCCTTTCAGAGCGATCGGACTGCAAACAGTGTCGCAAATGTACAAAGAACTACAACATCTTCGACGGCTCGAACGCCGTCGAGGTTACGTGCAAAGAAAAATAATTTTCATCAAATCAACAACGCTAACAGCAGCAATAGTAGTAATAATAATAATAGTAATAGTAGTAGTAGTAGTAGTAATAGTCACACTATTCATAATAAAAAACACAAAAAAACCCATTCAACTGGCACAGTTAACAGAAACAGAAGTAGTAAAATACACAATATAAATAAAAAAAAATTTAAAAATAGTTACAATGACAGTAGTAGTAGTCGAAGTAGAGAGAGTAGTAGTAGTAGTTTAAGTAGTAGTAATAGTAGTAGAAATAGTGAAATTAGTAGTAGTAGTAATCATAGAAATTTTAGCAGTAGTAGTAGTACTAGTAGTAGTAGTAGTAGTATTAGTAGCCTTGACCAAAGTCGAACACATAAGCGTGACGTCACAACAGAATTACCGCAGCGGGTGTTTAAACGCGAACAGAGCCAAGGAAAGTTTGTCGCAAGGGGAGCAGACAACAGAACAGTAAACAAGGATTTATCCCAATTGTCGTCTAGAGTCAAGTCTGGACTACCACATATCAGTGGATACGACAGCAGCAAAGCAAGGTTACAGCTGGAAGAAACTCGGCTACACTCGGGAAATGCCACAGATCCTCCGTTATTCGTTTTACATATAAATAACATTAAGGAAAGTTTTTACCTATTTGGTCATTACGTTGGTAAGGAAAATGATAGTCGGAACTATCGCAAGGAAGCCCAGTATTACGAGGATGAGTACGAGAGAGTACATCATATCTCCCAGGGAATACATATTGGGAGCATTGTAATTCTCTTTATAATGGTTGTTGAGGTAAGTCTTTTTTACTTATTATTAACATGGCTAAAATGAGACATTGATACCACAATCGAAATAAACTGATAATAAAAAATATATATATAAAAAGATATACTTAAACGAGGAATTTATTCTATTACCAACAATAATTGCAACAAGGAATACATCGAAGAAACGTCAAGGAATTTAAATAAAATATTATATGAACAGAAAAGGGATCTTTTACAAAATAACACATTAAATGCATTAGTTACTCACCGTAGCGTGACTGGGCACAATATTGGTATAAAAATGCTAATCGAATTAAAACAGAGAAGAATTTACTAAAACGAAAAGGTTTACAAAGTGCTTTAATCGTTAGATCATTCATAGTAAATTTGCATCAATCCTTTTACCATTCTTGGCAGATCATCTATTATCACAATATAGGATTTTAATAACTAAAGTGATGGAAACAGAAAGAAAACGAAAAAGAATCTAAATGAAATCGGCTAGATAATATACGCAAAACGTTTTAAAAATATCGTTCGTGCGCATGTGTAGTCACATCACCGTAAACAAACTTAGAAAGATGAGGCCTTAAAAAACGAAACGCGTCGCACGAAAACTTTATTTCCACTTTGTCATATTCTTTCCCCTAAAGTCGTTCTTGATATATAAAAAAGTATATATCGTTATCCTATAAAAAGATACAAATAATATGTCTTAGGAACTGAAGTGTATGTTTATAAAAATGTTTATAAAATAGATTGTTTCTAAAATAAATACAAAATAAAGCTTTCCATTGTGCAATGTTGATCAAACCGACCAGGTCGTCCATTTTTGTTTTGCATGCTTTTTGGTTTTAATAGAAATGTCTCTGTTCAAGGTTTCTGTCGGATTTTTGTTTTGAACTTTAAATCAATTTAAATCTTTGTCTGATGAAGAGAATACAAGTCTCGAAACATATTGGCATCCAGTAAAAAAAAATATTTTATGCAACTGTTATCGACAATACTGTGGTTACAATGAAAACATTTTATTTATGTAATTGATTTCCGTTCGTCTCGTATAAGAAGCATCCAAAAACACTATTTCCACGAACAGGAAAGGAAATTCTTTTGTGATGCCATTATATTCTACCCGGGGCCATTCTTTCAGATACGTACTGTTATCAGTATTTCGGATATAGTCAATGTCTCATTTTTCCGAAAATGTTTTGTGTTTCCTATCAAAAGTTTGGTCTGATCAAGAAAAAAATGTTATCGTTTAATTTCAGGACTTCATTTAAAGTGGATTTTCGCCGTCTTTGCAAAGTGCTCGTTTCTACAGCCACCATATTTCTTTGAATGTTAATTTGGTCTAACCTTTCGTTACTTGTACACATCTCAACTATATCTATGATACTGATACGTACCCGATCTCTCGCTCAATTATCGAATCCTTTCAATAAGATTCTCGAGAGATGGTGAGGAAAAAAGATGAAAACATACAGCGAGAGTGATGGTGGGAGAGATATTTTTTAGAGGCGTCCACAAAGGAAGAAATGACGAGGAGAAACGTCTATGGGAAATGAAAAATTAAAAAAAGCAACATGGTTACCCATAGCATGTTTATTGCCTTGCAATGCTACAAATAAAATGCTGATTTTTTCAGTTTTTATTACATTTAACTGTAATCAAAATCCATGTTATGTTTTTATACAAATACTGTATCTGTATATATTGTAACATTTTAATTTAAGCACTACATAATAGAAACTGATATCTTACAGAATTTTCCTTCTCACACTCAGTGATATCATCGATGATGTAACCTCTCCCTCCAGTTTCTCACACCTGATGTAGAATTATGTTTGGTATTGACTTTATATATATTTTTGTAAGTAGTGATCATGTTTTAGTACAAGAACAGAACGTTAAAAAAAACATTGTTTTTACGTGAAATCTGAATTTCCCCACTTAAAACCTGTATGAGAGTTACATGACTAGCAGCATTCCAGATATCTGTATGTACACAAAATTTATTAAATTTTATATAAAACTACCTTCAGGGTAGATATTATTTATACAAAACTATCTTCCGGGTATATGTTATTTAAAAAAAAAAAATACCTTCCGGGTAGATGTACGAGCTGCGTTATGAAATGCAAGGGTTATATTTACGTGCCAATCCCAAGTTGCCCCATTTTATAGATGCTATATACAAATTAAATAACCTGTATTCCAAAGTCCGAACAAATATGAACACCGAAGCAATTTCGGTCCCAAGGAAATAATAAAAGATTCTGGTCCCAAGAAGATAAAGGTTTCTCCACTTGTATCAGCATCACTAGGTAGGCAAAATGATCATTAGGTTCAAGACTCGTGTTTCATGATTGTCCTAGTGGATTCTTTTCTTTTAATCAATTCATCCCAAAACAAGGCAGTAATGCCAATAAGATACAAGGGACTACTGGGAATGAAAGTGGGAACCAAATCTTAAACAAGGGATAAGCCTCTACTCCTGTTTAAAAGACCGGGTGTAGTGTGAACTGGACGACAGGGGAACCTATCTAGTTCTATTGAGAAAAAATAAGTAAATAGCAAATAAAGTTTCAGAGTTAAGGCAGAGACATTACATGTATATAGTTGAGGTAGACTTTAGAAGGGACCGGAAACAGAAGTCTGATCAGGAAGCAAGGGATAAACCTCAACTCCTGTTCAAAAGACCGGGGAGGTGTATGAAACGTACAATAGATGAATTTATCTAATTTTATTATAATAGAGATGGTTGTCAAACATGTTATTACAAATTTTAATTAGGTCTTATTCTCTCCTTAATATCTAAATATTAACATAAATTACATTTTTAATTATGTTTACTCATTATTTTCTCTTTATAATACGGACTTTATTTTTCTCATCGTAAGTTTCATTTTATATTCCTGTATCAAATTACCTTTTTAAAATGTTATTTTAACATATTACCTTTGTACAAATCTTATTGGTCTGTTTATCATCATCATAATGAGAGTCGTTTCGATTTTAATGGTGATGTTAGCCGTTTCCTTATAAGGAAATATTTAGCATTCATTGGGGGAGCAGCGAGTACTGCTTTCGGTTGAAATTTATAAAATATTTCTCTTAAAACAATTTTTTTGGGGAAAACAGGTTTCTCAAGTCCAGTAGATTCTGTCACTCTATGCGTTATATAAGGGGGGGTCCTTCCTAACTTTTTATTTGAAGTAGTGTGGAATATCAACATCTTGATTATGCCATTACTTTGTCTTCGAGTTAAATGTGCCATCCATTTTAGCTGTAGCTAGTCTTCATGTTATTTTGTTCCTGCTATTTGGTATAGTTCTTTGTGATTCTGTAGATCCAGTCCACAATGTTTCTTAGAAAGATGGTTTTTGCTAAGACCATCAGGCTTCACTCGTTCAAAGACATTTTTAACCATTGATAATTCAGATGTTTCTGAATAGATCTGGCGCCATGCATGGCATTCATATAAAAGTCTCGATTTGACAAGACTATATACGAACATTACAAGTGTCTTTAGGTTGACGTTTTGGTTTCGTAGCAACTTGCAGTGTTGGGGAAAACTACCTCTGCCATAGCGTATGTTCAGTTTCTGATCCTCCTATATTTAATTTGTGGCTTACGGCCATATCACGTTGAAACATCGGTTCCTGGACGATCGTCAAAGTTAAAAAATGTCAAGCCTGGTCAGTATCGAGATGGGTAACCGATTGGGAATACCAGATACTGTAAGCTTTGGTGTGCGGATGGTGTAAGAGCTCAGAATTTGAAATCGGAGAGCCGAGTTCCAATCTCCTTTGTGTTCGTTATATTCATTTATTTGCAAATACCCTTGCGAAAAGTATGAATACACCGCTTTCCCCTCAGCTATGGGTTAAATACTAAGAATTTTATCTCTAAACCATTATTATCTAAAAAAAACATTCTTGCAATCTAAAAATATATTCTGGCTTTGAATAACCTGAAAAGGGTTGATAAACCGTAAAAATGAATCAGTTAATCTATAGTGAGCCATACGCCGAGTTTTCCGAAGTGTTCAATATTTACTAAATATATATTGTGAATTATTCAGATGGATTCGGCGTAGATGAATCACCTGCCACCATAATTCCTGTTTGGAAAAATTATTCGAGTCCTATTTCTTGGAACATCAAGATTAAGAAGTGAGAAAGACTATACTCAACTGGAAAAGAAATGACGGCCTGCTTATTGCACTTTACACCAAACATTGAATAAATTGTGAAAAACACCAGGCACAGTTTTCACACTAAATAAGTTGCACAAATTGTTGAATAGAAAAACTGAAATAAAGTAAGTTCATATTTATGTGTGTACTTTGTTTTAAAAATCTATGGTTTTATTTCATAACAATTAAATGTATAATCTTTAAAAATATAGCCAATTCCTTACAGAAGTTTTTAATTCTTACTCCATAACGCTTGCCTCGTAGTGCCTTTTTCATTGGACCACAGAGGAATCATGTGTGAATGTTTGTAGGAGTCTCTACTTCGGTAACATAGAACTTGTTCAGTGTTCTTTGCTTTTGACGGACTTCCAGCAGGGGCAGCCATTTTCATATCAGCTCATTAATTCATGTATCTGAAAAAAATATTTAGATAATTAAAGATCAAGTGTAGTTCTGGGTTCTGGCAGCAAGACCTCTGATCAGGAGATTGTGAAGCCACCTCTTAATTGCTGTTCTCAGGTCCACTCTAAGCCCGGGTGTTAGCATCCAATTACATGTCGGGGTTGTACCACCAGTTAGGGTCACAGCTATGGGCAAATAGCTAACCACTACCAAGGAAAAAGAAACAATAAAAGTATAAAAATGACATGTTTATTGGAAAAATACCAATTATAAATTTCTATATAAAAAATACTAAGAATACATTTTATGGTAGAATTACCAACAATATATTTTATAGGAAAATGACAAACAATACATTTTATCTGTAGTTGAAGTTGCGTTCAAAACCTATTTAATTGAAGCCAAACAGTGTTCAAAATATTTAGATTTCGGCATTAAATAACCCATAAAGGTGTTGATATGCCGCTAAACAAAAACGACCAACATGAAAGAAATATTTCTTGACATTAATCCATATAACATCGAAAAATTTTGTAAATCAAACTGTATTCCAAAATATAACTTCAATAAAACTACAACATAAAGCACTCATATCACCGCCTCTAATAATTATATCCACACAAACATGTATATTCACTAAAGCTGAGCATCATCTACCATATATTCAGTTGTGAAAGTAGAATAACATATGTCATATTTTTATTCAAAACTCCCCAAAAAATGAAATTTGGGCATTAAATGACCCATGACGGAGTTGATATGCCTTTAAACAAACATATCCAATATCAAACATTAACAGGGTATGTTCCTTTACATTTCTGTACCAAATTTTCAATAATTTCATTGAGACATGCACATCCTATGACACCATATATATATATATATATATATATATATATATATATATATATATATATATATATATGAATAAAAACAGACCACTTTAAGGTTCCATGTAATAAGTTATTTCACCACAATCCCTTTAACAGGGCACTGGATCATCAGACTTTACTTCCAAAGGTTGAAATGAAAAATGAAAGGAAATTCACACGTTTTTGATGGACCGCATCAAGCATATGTAAAATTAACGAAGTGAGGTAAAGTCTGATGATCCAGAGCCCTGTTAAAGGGGTTATGGTGAAATAACTTATTACATGGAACCTTAAAGTGGTCTGTTTTTATTCGAACATATCGGCTCTGAATTTTACATTGAGCTCTCCGGATATCATCCTCCTTGGGTCTACCCATGCGGATTACCTAGTTTTGCATAAACTATATATATATATATATATATATATATATATATATATATATATATATATATATATATGTTCTGTGCGTGCGTGTGTGTGTGTGTGTGTGTCTGTGTCTGTGTGTGTATGTACCAGGTGTAACAGAAAAAACTGCCCAAATCATGTAATATCAAAATTTTCCAATTGTTAGATTAAGTTTGAAATGTTATATCTTAGAAATGGTTAAAGATATCTTACTGGAGTTCTCCGAGGTTCTTATAACACTATTGGACTCTACTTTGAACAATAAGAATGTATTTAGTTCTAAGCTGAAATGATGATCTCTCTTGTTGTTGTGACCTCTTGATCCAGATTTCTTCTCTCCTCTTTTTAAACTTATTTACCGTTCTCATGATGGTTCTTCAATGGACTTTGAAGTTAGAAGACAGGGTATGAATGTTGGTACTATTACTGATGGTCCTTTTCCTCTCACCATTGCTCAGACGGGAAGACAGTGGGTCTGACACAAAACGATTTTAACCTGTTCTCTTTCTAGCTAAATAACTCAAAGGTTTTTTTCAGTGATTCTTACCGACAAATGGCGTCAAGATGGCTAAACGTCTTATCTGAAAACCTGGAAAAAAGAAAATTAGTTTAGTGTTTTTTTAGATATTAAACATTTTGTGGGATGGACAATTATACCATGCTGTTACACGATTTGGACAATTTTGCTGTTACACCAGGTATAAGTGATGTAGTATGAACTTGCGAAACGTAGTGAGGCAAGCAACATTGTTTGCATTTTGAATTTTTTTGAGGGGATCCAACCGACAGATGATGACGAAGGTGGAACATCAGTGACCATGTTCTAGTTCTAAACGTGCATTACACCCAGAGGTTATGGTGGTTCCAATTTAATATATATGATCCAGCCCAAAGGTACCGACCCACACATCATCATCTTGCGGCCTCAGCCGAGATTGAACTCACCAATACTTTGATTGGTGTAGTTCATAATCTTATCAAATAGCTGAATTCTTGATGCTTCGCTAGGGCTATCAAGGGTTTTTTTATCGTGACACCATCACTAAATGGATTGCCAACCAAGGCTCAGAGAGACTCCATTCACCCTCCTCTAAGAGCAGGTTTTCCTCCTAGACCAGTTGCCATCCAATGCTATAGAACCCAGTCTGTCCTGCTATTTTACCCATAGCTGGAGGGAGAAGAAAGAGGATTCCCACATTTCCCAAGGGTGTTAGCACGTGAATTTAATGGATTCGACTGGAATTCGAACTCGGCTCTCCGATTCCTCAATCCAAGCCGCTATCCATTACTCCACCGTGCCTCCTAAGAAATGCCACACATAATAGAACGTCTTCTAGAGTTGGCTAGATATATTATAAGTTGCGTGTAGCCTCATCAATAGGGAATGTTCACAAGATAAATATTGGTACGCCTACCAAATCCCACCTTCGTCATCGACTTGTGTCACATTCTGTACGAGCGGGCACATAGATAAATACCTATTTCATCGCCAGGAGGCTGAGTGCTTAGAATTTAATAGATATACTCCAACCTCAGCGTGTCGTCCCACAGGTAATATATCTTCTTCGACATTCGGCTAGGTTCGTTGTATATGGCACCTGAGGTGTCCGCAAAATGAGCAGTGACAAACGATCGAGTTAACAAATCTTGCTTCAAGACTCGATCTTGTATCATATCCTGTTTTTGTTTGGTTATTTTTAATAATTCCATCTCAAACCAGGCGATAATGCCACAAGAACGCAGGTAGGGGGTATTGAAAGTGAAAGTGAAAGTGAAAGTGAAATTAAAGCGAATGAGACTACGAAGAATGGAGAGGTTTGAAGAAAGGACAAAATGAACGGGGTTCAACGAAACGGGAGATAACGATTGACATTGCACTTTTGAAAATTCTAGTTATCAAGAAAGTGACAAATCGGAAGAGTGTTCTACAAGTGAGAGGTGCGAGAAAAGAAACTGCTAGAGTAGAAGTGGCGGTTGCATCTAAGTATTTCAATAGTAAAACGTTGATACCTAGTTGCCAATCAAGTGGCACACTCAAATTAATGGTGTTAGGGCACCAGGGAAGAAAGTTCTTCCGAGCAGTTGCCATGGAAATATTCATAGAAAAGACAGAGGGAAGACACGTAACATCGGTGAGAAAGTGACTAAAGACGAGATACCTGGTCATGATCGATTAAATTACAGACCCTTCTTTGGATTTTGTCAAGAATATCGAGAAATACAGCAGGAATATCAGAACAGATATGACAAAAGTATTCAATGTACGGACGAATAGTAGATTTATAAATCTGCAAAATACATCATGACGATAAACTATTCAGTACGAATAGGCGCGTGAATAAATGCCAGGGGTCCAGATGGTTACAATTTAACAAGCCCCAGGCAATACTTCTTCGAGAGGAGACTAGGTTGGCCCGAGGTGCCCCCAAAATTGGAAGTTCCGAACGGGCTACCGTTCCACTTTAAACTCAACCTATCGTGACGTTTAACGCGGTTACTTGTTCAGATAATTACCTACCTTATAGCCAAGGTTCCTAGTCGCCATCTTGAATTTAGCTCAATCCTTGTTTAAATGCTGAGAATGTGAATTCTGGACTAATTAAAATAATACCTAATATAGATCGTTGGTTTGTAAAATTAACACAAAAATAAATTGAGATTGCGACTCACTCACCTGTAGACGATATCTAATTTTTTACAATAAAGTAAATGTTAACTAACACATATAATAAACACCGAATTTACACACGACGTGGCAAGCCACTATTCAAGGTAGTACCTCTGCTAAGAGGAAGACATATGTTCAATACCTGACACGTAAGGCATCCACAAAAGGAAAATGTCGATAAAAATTTAGTAATTTTTATCTTTTTCACAGGCAGACGTGTAACTTTTAGTTTAATCTCGGCCATATTCTTTTTTAATATGGCGTCCGTATATATACCTACAATTAGCAGGATGGGCTATTCCCCCAAGTAGTACCACTCTCGAGAAGGAAGTCTAGGTTTAATCCCTAGCGGCAGAAGGTGTTCCTAAAAGGTGAAATATAGAAGGAACTTAATCTTTTTTTTTTATCTCCAATCCTATAAATGCGTGGAAATCCCAATTTAATATCGGCCATATTCCGTTCGACAAAGTGTGCGTCTTACGACGATATCACATTGAAATACCGGTTCTCATACGATCACCAAAGTTAAGCAACATCAACCCTGATCAATATCTAGATGGGTGACCGCTTGGGAATGCAGGGTGCTGTAAGCTTGGATGTGCAAGTGGTGTAATGGACAAGGCTCGGAATTGGAAATAACCGTTTTCCAATTCCAATTGGATTAGTTATATTCACTTAAGCGAAATTGTCTTTGGGAATGGTAGGAATCAATCTGTTCACTCTCCCCAGCGTTAAATAGTGGAACTTGTGTCATTAAGTATTTTTATCTCCAAAAATTCTTATAATATACAAGAATTTTTAGAGATAATAATACATTTATACAGGGTGTGATATAAAAAAAAATTCTATCTTGGAATAACCTGTTTCGTAATTAACCTTCCTTGCAAATGTATGCCATCCACTAGAATTAATTATTTAATTACTTTTACTTATTAATATGGACTCCTTGACGTTCTTAGATATATAATTCATTAATTGTGATAACTTTTCTATTATTTCCTATTTAAACTTCCTGTTTAGAATTGGGTTTCTGGTTCCTTCTGAAGTCATGTCCATCTCTTCTACTTCCGGTAGCCCCTTGCGTCATAGTGGCATTATAGCCTTGCTTGAATTGTTGCTCCTTATTCTGTAACCGTCTACCTCGAGTGGCTCTTTGGCCTTGCGCAGGGTGAAAATAACTGTAAAAATAAATCTTAGAATTTTTTCTTTTCCATAAAGATATTTTTTTTACTGATATAGTTCTTACTATTTTCATAAACAAGTTTCTCAATGATGAACCACAAAGTTTCTAAGTTCGAAAAGCCTGGGAGACATTCCATTAATTTGGGGGTCTTTGAAACGTTTTATATTTCTTTTGCCAGATGGGTAATAGCCAGAATGTAAAGGAGCATTCTTACATATATTTACTTTTTAGCTTAAAGCTTCTCGGTTGTGAACTGTATCATTCTAAAGAAATATTTTCCAAAAGGTTCGAAATATTCCCTGCGTTAATATGGATAACCTCATCAAATTTAAAGCAACCTGTAATTTTACTGCCTTTAATAGCAGCCCAAACGTTTACAGCACCTCTGCCTCTTCTACGGTCTGTTCATTGGATATATCTATAAAAGGTCCAACCGCAAGCCAAGCCATCGGGCTCTTCCAGGGTACCTCTAGACTACAAATTACTGTTTAGAGATCAATTTTCACGTATTCCTACGCCAAACATCAGACGTTTCATTTTGTGATGTTCATTTATACAGGCTGTGATATATAAATTGTCGTCTAAATGAAACAAAAATGAAAATAACCCTGACATCTCATTTTAACAGATATATTTACCAAAATTACACACATATATCTTGAAATACGAAAGAGTAGATTTATTCAATAAAATCTCCTGAATCTCTTCTGAACTGTCTATTAGTTTAATTTGGTGAATGCTGCCATAATCTTTGCCTTCAGTTTACATCGAGCAAGAATGCAGTCAAATACCTTTTGAATTGTTGGCTGCTGCTTGTTATTTCATTGTGTCCGTTGTCAGCAATGTTGTGATTATAACGGACATTAATTTGAAAACATGCGATGACAAAATCTTAAGAGCATGCATCTATAACATATACTGTCTAGATATGTATTATTTAAATTAGATAACGTTGGTTCTGGATGCTTGAATTATTTCTTGAGAAAGCTTCAAAGTGTATATATATATATATATATACATTTTTGAGACACGCTGTATGTATGTATGTATATATATATACGAGACGTATCATGGTTTTCCATGTCAATCTTTGCTAGAGTATGCGAAACATCACGGCATAGCCACACGTCTCTCCATCTCAAATCATAAAACTGTGAAACCGGTAACGTTTCTCTAAATAAACATTCTTAAAGACTCCAGTTGTATTTTTAACTTCTTTATCCTATTTTTTTTTTATTAAAAATTACTTTCATATATATATATATATATATATATATATATATATATATATATATATATATATACAGCAGTAGAGCCCGGCGTTGCCCGGGGATGTAATAGTAAGAGATAGATCAAGTATCGACCATCATAAAGACTGAAAAATAAAATTGACAAAGATTATTGTTTAAGGTTGACGGACACGCATGTCTTAATTAGTTTTTTTTTTTTTTACGAATTGGTCAAACCCAAACTCAAACAAAAACATTGTTTTCAATCATTATGAGTCTACCCATTGAATAGAATTTTATTATAAACAATTGTCTTGTAAATGGAATTTTTAAAGCATTCTGAATGTAAAAATAAAAAAAAAAAAGTGTGCAAGACAATAAAAACACTACCTGCCAAAAAAAGTGAAGTTTTGTTGAAATCGGTTGAAAAATGTAGGAAATCCGATCCCATATATACAACACACACACACACACACACACACCTGGGTTTTTATAATAAGTATGATTTATAAATAAAATATACATTATATATATATATATATTATCCCCATTTGTGTGTTCACGCGATGTGTTAAATTTATAATTTGTGTTTACATGTTTTTTTTTCAAATTGTTCTTTTATTTCATATAAAAAATGCCCCAGTTTTTAGTTTGTTTTCTTTTTTGGCTTCCTCTCTCATCTTTTCATGTCAGACCAATGCAAATCAGACGACAAATTTTCATATATACACGTAATGTCCTGTGAAGTTTTCGTATAATCATTTACTGTGTCTAATGTGAAAATTCATTTTTCGGAGGAATTTTAGGTCAACGAATCAGTTCAATAATAAAATTTACACACACACACACACACACACACAATTTTTATTCCCACCCTGGGTTTTCTAATAAGTTGATATATAAATATAAATATACATTATATATATATATATATATATTTTATATTTTTATGTGTGTTATGTGTTTTCTGTTTTCTTTTTCAATTTGTGTCTGATGAATTGTGTGTGTGTGATTCAATGTAATAAATTATAACCATTGAATATTATTAAATTTATAATTTGTTCTTGAAAATTTACATGTTTTTTTTTATATAAATTGTTCTTTATTATACATCATATAACTTATAAATGCCCCAGTTTTAGTTTATATATTTTATATATATATATATATATATATATAGATTGGGTAAATCCTTATAAGGCCTTTTAACGTGCTTCACAGGTCTCTCATTAAATTTCATGTATACATAAGCTTAGTAAATGCAAATCAGACGACAAATTTTCATATATACACGGCAATGGAAATTGGCTAGATTTTACATTTGATCGTATAATCATTTACTGTGTCTAATGTCACCAGAAATGTATTCACATTTTTCCGGAGTTTTTTTTTTTTTTTTTTTTAATTTTAGGTCAACGAATCGGTTGTGATTTTTTTGCATCGGATAATAACTCATATTTATCTGTATCTCACTCACTGTTATTTAACTTCTCTCTTTAAAACTTCTCTCTTTTAATTTTTATTCCCCACCTAAAGGCCTTTCCTGTTCTTCTTTCTTCCGTTACAAAACCCTCTAGAGTTTTCATATATTTCCCTCTCACCCTTGTTTCTCACTCTCACTGAAATTTTATATTTTATACCCGGAGTTATATTTTCTGTTTTCTTTTTCAATTTGTAGATCTGATGAATTGGATCATGTGGCAGATTTTACGATTCAATGTAATAAATTAAGATAACCATTGAATATTGATTGTTTGCAGACTTTTATATTTTTCCCTTCTTGGATAGTCTGTCGTGTACATCTGAGGTTAGCTCACCTGGATTTTATCCTCATATATATAAATATATATATATATATATATTGATATTAATATAAATTTATTTCTAGTATTGACCAACAGATATTATCTTTGTTTTCTGTATATATATATATATATATATATATATATATATATATAAAATATCTTCCCAGATATCTAATAAATCAAATAACTAGATATAAGCAACCGTATATATGTCAGGTTAACGTGCATACACATATCCAACAAATCGGACATCTTTATTAAATTTACTTTAATTCGGTCGTCCTCATCTTTGTAAACAAAGCAGTGCTTAGTGTGGTTATGTTGAACTAACCCTTTATTAAGAAATATATATTAATTCCAAATATATATTTATATATCACCTTACGTTTGAAGGTTCTCCACTACCTTAGACTTCACACTTTTGGGTCCTGTTGTTCTAACCAACTCATCCACTGTGCCATGTGTCCGAAATATCATTTATGTTTCATAAATAAAATTTCGTACCTAATGAAATAATCGGGTAATATATTAAATACAATCCCATATATCTGATCCTTTATCTACTGCAAACGATGAGACGATAGCCCGAACAGTGTAAATAAATATATATATATATATATATATATATATATATATATATATATATATGATGAATATTCAGTTGCGTAATAATATCGCATTTAACCACCATATAAGTTATTTGAAATTATTTATCAAACAAAAATTATTATTAATTTAGTTGAAATTCACTTTTTTTTGGGGTACCGCCTTTACATCCATACATACATACACATAAGAGCGTCAAAACTAAGGGACAAAAGGTAAAGAATATTTGAGAAATAGTAAAGCTAAATTTTGACAACTAAATTATAAAATTAAAAAGAATCATTTGAAGATAACGTTTTAACAATTATTTATTTTCAAATTTGGAACGTGAAGACAAAAAAATTGAAAAAAAAGTAAAACAGTATGCTATATTCAAATTTTTTGATTTTCTAAAGAATAAGTTCCACAAAAATTGCATCAATGGCACCATAGAAACGAAAAACTGTTAGCATAGAATTTGACGGTTCCATCTAACCATTTCAGTTTCAGAGAAAGTGAAACGTCCCAAGATTTTTCCGCCGATTTAGTACTGCCCTGAATTGGCAAAATAAGGTACTTTTAAAACCGGCAATGTTAAAACAGAACAATTACGATTAAAGTATTTATAGAATAGGTTAAGTCTTGCACAGAAATTAAAGGTTATGTTACGGCGGAGGGCAAGGAACTAAAGACAAGATGCCAGGTTAGAACCCCAAAGAACCATTGCAAGATTGTTTTTCAGATTTTTGCAAACAGGTCTAATTTGGACATATATAGCAAAAGTGCACTATGACTAGATGTGGCAATGATATTTAAAACAATGTAAAGACGAATGGGAGACTTATAAATATATAAGATAGATTCTGGCAAGATGAAACTTTTCTGGCAAGACAAAAGCCTCTGTCCAACTTCCTCGTAAACTGCAGACTTTTGTTCAAATGATTCAATATAACCTTTTCCCTTTATGTTACCTTAAAACGATAGTCCGAGAATGCGCAATGAGTCACTCATCTGGAGGTTAGCATCAGCCATGCTGATGGAAGGTAAATGATATACTTACCATATAAATATAAATATATCCTGATATCATTACCAACATCACTTATATTGATATTAATATAAATTTTATTTTTATTGTTTTTTGAAATTTACATTGTTTTTGAAATTTTGTCCGTTACTTTTGGATTTTCCAATTTGAAAATAAATAAATAATTGTTATAATTCTTTTTCTATCCTTTGCAAATGATTCAAATTTTAGTATGTTATTATGGATGATAACGACTACCAGTTGTCAAAATTTCAACTTTTCACATTGTTATTTCTAACAAATATTAGGTTTAAAAATTTTGTCCCTTAGTTTTGGACGCTACTGTATATATACATATATATATATATATATATATATATATATATATATATATAATTACATAAAAATGAAACTCAATTGTACCCTATTTTGATGGCCATTCGACCCCACCCAATCTCTCTGGGGCTTGCCAATGCTAAAACATTTTGTTCAAAAAATAAATTTTAACGTTATTTTTTAATTTGATTTTTTATTTTTCAAATTTACAAAAAAAAACTTTAAAATTAATTTTCTTAACAAACGTTTTAGCATTGGTAAGCCCCAGGGGATATACCTCGGGTGTGTGTGTGGGGGGGGGGAATAGCCATCAAAATGGGGTACAATTGAGATTCTTTTTTATGTAATTCATTTATATGCTCTATATTAAATATATTGAGCTCTTTTTTCATGATCAATTTTAATATTTTATATTATTAGGATCTACTTGGATTACTTACCCACGGATATGGGGAGTGTGGGGGTGAAAAAAAGACAAAAAGAAAATTTATCTTAGCCGAAGCGTTTCGTCTTCTCAGGGGCATTATCAAGGCTAATGTAAGGATTTTATTTTTTAACAGGTATTTATATACAAGAGAAATAGTATTATTGGTTTTGCAAAATTTTGGCATAGGGGTAATCATGAATATTCATCAGGTTACTAAAAAAAGTCAGGCAAATTCATGATGTGTGGTGATGCAATTCAATTCCTAATAAACAAAAAAGAGTAAGAGATACGTATTTATAAATATCCATTACTCACTATATATATATATATATATGTGTGTGTGTGTGTGTGTGTGTGTGTGGTATCATCTTGTCAGAGTGTAATTTTAAGTGCCAAATTACCGTGTCCACTCGGGGTTTTATGAGTAAAAATGTCACTGTAGGGGAGTTATCTATTCACATTTAGGACATTTCGTTTAGATGGAAAGAGTTTTGCGGATGATATGTACAGTTCCGCACAAAGTAATCTTTTATAACTCTGAGATGCTGATATGTGAAAGAATTTTACTCACATGATTTTCTGTACCTTTGCTTATCATACCCAATGAGCCTATCTTTATCATACCCAATGAGCCTATCTTTATAATACCCAATGAGCCTATCTTTATCATACCAAATGACCCTATCTTTATCATACCCAATGACCCTATCTTTATCATACCCAATGACCCTATTACAACAGGGATAATCGTAGTTTTAAGCTCTCACATTTTTGTTACTTCGATTTGTAGGTCCTTATAATTTGACAGTTTTTGAAATTCCTTTTTAAAAACATTGGAATCCTGTGGGCAAGTTATATCAATTAGTTGTCAAGTTTCATTTAGAAATCTTTCATAACTGCCTGGTCTATTTGCATCAATTTTCCTGTCAGTGGGGATTGAGAAATTTCACAGTATAGTCACAACTTGTGACATCATTCGACTGGTGTTTGCACTATTTATTCGGGACTTCAGTATCATAGTTCGAATCGACATGCCTATGAATATATTGTCCTCGCCTGTCATGTGTAATATTGTATACTTTCTCAACAAGGACTAGGCAACCTGATACTATGTGGACAACAGTTTCATCAAATTTATGGCATAAGCGACAGGCGGGATTTGAGCCATCTTTGTTGATTTTAGCCTTGTAAGCATTAGTTGTAAGATATTGCCATACTAAGACCTTCTCTCTCTCCTTAAGCCATTGATGCGTGTTGGCGACCTTTGATGTCTGGTTCATCCAGAGGGCTTTGGGTATTTTCTGTACAGATTATTATTATTATTATTATTATTATTATTATTATTGTGTGCACCCTACAAGCAAACCACCAATCTGCCGGTTGGTTGCATGCAACTAGCGTTTACCGCTAGTGGCCCGCTGGCGGACTGCCGGCGTGTTCCTCTTGGCAATGTTACCACTGGCGGACCGGTAGAGGCCCACCAGTGGCCTGCCGGTTGCTGCCACTAGAGGACGGCTGTCGTTGCCATCGGTGTCCGCTAGTGAGCTACTAGCGGCTTGCATGTAGGGTATATGTGCGTGCATGTGTGTGTGTGTTAGTAGGATATAGAATCCGCCCAGAAGTGGAAAGCCTTTTTTTTATTGACAACGCGTTTCATCTTCGTAAGGTAGGCGTTTACAGGTGAGAATGGATTACAATTTTTGCTGCGCATGTTTGTTTTTTGTTTTTTAACGGTTTTATTATAAAAACATAGGCACACAGATTCGTCTTTAATTCTAACATGAAGACGCCTATCTAACGAAGGCGAAACCCGTTGTCAATAAAAAGGTTTCCCACTTTGTTTAATTTATCCACGCACACGCAAATATATGCATATAGTCATCCACAGACAGACTTTTACACAACTCTTCAGTGTGAATAGGCGTCCAATTGCTTCAAGCCGTGATGGTAACTCGACCGATTTGGCATCAGTCAGAGATCTTACCCCTAAGCCGTCGACTCGCGACGGAGAGGAAAGGAAATTTTGGCGCTTTCTATACGAAATACGCTGGCGGATAAAAGAATTCAATTCACACACACACACACACACACACACACACACACACACACACACATATATATATATATATATATATATATATATATATATATATTCCTATAGTTGCAAAAAACTAATGAACGCTTAAAATTAGACAAACGCATTTTTAAAAAAAATATGACAAAACATGCAATTCTTAATAACGAAAACTTTTAAAAGTTTAGCAATTTTAATTCTAGCATAACTTAATAAAAATCGAACAGACAGAATTTGTTGGTAATGTTCAATAAAATTCTTACTGCTTAAATACAACTTATATATATGTGTGTGTTTGCGCATGTGAATTTTAATGTATGCAGTTATTAGTAACTTTCAGTACAATCCAGTATTCAAAAAACGTAAATTCAAGCTCTGTCTTTTCGCTTCACCTGTAAATATTGTCTATTTTTCACTGTCCTATGCAGGCGATTGTAATTGGGTTCGGCGAATGTCGGCTGCTTCTGAGTTAGTCAAGGAAGGCTCAGTAGAATGGAAGAAAAATATATTATGCTAATCGATCACCGAGCCGATTCGGCATTTTTATCGCGAGCTCGCGTGATATCTCCAGAGATGTGAATATAGTGCGCTTGTCAAGGAAGTAAAGAAGAAATTATATCGGTCACCATTAGTTTAGTCTTTGTTTCCCGTAACGTAAATTTACTTAGAAACAAAGTAAAGATTGCTGAACTCTTATGTAATGTCAGTCCTCTTGTATGATAGTGAATGCTAGGTGATTTCCTCTCAGATGAAGAGAAAACTGAAGACAACAGATTTGTGGTTCAATAGAAATATACTGAGAATACTATTTACTAGGCATGTAAGTAACGAGAGCCCTTGAAGGAAAATGGACATTAAATGAAAAAAAAATGGCAATTGCAATTTCTAAGATACATAATGAATAAAAAGTGCTTAGAGAAGCTGATTTCTTGAATGAGTTTATTACGTTTACTATTCAGTGCATTTACTTACCATCCAAGTCCGTCCGACAAGGCCAGTTTTTAAGGTGGGGTTCGCGTAAAAATTCTCCGAAGTTCCCGTATAAACGAGATCGGGTAGATGTCTACCTCCACAGACGAGACTCTGCCCTTTGGCATAACCTCGTTAGGGTTCTTTCCTGTCTGAAGGCAGAGAGTTTGACAAGTTGGGTACTGTCAAACCCAAAGGTTTGATGAACTCGTTCAGTGTATTTACTCTAAAACATAAAACTTTAGGAATAAATTAAAAATTATACAAATGCTGAAAGTGACATTTAAGCTATCTAAAGTTGTTTGACAGGCCCATTATACATGTATCGTATTTCACTGTTTATAAGATGTTCCAGTGTCTTAGATGTCCCCCTAAAAAACATTTTGAAGGAAGAAATCGACATAAAAGTATTTTCCTTGTCGTTCATAGCCCTACCCTTCTTCTTTATGGGTTGTGTCTCTTCTGGACGTAGGGTATCATGGCTCTCCACAACTTCCTGCCTTTTGTATATCATAATAAATTTTGTCTTTTTGTTATTTCTCCTAAACCTTGTTCCGTCATCCATTTACTCAAGCTCACTAAATATGTTAGGCGTTATTTTCCGTTGTCTCTCTTGCCTTCAGTTTGTCCTGTGAGTGTCAGATTTTCCAAGCTCTCTTTCCTCATTATGTGCTCTGTTTTTCTCTCTCCATTTTGCTTTGCATATGTCCTGTAAGTATCAGAGATCTGTCCTCCTGTATGGCATTGAGAGTTAGAGAGTCTCGAAGTTTTAAAGAACATGAAAACAAAAAGGAAACTTATACTTAACATCAGGAAAAGACAGTTGCAATTTCTAGTGCACATAATGAGGAAGGTAGCTTGGAAACTTTGATACACTCAGGGCATATTGAAGGCAAGCGGGACAGAGGAAAACTAGGTATAACGTATTTAGTGAGCTTGAGTAAATGGATGGTCGAACAAGGTTAAGGGAACTTACCTGGCACATGCCGAGTAGGGTTTATCTTCTCTTAGTTGGGTCTCTGTTTTCGGGCATAGTGCGACTCAGTTGTGGCTCCATCCTTAGACAGAGTCGCAACTGACGAAAATAAATACTGTGAGGTCCCCGGCCCTGAAGAACAGCTGCCCGAGCCTGCACCCTCTCATTGAACGAGAGAGAGGAATCAGTACTCGCCACCGAGGCTAGCGCAACCGACGGTTGCAGCAGCTTGGGGAATTTTCGTCCGTGACACGGGTATAGGCACTCAATAAATCGGACCTTGTGTCACATCACGTCAATGTGGAGAGGCGAAGTAAATAATACAAGCTTCACGCGACATAACAACATGGCAACGTTTATCAAGAGCAACAAAGAACAGGAAATTGTGGAGAGTCATGATCGCCTACGTCCTGGGGCGGGACACGCACATAAAGAAGAAGAAGAAGAAGAAGAAGAAGTATAAACTATACAGTAGCATGTAAAGATACAATTTTTCGCTTAGCGACCGGCTTCTTTCGTGATCAGGTTGTAGGAAGGGAAGCTGGTCGTTAAGTAAGGAATAGCTGTATTACATATTGTCATCAGCGCCACAAAAATCAGTCGGTCAGCATCTAAACGGAGAGGCCAGCTGGTTGGCGTCTTGTCTTGGCATAAATACTGGATTGCCTTCAGAACTTGAAAGACATCCTGCGCCAAAGATCTGTTGCTGTAACGTTAGACCTCATAACGCCGTAATATAGCAGCACTCGCGTTCATTAATAGGTCTACAGAAGTGAATGACAGCTGCAACGATAGGAAATGTTGCTACTACTCCTACTACTATTCCTCCTGCTCCTACTACTCACCATCCACCTCCTACTCCTACTCATATTCCTACTACTGCGGTTGCGATCTCTACAAAAATTGAATTTTCCGGATTTTTTTCCCTTACTTTTCATTTTCGCTTTGGCTACAAATAAAAATTCGCGATTTTTATTTCATTTCCCTATTTTGCTTAACTTTCTTTTCGTTTCTTCTATTTTCTCGTTTTTATTTCATTCCGTTCTTTGCATCCCCCTCTCCTCCCCCTCCCCCCCCCCCCTCTCCCTCCCCCCTCTCTCTTTCGTCCTACTCTACCTAGGGTTTTTCTAGTTCATTGTCTAACTCTGTTTGCGTGACGGGTGCATCACGTTGAAGCTCCAGTTCCCGTCCGATTACCCAATGCCAAACAACGTCGGGCCTGGTCAGTGCCTAGAAGGGTAACCGCTTTGGAATACCAGGTGCTGTACGCATGTATATGCGCTTGGTGCAATGTATAACGACTCGATATGAGAACTAGGATATCAGAGTTCGATTCGAATTACAGTTCGTTACCTTCACTTACGTGCAAATACTATTGAGAAACAATGGATTAAATAGAACTTGTATCATTATCTACAAATATTGTTAATACGATAAATACTCGCAAAAATATTCTTACAATCCGAAATTATATTTCGATTTTAAATTAATCTACAAAAGGTTGACAAGCCGTAAAAAACAAATAATCAATCTATTTACAGTCCAATAAGTTTAGTTCTTTTCCTTTTTCCAATCCGTCCCCCTTTTTTAAAAGTGTTTTCTTTTCCTTTATAGTTGTTCCTCTTTCTACTTATTCTTCCCATCCGCTATCGACTATTGTATTCCAAAGCGTTCCTTCTATCACCCTCGCCACTTCTTTCATCCTTAGCGAATCCGCCCGGGTAGCCAAAAGACTGCGCCGATCTGATACAAACTTTTTTTTCCGTTAGCCACTGCTTTTATTTAATTCATTTGCATGAGAATGGTACCAATCTGTTTCGTAACTACATCTTTACAACAAGTAAAAATATGTCCAAATATGGCGAGGAAAGTGCGTCCGTTAGCGAAGTGGTGGAAAAGAAAAAAAAAGAAAGATTTACTTTTGAAATTAAATGTTTGGTTGCATTAACGTAAAAAAAGCACTCGTTTCTTTTACATTAACAATCGACTTCTTTTATATCTTTCTATAACTTTGCCTTATTTCTAAATGCTGTATCTTTCCACCTCTCTTTCGAATAATGAATCAATGTCTATCTCCATTAAGCGTATATCAATATAATATATAATACACATAATAAATATATATTGGGTTTTGAAATCTTTTGGTATAGATTCTTTCCAGTATCTCCTTTCTTGAAAGAATTACTAATCTCCCAAGCCAAGATACATGACAACAAAAATACAAAAAACTAAAAGAAAACGGTTAAATCCTTTACTTCATGTTAATCCATACATATAATACATAAATCAATCCTAATCCAAAATAATTTAAATACTAATTTAGATATATCTACATATACAAAAACAACCACCAACTCACTTTCTTTTATTAGGTATCATCTCGCGTTCATGAACTTTCCTGAGTTTTCTGTCAACCTGATAAATATTCATGAGCACACCTAAACCAAAGATTAAAAAAAATCAATAAAATTTTTGCTCTTATATATAAATACTTGTTAAAAATAAAATCCTTATATTTGCCTTGATAATGTCCCTCGGAGGACAAAACGCTTCGGCTAAGGAGAGTTTTTCTTTTTCTCGGTTTTTTTATATTGTCCTTTTACAGATATACTCTATTTGAAAATTTCACACACACACACACACACACATATATATATATATATATATATATTTATTAGAAAATTATAAAAAAGTATGTTATAAAATCACTACAAAAGTAGCCATTTTGTTTCAAATACACCAATCCTATAATTGTATATATATATATATATATATATATATATATATATATATATATATATATATATATATATTCAAAAATTCAAACTTTTGACAAAAATATTTTTCAAAAACCGTTAAATTAATTCCAAAGCGCTTAATACAATTTTCAAAAAAGAAAAATGCAGAGCAATTTAAGACCTAAAATATTTAAAAAATAAAACCTTCCTACTAGCATGACTTCTGGCAATTTGATGTCATCAGGCAGTAAAATTGAAGATACCAAATTGTTAGAAATACTAATCATGTTGAACGGATGTTCTCCCAGAGAGGCACCGTACCGTGAGTGCCTATTGGGACTTAGACTCAACCCAGACGTCAAGTGGAACTTATACATACTATCCATTGCTAAAGATGCTGGGAAAGTAGTCATTTCCCTGTATCGTTCTAGTAAGTATCTTGTTCCTCATTCTTCCTCATATCCTCTACCTTTACAAGAAACAGATCATTCCGCAAATGAAGTACTGAGTACTGCTGCCATATATGGCCAGGAGTTGCCAAATCTTCACTTTCCACTGTCGATAGAGTCTAAACGCGTCTCCGCGTCCTTGTAGGTGACGAATTATTTTTCACCCTAGAACGCCTTTCTCGCAGATGAGACGTCGCAAGATACTCGCTGTTCTGTCGCTATTTCCATAGTGAGTGGTCAGACGCTCTACACACCATAGTTCCACCAGTTCTAACCTATACCGCTAAGACCCGCCATGCCATGCAAATTGTAGCCAACCACACTCATTCCCGTCACGTTCTCCTGGGGAGATGCAGGTTCCATTCAAGCAACTTCTTCCGACGAACCACTGCCTTTTGGAACCGGCTTTCCAGAGGTTATTTACCCGACTCACTACAATCTTAACGTGTTCAAGATTAGGGTTAACCGTTATCTTCTACACATATCTGCCTAATCTGTCTCTTAATTTGTAACCTTTTATCTCGAGTGGCCTTCGGACTTCTTTGTACACGGGGAGTACCACTGTAACCCTCCACCCCAAAAAAAACGTGGCGGTAGGAAGGTTGGTTTTCAAATAAATGTTATATATATATATATATATATATATATATATATATATATATATATATATATTAAGACATGCCTGATTAAATAAATAAGACAAGTTTTGTCTACTTATTTTTAATAGGATCCTCTCATAATTACGGACACTTTTCATAGTATCCTTATTAAAGGAAAAAAGAAAATTACTATGTTGATGCATATTCATTTTATTTTGAGTACTTTCAACATTAGAGCAAAGTCATCATCAGGGTTTTGTTTGTTTTAAGAGAAAAATTGTTGTTTTCATCATTTTTCTAAGTCAAAATTGTTGTGTTCAGCGGAGAATTAAATTTTTACATATAAAGTGAAAAACGCTAATATTATGTATTGTACAATTTTTAAAATTTATAATGTAAATGTCAAGGGAGGTAATTACATTATTGATATGTCTAAATATTAAAACAGCTATTTAAATCTAGTAGTTAAAAACTAGATGTTCTAGACTATCTACTGAAAGCATTTTAAAACATTTGTACAGTATTTATAATTAATTTTTATTAAGGAATGGTTTCAATTTTTTAAAATATAGATAGCCTCCAGAATTTTTAGTTTATGTTTATTATTTTCAGGAAAAAGTATAGATGTATTTTCAATAAGAATATATATGTATTTCAATAAGTCTTTATATATATAAAAAAAGAAAGACCAAATTTTAAGAAGTGAATAAAAACAAATGCTAAGACAGAACTACATTAGCACGTGATTGAATAAGAAGAGGATCAAAAGTATTAATATAAATTTAAAAATTCATGTTTAAATTCTTCTTTTTGTTGGTAATGTGTTGGATGTATTTCAGTATTTTAGCATGTTTTTATCGCATTACATCAAAATCTGCTTATAATTTATTTATTAACTATTATTTTTACAAGAAATGGATATGAAAGGAAAGAGTTTAGCATGAGGATTTATTTAAAATTCGATATGGGCACCAGATTTCTCAAGCCGCCCATGAATTGCATCAAATGATTTCACCCAGAAATCGCATCAACTGATTTCGCCAGAACTTTCGTAAATGTGGTTGTTGTGGGTAGTTAGATTGACCAAAAATCATTTGAGGTAACAGAAATTTTGTTTTACAGAAAGATTCTGAGGTTGCCGTGAATTTAACATGTGAGCAAGGACAAAGTTTAAACAAAATGGAAATAAAAAATCAAAAATATATTTGAAATTCCCTTTGGCACATAACTAACGAGGGTTTGGCAAATTTGACACTCACATGACATATTGAAGGCAAGAGGGACAGAGGAAAACATCGTATAACCTACCTAACGAGCTTGTGTAAATGGATGGCAGAACAGGGATTAGGAGAGATAGAAAAAAGACAAAACCTGTGAATGTGGAAGAATTTGTTGATGGCTATGAGCGCCTATGTCCTGAAGAGATACGGCACATAGAAGTTTTCTAAGCTTTCGGTTCAGATGAGTCATAATTAGGAGATTTGTGTGAGAAGAGAAAATTAAGCCTGTTTTAAGAAGAAAATTGTTTAAAAAAAATACACGCCATTACCCGCACATGTGTTGCTATATTCTATCACATTCTATTGTTTTTAAAACGTAACGACACTTGAGAAAAAAAAAAGATCTAATCTTAGGTGCCTTCAAAAATTCGCTAAAAAGAGCATACCATAATGTAAAAAAAGCCCTAAACTTGATAAAAACAAAATTTATCGTCAAAATGTTCATGTTATTATTAAAGGGAAAGATCAAAGTATTTTTGGATTATTTCTTTTTAAATTATATAATCCTTTCTTGCACGTTCGAAATTTTGGATAAACATCTTGTTTTTAACTAGTTACTTCCAAAAATTCGCTAACAAAGAGTATAACATGGAGAAAAAGTCCCCAAAAATGATAAAAACAAAGGTTTATCGTCAAAATATTTTTTGATTATTTTATTAATTTTTTAATCATTTCTAAATTTTGGTTTAAAATCTTGTTTTTCTTGCGTCAGCGGTTGGACCAAAGATTTTTACGGGAAATTTAAGTCTAAATCATCAATTTGTCTTTGTCAAACAAAAACGCAATTTTCCGAAAATCAGCTCTGAATCATAAAATAAAAAATGGAATAAATCCATGACATTATTTAATTAGAAAAACTCAAGTCGTTTACTTTAATAGAGTCATCACATCAAAGCTTCTGTATGGACGCCATGATTAGCGTCAAACTCGTTCAGAAATACAAAAATGTCAGCTGTTATCAACTGCTTTCTCAGATCGATAGGTAAAGATAGGTTCGAGCGGGTGTAGCGAGAACTATTCTTCTTCGGACCGACGCTACAGAATCACAAAGATTAAATTTTCTTGGTAGCTTGGAAGTAATAAACATATGATAGAACATATATATATATATCATCCTATAAAACTATACATATATATATATATATATATATATATATATATATATATATATATATATATATATATATATATATATATATATATATATATATATATATAATAAATATATCGAAGGAAAATTATAGCTGATACAACGATAACAAACATATAAAATAATGCATATATATATATATATATATATATATATATATATATATATATAAATCCACATTACAACCCCAAAAAGTTTACGGTTTCTCTCTCCTTTTTTTTAAATATATGTATATATATATATATTTTGTGGCCTGCTATATTCATGAGTAATGCTCAATATTAAAATAGATCTGTTTCATTATCTTCTTTGGCTTCGTTGAAGATAATTTAATTAGATGAATTGTGAGATAACCTGCGATTAATTGATTGTGAGATCTGCTTAAATCTTGTTGGCAGATGGTTGGAAGATTCTATTCGTAAAATGGTTTGTCGTTGTGCTTTCGATATGGTTTATTACTACCTTCCCTTAGGCTCAGTTTGATATCTTGGAAATCTGTTTCATTTACGTTTGTTTTTCTATGCCGAATCTCATACTGTTGAAAATGTTCATCATTATTTTGTAGATTTGTCCGTCTTTTGTCTGCTCAATTTCTTAGGATTGTGAGATCATCATCGTCCCTGTAGAGGTCTATGTTATAATATATATATATATATATATATATATATATATATATATATATATATATATATATATATATATATATATATATATATATATATATATATATATATATATATATATATATATATATATATATATATATATATATATATATATATATGTAGTATATATATATATATATATATATATATATATATATATATAATCTCGCTGGTTTCTGCACGATCAAAACTTCCCATTTTAAAGTCAAATGTCCCTCTTTATTTACATTATTCGGACTGTTGTCTTCTTCTTTACTGTGAATTTCATCTTGAATTCTCTGTTTTAACTCATCCAGAGTTCTTGGTCGAGTTGTGTAAACACAGTATCCCAGCTGAGATGTTGCAGCAGTCAATGAGGAATCTTAACAGCAGATTTCAAGAATGCATTCGTACAGGAGGACGCCATCTACAGGACGTAATTTAAAAAAAATGAAAATTCTATCATTGTTTCTTTAATGGCATATTTTAAGGTTTGAATTACTATGAATAAAATATTTTTCTTCCATCACTCTTGGTTTTATTGGATTGTTAAAAAGTTCCCGTTTTTCTGGGTCACCCTGTATATTTGTTTTATTTTCTTTCCCGCCAATAAATAGCTGGTTATGGTCATAGGCATACGAGACGAGTTCAAGGCTAGCAGCTCAGTTAATTATTCCTTCTCCATTTGAACATATGACAATTTAGCTGGTATTTTTAATGGTTATATCGTTCATATTATAACGTTCACTTTTTTTAATAAAGTTTCTTAGTTCTAGAGTGGAGGAAAATATGTTATATTTACTCAACCATTCGGAGGTCTGAAGCTCCACAACCTGGAGTATTAATTCGGGAATAAGCTGGCCTATATCTTTGATTTCCTCTTAAAACAGATTTATGTAATCGATAAGGTCACCGAGTCAAGAACCAGTTTGCTATATTCTGGTTCTTTTCTTCCTTGAATGTAATCATATAAAAATAATTTAAAATATATATATATTGCATCTATAATTGACAAAATGTGTGTGTGAATGTATGTGTGTGTGTGTATGCATGTGTGTGCGTGTGATCGGGTGTTGTTTATGCGTTTCCACAGTCTTCATCCGATTTTGATGAAATTTTTTGTTTAATAGATAATTCTTCAGTGTCGGTTTTGAGTCCAAATTGGCTGGAAAAAATTACAACCTTGAAGGTGAAAAATCTAAATAAACTGACTTTTTACACTTTGCGCAAAAATCAAAGGCAAAGTTTAATGTCTGTAAAAAACAGCATACAATCAGTTTAGAATGTTGAAATCTAACGTAAAAGATTATTAGAATTATAAAGAAATCATATTATAAATAAAAATTATCTTATTATGATGACAGTCCATGGAAGAGGTTCCTTCCTTGCAAGATTGAGAACGTAACAATGGCCGTCATGGTACTCTTTTTCACATAACTGAGCCTAGCATAGTGTGCAGTCGACAAAATCTAAAACAAACACTGCATTGCGAAATTAAAAATATAAAATGGCGACAATTTACCAATCGCACCCTGTACATACAGAATGAAGTTTACCATCGACATTCTCAAACACTTTAAATTCCTATTGAAACAATACTTCTAGGGAAGAATGCTGAAAGGTTGTCGGCTCAATCATGAAGCCCTCAAACAAAAAAAAAAATAGTGTTTAGTCAAATTTTGGGAAGAAGTAAGATCGACAAATTTTCTGCACGCCCTTATATATATATATATATATATATATATATATATATATATATATAAATATATATATATTATATATATTTCAAATAATCATTTGTTTTCGGCTCTTGTTTTGAAACATGAGAACTCTTATGTAGCGTTGGAATCATATTTTAAATAAATAATTATATTTATGCTCTACTTTTGTATCAAGCACTATTTTTTTTTTTAAATAATAAAAATACTAAAGAATTTTGGATTATTTACCTAACAAGTTCTTTCCTATTTTCTATATATTTTTTACACACACACACACACACACACACACACACACACACACACACACATATATATATATATATATATATATATATATATATATAAATCATGTATCTGATCAGTAGAATGAGGGACTTCATTCATTTTTTTTTCTTTCTTGCATTTTTCTTTGTTTCGTTTTTTTTCTTCTTTCTTTCTTTCACTCTTTCTTTTTTTTTCATTTTACGATCTTTTCATTCTTTCATATTTTTTCTTTTTTTTCTTTTCTTTCTTTTTCCTTCCTGTTTTCTTTTATCTTTTTCATTTTTCCTTTCTTTTTTGTATCATGAATTTAAATTCGACTACTTCTTTATTGTTTCACTTTTCTTCCATTTTTTTTTATTCTTTTTTTCTTTCTTTTTGTCATGAATTAAAATTCGTCTATTATTTTTTCGAGAGTTAATAACTGGGAGTATATATCCGACTTTCTGTATTTTATTCATATTATTAGGTTGATGTCAAAATTTTACAGAATGTTTTGTCATATTTCATTTATATAAATTTACAACATTATTATACAGTCACAAACATATTTCATTTTGTTTTCTATGGCATTATGCAAATTTTCAAGTGAACCGTGTATTACATAACAAAAGAGCGATTACGGTTTTCATTTCATTAATTCTTCGAGGAAATTTCCGATTCTAAAGTTGTTGAAAACCAGGGAGGACAATTGGTGCCGGGAACGAATTTTTTGTAAAAAAATTTGTAAAATTATGCCATTTTTCTACAGATTTTAACAATTTGTAGTATTTTATTTTGAATGTCACCCGATAGAGATTTTCTCCAGTAGATTCCGTTTCCTTTTGGCATCTTGTATGTTGTCTTGGACCTGTTTTTCTCGATTTGAATGTAACAGCAAAATTGACCAAATCGTGTTATAGCAAAATTGTCCAAGTGTTAGATGAAGCTCTGAACCGTTGTATCTTAGAAATGATTAAAGATATCTTACTGGAATTTTCCGAGGTTTTTATAACACTATTGGTCTCTACTTTGAGCAATAAGAATGTATTTAGTTCTAAGTTGAACTGATGATCCTTCTTCCTGTTGTGACCTTCTGACCCAGTTTTCCTTTCTACTGTTCCCTCTTTTTTAAACCTATTCACAATACTCTTGACGCTTCTTCAATGGGCTTTGAAGATGGAAGCCAGATTATGAATGTTGGTACCGTTACTGAAAGCCTGAATGATTTTTTCCTGCCAACATTGCTCAGTTGGGAAGACATAGTTGGTCTGACATAAAACGATTTTTACCTGAATAACTCAAAGGTTTTTTTTTCAGTGAACCTTACGACAAATTGTATTAAAATGGCTAAGCGTCTTATCTGAAAATCTGGCGAAAAGAAACTCGATTAATTTTTTTTTTTTTTTAGATATTAAACATTTTGTGGCATGGACAAATATCCCATGCTATAGTTATAGGGGAAAGCGTTTATAGATATAAACAGAGAGGACAGTGTACATAGGGACTGTCAGTTTCATGCCTTAATGCGATTTTCAGTATTTTTGTGTGTGTGTGTGAGAGAGAGAGAGTGTGTGTGTGAGAGAGAGAGAGCGATAATGCCTTTGATTATCTGGTTTTAAAAATAAATTACGTCTGTGTCGAAGAGAAAGATAGGTCTTCAAACGCTGACCAATGGTTCTTTCCATAAAACCATTTGAAAAATATCTTCCTAGATTCGCCATTTTTTCCTCAGGTTTGTAAACAACTCACTGTAGCTAGTTGTTCACACAAATATTACTGGCTGTCGTAAATATGAAAAGCACGTATGAGAATCCTTTAAATATATGGAAAATGCAAAAGTACGCATTTGATGAACGTGAAGGCATTTACCTGACCTCGCTATTAAAGGCATGCACAAGGTCGTTTTTATGTGGGGGTGCTCATTATGGCAGGTCGATTTTGAAACCATAGTATTGCATTCAATTTGAAAGTTGGAGCTTGGCATGATAAATAATGACGTAAAATGTCATTTTTTCCAAATCGTTGCCGTTCTTTTAAGGAATGAGTTTAAAGATTAAGTTTAGGTTAAAAAGTGGAGTAGTAATGGATAGAAGCTTGGATTGGGGAATCGGGGAACCGAGTTCGAATTCCAGTCGAATCCATTACATTAAATTACGTGCTAATACCCTTAGGAAAGGTATGAATCTTCTTCTCCCTCCTCCCAGCTATGAGTAATTAGCAGGACAGACTAGGTTCTATAGCCTTGGATGACAACTGGTCTACTCCAGAAAGAAATTGCAACATACTGAGGGAAAAAAATCTGCCTCGTCAGATGCACGATTGCCTAAGCGTTTATCATGGCACAACTGACTGATCAGCGAAAGTCTAATAAAATTTATAATTTAAATATATACAGTTAGTTGGTTTGAAATTAAAGGGGATAATAAAGTCCTTAACCCACAACTGTATAATTTCAACGCGATCCAGAGAATAAAGCACTAGAGGACCGTAATACAAAATATTACGTTAAAAAATGACAGCACGATGCTTTCATCTTGTCAAATGAAATGCGGGTGAGAGAAGCGGCTATGGAAAAATTATCTAAGAGATAAGTAAGCATTTAATTATTCTCCTTATGTTAAGTTACATGACTAATTTCGTTGATTTGCTGTTTTTACAATATTTAACAATTTTTACAGTTTTTCCTTATCGATTTGCTGTTTTTACAATATTTAACAATTTTTACAGTTTTTCCTTATCGAATACAATAAAAAAAATAACAAATTTTTCTTGCGGTAATTCCTAATTAGAATTCTGATTTGAATATATTTTCCATTCAATGTATCTAATACAACAATATGAACTTTATATGGATTTATTTTTGATATAGTAAAATTTTGAAGTCAGTTTGTAAGCAAAAACCTGCCTTAATTAGATATTTCTGTACGTTTTTACAGACTATATTTAAAACTAAATGCTCAAAAATTGATAAAAGCTATGACTCTACGTTTTAGTGTCAGTACTTATCCTATCAAACCCCGGCTTTTGCATTAAGTGCAATCTGCCCTAGTGTCATACACATATATGAGCTAATGACCAAAATTGTCAACTCCCTGCGATCACTATCACGCTGTTGTCGACCTCACCCCCGTTAGTGCAATATGGATTTGGCCTGTGGCTGGAGGAGGAATTACGCAGCACTCACAGCAACAAAGTCGTCCGCGAATCCTTATAGTTCTTTCTAGCTGCCATATTCATAAAATATTCTATCAGAAACGAAATTTTTCCAGGCTTTTAAGCCAAACCCGCAAAAACCAGCACTGAAGTAAAGATTCCTTACAGAGAATTTAAATATCGACTGTATTGTCTGTCTATATTTCTGAGATGGGGTATTATGTGCATTATTTACATTATTCGGACTATTGTCCTCATCTTTGTCGCGATATTTATCACAACGTTTCGGTCGTTGTACGCTCCGGCCTTCTTCGGGTGGTTGAAATGTCGAACTGAACCCTTTAATATCGCTCACTGGGGTAGACTGTTCTAGTTCCACGTGCCGTGTTTGATGGATGTCAGTTATCAGTTATCTCCTGTTAATTTCCCTCTGAAAGTTCTCCACTGCCTTAACCGGGTATTGAACTCACACTCTTTGGGTCCTGTCACTGCATCTAACCAACGCCTTTATCCTTGAGGACATCTGGGTATGAATTTCTGGGAAGAGGGAAATTAACAGGAGATAACCTTGTGATAAATATGGCGACAAAGATGAGGGCAATAGTCCGAATAATGTAAATAATCGACTGCATTGTTTTAAATTAATTCGGGTCGTGCTACATAAGCAGCCGGGCGCATTATAAAGAAAGAACAGATGGTCTTTGTAGTTAAAATGTTAGGTTAATGTAAAATTTTGCAGGTTTTTCAACGCTAGGAAAATCTTAGAAGTACCTTTGAAATATATTATCTCTGTATAGCTTATGGGTATGTAATCTTAAATCGCCGACAATCAAGATTGAATAAAAAAAATCTATAATCGACATTTTAATCCGAGTAAAATGTGAGGCGGAAGACCAATAATATTTTACTAATTCTAACCCAATACATTGAACGAGAGCTAATCAAGGGAGAAGATTACAGTCAAACTGGTAATACTGAAGGCAATGAATGATGTGAATGAAAGAGGAGGTGGCAGGAAATGGATATTAGGAGGAGAAGGGGGATACATTTTCGCTTCTCTTGATTTGAAGAGGTTACGCTTAAAGTATTTAGCGAAGCACACACGCGGGAGTCTGTTCACCAAACTGAGAGTTCTTCAGGAAAAAGAGATGTCTGAGGGGAACTTTCTTCTTACACGAAGGAAATGCAGACGATTCGACTACGTGGTCGTGGCATGAGGTGTCCTAGCTGCAAAGGCATGAACTGGTGGATTTAAAAAATGGAGCTCATCTGAACATTTGTGACGATTATGCGGAGGAGATAGGTTACAGTTTGGAGAATAAGTATTTTCCCACATGACCACGTAAACTATTGCGATTTCAAGAGGGATGATTGAGCAGCGCCAAACCAAATATGGCAGTAATACTCCATCTAAGGACTAATCTAACTATTGTCAATATAAAGCTTGGCAGATGTTGTCAGATATCTCCTGGAGGGATTTAGCGAGCCGACCATTGGTCCAGCATCTTTAGCAATGGATTGTATATATGAGTTCCACTTGAGGTTTCGAATAGGTGAAGCCTTTTCTATAGTGCAATCAATTATCGTGTTTGGAGAAGAAACAAGGTTTATTTCGTTCCCCACCCCAAAAGACACTTAAACGCAAGGGGTTGCTGACGGTAATACAATATAAGAAAAAAAAAACATTATTAACGAGAGAACTCTAAAAGAACAGGAATTCAGGAGATAGAAGATAACGATTGACATTGCATTTAAACTTTTGACGATCAAAGTTGATTGGAAAGCAAGAACCTCGAAGGGAGTTCCACAAGCGAGAAATGCGAGAGAAAAAACTGTTAGCATAGAACTTGCAGTTATGGCTTGACTATGTGTGGGAAGAACGAAAACGGTTGTTCGGAAAATAATGTCCGATTTTAGAATTAACTTTTATTCCTGAATTAATTTATTTAAACAGTGTTTACTTGAGCAAATACATCTTCATTAATCCAACTTCTGGAGTTAGCGATAGCAAAACGCAACGTCAACCGAATACAGACAAAAATTGAGGCATTTTTTTTTCAGTAAAAGAAACAAACCGAACAAAACCTTGAAGAAAGTGTTTGAAAATGTGATCTACTGATATACAGTGTAACCCGGATATAAGAGAGTTGTCGGGACCGGAGAAGAAGTCTCTTATATCCGGGTTTGGTCTATTTTATATACATTAACACAGGCTCTAATTTGGGACCAGAGAAAATCTCTCTTATATCCGGGTCTCTTATATCCGGGTTACTATATGTTAAATAGATTTCAACGATCGAACCAGCGAATTAAAAGGGCTACCCATAAGGGACATGCTACAGTAGGCGTCACTCAAAATTATAACAGGATCAGCGGCAGTCCGTTGCAGTTTTCAAACTGGATTCTGCATATATTCCGCAGAGGAAGTTCATGAAATCCAGTGTGTGGGTCATTTCCTGGTAAGTTGAGGTCTACCATAAACAAGTTCACGCCATCGGCACTTTCTACTACTGTGATTTTTCTTTCACCGCCACTCATCATAAAGGGAACGATCAGTAAAGAATAAATTAAATTCTTGTGTATCAGATAGAGTCGAAGATGATGCTAAATTTCTTTCTTAATCGGGAAATAGGTAAATATTAATTGTTTATATTTGAGTCTATAAGCATTTTCTTTGTTCGGGGATACATAAATATTAGTCGATAATATCTGAGCCGAAAATCAATGACTTGGTTCAGGAAGCGGTAAATATTGGTCGTTTATATTGGAGTCTATTTGCATTTACTTGGTTCGCGGATAAATAACTACTGACCGTTTCTATTCGAGTCTACAAAATTTGACTTTCTTCGAGTATAGATAAATATTTGTCGTTTTTATCTAAGTCTGTAGGCATTGACACGGTTTGGGAATAGTCAAATATTGACGGTTTATATTTGAATCTATAATTGATTTTATTTGCGTGTAGAAGCATTTACTTGCTTTTCGGATAGGTAAATATTGGTCGTTTATATCTGAGTCTACAAGCATTTAATTGATTCAGGATTTGGTAAACCTTAGTAGTGTGCATTTTAGTCTATAAGCAATTACTTTTCAGTTGACCGCTTTTTTAGTTTTACTTATTAGGTACTGCTTTTTTAAATTTTAACTCTCAGCAAAGTGGCAGTAGACATACCGTGGCCGCTAATAAAGTCACAAGAAAAAAGTCACATAATTTGTATACATGAACCCAGTGTAGCAAATTTTTCAACCGCGCTTATTAATGTCAATAATTTGCATGGCAGTTGTAAAAATTTATTTTCACTAAATGCAAGTATTGTTGATCCGCGACGGCACTGAGATCCGCGATGTACGTTATCCACGCTGTCTTCGGGTTTAAGTGTTAGGATATTAGGGTTAGAGTAAAATTTAAGGTTAGGATAAACAAAAACTCAGAAACCGTGCTAACATTGTCCGGTTTCTTTTTTCCTGTGACATTTTTAACTAGACTCCATAACATTTTATAATGAGAGACACGGTCTAAATTAAAATAATGAAATGAAATTATAAGCGAAAAGATTTATAGGATATGCAAACCAAATATATGCATAGACTGGACTCATCATGTCAAGGGGTGGGTGCCAAGTAAATATTGTGCCCTTTGGAACTAAACAGAATTTAATTGAGCGAAAGGTTGTATTTGGTAAACAAAAGTACAAGAGAAAACTTTTCGTTTCATTTCTCAAGAGTGTAAGAAGGTTGTGTTCGGACATACGAACATTTTCACTCTTTCATTCATGTTGTTATTCTTAGTATATTCAAATCTTATTTCACATCTATTCGGATTTTTTCCTCCTGATCTGTTACACTTCTAATGTTATGTCTAATTTATTCAAATCTTATTCCTGGAAGGGTAACAGATTAGAAGTACGATTCAAATAGATTATTAAGATACGGAATGTAACAGATTATGAATAACATTCGAATAGATTCGGAAAAGGATTGGGTAGGTATCAGATTAGAAGTCCGAATCCAATAGATTAGGAATAAGATTCGGAATGTAACAGATTATGAATAACATTCGAATAGATTAGGAAAAGGATTGGGTGGGTAACAGATTAAAAGTCCGAATCCAATAGATTAGGAATAAGATTCGGAATGTAACAGATTATGAATAACATTCGAATAGATTAGGAAAAAGGATTGGGTGGGTAACAGATTAAAAGTCCGAATCCAATAGATTATGAATAAGATTCAGAATGTAACAGATTATGAATAACATTCGAATAGATTAAGAAAAGGATTGGGTGGGTAACAGATTAAAAGTCCGAATCCAATAGATTAGGAATAAGATTCGGAATGTAACAGATTATGAATAACATTCGAATAGATTAGGAAAAGTATTGGGTGGGTAACAGATTAAAAGTCCGAATCCAATAGATTAGGAATAAGATTCGGAATGTAACAGATTATGAATAACATTCGAATAGATTCGGAAAAGGATTGGGTGGGTAACAGATTAAAAGTCCGAATCCAATAGATTAGGAATAAGATTCGGAATGTAACAGATTATGAATAACATTCGAATAGATTAGGAAAAGGATTGGGTGGGTAACAGATTAAAAGTCCGTATCCAATAGATTAGGAATAAGATTTGGAATGTAACAGATTATGAATAACATTCGAATAGATTAGAAAAAGGATTGAAGGGTAATAAATTAGCAGTATGATAACAATAGGTTAAGTATGAAATTCTAATAAATTATGTGACAACCTTCGTATGGATTAGGTATTACAAAAGCACTAGACTATAACCAATAAAATATACAGGATGGGCCATAAGTTCCCATACATAGAGAAAATAAACATATTACATTGAACAACCGTTTTTACTTAAATAATGTCCTCTAAATGATTTCCATTGTTTCGAAAACACATATTACTACGTGTTTCCCACTGTTGATGAAAACGCATTAGCACAGTTGAAGTTATAGTTGTAATGCCGTTGGTGATAAGTTCCTTGAGATGATTTATGTCGCGTATCTTCACCTGATACACCAGGACCTTCAAGTGGTCCCAAAGATATAAATCAATTGTGGGGAAGAGATCTGAGGATCTTGCAGGCCACTCCACAGGACCACGCCGACGAATCCAAGCTTCCAGAAACTGCTGATCCAAATACCGACGCACATGCATTTTCCTATGTATGGAAACTTATGACCCACCCTGTAGATCCAAGATATTAAGTCATAGAAATAATGTTTCAAGAATAACGGAGCCTATGTTGGAATGTAAGGGACAGACAAGATGAACAAAGTAATCATTAAAAACCGACTGAATCTTAATATATTGTTCATATATTTTTGAGAATACGATCGATGTCTAGCTAATATGAAGTGTTTACGGAAACGAAAAGAACTAGAATGATTCGATTGTGTCTAAAACCAATCGAAGTTAGCACCAATAGTGTATAATTGGAATTCAATAGCAATATAAGAAGCGAGTATTATCTTTAGCCTCTATCGGACTGCTATTAATGCCTATTCACTGATATAGCAAGGATTATTGGACCATTTAATAAAAGACAAAGAGGAGACTTGAAGCCACAGAGACGTGGTCCTAACGGACAGATGCCGAGTTATTCAATGGCCAGAAGAAGTGATCAACTAAACTCGAAACGACAGAAATGTGCGTTTTTCCACCGAATTTCTGAGAATAGCCTAGGCGGAACATATGACATACAACGAAAGCTTTAAGGAATATAGCAACACAATTTCAGTAAGGTATGACTCCATCCCTTTTTTCAACCCCAACTATGGGTTAAATAATATAGCAGGCAAGATTGCAATCAGTTTAGGATAAGGAAAACTCTGAATTCAAAACCTGTTGTGCATAGCGCTAGCAACCACTAAAATCTTATTGCTAAGAAAACCACTGCGGTATCGTCTAGCATGTTTAGAGCTGCAGTCGTATACTCAGTAAAGTCTACAGGTCTTGAGTATGTGATCAAGGATCGAACACCAAACTTTGGCGGTTGGCGGAGGGGGTGGGGTTACGGAACATTCACAACAATGAGGCAGTCCGCGAATCCGTGTAGTTCTTTCCCACAGCCATGTTCATCAAATATTCTGGACCATTTACTAACATTCGAAGAGGAGACTTGAGGCAACAAAGATGTTGTTCTACAGACAGATTCCGGGTTATTCATTGGCTAGAAGAAGTGATCAACTAAAGTCGAATGTTCGGGCTTCCACCGGATTTCTGAGAATAGCCTTGACGGAACATGTGATATACGCGAAACGTTTTGCGAAAATGGCACTTATACTTACAAGCAAGAAGCGACAGTTAAACTTTCTAGTACACAAAACGAGGATATAAATAATATTTATAACCATTTGTACCCCACAGAAGACATCTTGGAGTCAAGAGGGGAACATTTAATGACTTACTTGCTAGGATTTTTGTGGATGAATGACAGTGATAAGGCTTGCATGGAGGAGAATAACTCACCACTCACAAAGCCGCGAAATCACTTTTGAGCTCTGTCGAGACTGAAGAGTGAGGACTAGGGAACAACCAGCGCAGATATGGCAACAGTACTCCGTTTTTGGTCCGATCTGACTATTATAAAGATAAACCATAGCAGCGGGAGTTTTGTATTTTCTGGAGCGATGCAAAGAAACAAACATCCTTCCAGAAACTTTTGCGATGGCACTGAATATACGCGTAACATTTTAGTTCGGATGCATGCATTTCGAAATTATCATGCCTGCAGTTAAATGTACAAAACAATGAAGGGAATGCTACTTGATTCCTATTAACAAAAAAATAAAATGGTTTCGATGAATCAAAGGGACAAGCAATAGAATGAATAATGGTCTTCATGAAACAATTACTAGAAATTATCAAATGTATTTTTTCTCAATATTTTAGGTGTTCTACGTTCACTATAATAACAGACGATAGAAAATGGGAACTAAAAACCCGAAAACCAGTGGAAGATGGCTACCAAACACTAAGTAAAATATGAAGAAGCAAGAACATTGGAGACATAATAGTGTTGAACTGCTTTGTAATATCAAACCTATTCTTAACGATTTAAACCAATCAAGGCAATAATGCCGCCAAAATACAAGGGGGTAACGAAGTGTGAAACATTATTATACAAAAAAAAAAAACATTATGAACGAAAAAGAACAAAAAGAGAACAAAATTTAAGAAAACAATTGACATTACATTAAAATTTTTGCAGATCAAATTTGACTGGAAAAAGAAACCGGAAGAGAGCTTAAGCGACAAGTGCGAGAAAAGAAGCCTGAACCTTAGGGTAGAAAAAGTCATAAGAGACTGTCTGTTCCCAAATTAAGAAATAAAGTATATATAAATTTGATCGTTCTACAAAGAAACTGTTCGCATAAAACTTACAGTTACATCTCTCCAATTTAATTGGGAATTGATGAGAGCTCGCCGCCAATCTAGTATTGCACTTAAATTCCTAAAATCTAGGTACTAAAAAGAAAAGTTTATCAGAATGATTAGCATGAAAATATTTATGGAAAAGGGAAGCTAGCTTACAGTGATGGGAAAGGGACTGAAGCCGAGATGCCAGGTCAGTACCAATAACGTTGCAAATTCTTCTTTGGAATGTAGAAAGAATCTGTAAATACATAGCAGAACCACCAGACAACTGTAACTGCAATATTCAATGCATGGACGAAGGATAGACTTATAAATGTGTAAGATTTTGGCGGGAGAAACTGTCTAGTACGACCCAGGGAAACAATTTTTCTAGCAGCAGACATAGTAGTTGATGCAATATATTCTTTCCACTTCTTCTCAGTGGAAAAAAAAAAAAAAGTTACCAAGGGTCAATGAGTCACTCTCCTGAAGGTTAGTATCTGCCGTGTTGATGGAAAGTAAAAATTGTTCTCTCACACAATTAAAAGAGCCGTTAAAATTAACAAGCCATTTCTTACCCCAGTTAACAACAGATTGTGGGTATTTTTTTATATCAGTTGCGAATTAGATCATATTGAAATGATCAGACTTATTACTTCTTCTGAGAAGAAGACCTGAGGCAATAGAAATGTTGTTCTAGAGAAGCTAAACAAAGTATTAAAAAAGTGAAAAAAAAAACTGGTTAGAAACAAAGAAAAGAGCGCTGAAATGTTATGTAATATCACTCCCAATATGCGGTGGTTAATGTTGGACAATTTTCTTATAGATGAAGATGAGACTTAAGACAAAAGAGAAGTAGTTCTAGAGCAGTATGCTAAAACATTGATTCAGTTGAATATTGTTTCATTGAATCATAAATTGCATGTAGATATGTACATGAAATAAGCATTAGTGATTGCTATGTTTTCCATCCTCTTATACAGCAGTGAATAGTGGACAATCTCACCAGGGATGAGAAGACTAGATGCAGCATAAATGCAGGTCTACAGGAAGATCACGAGGTTCTCGACAAAATCCAAAGAAGGATCTGCAATGTAATCGATCCTGACTTGGCATCTCGACTTCAGTCAATTCATCACCGACGTGATGTGGCTTCCCTCTGTCTTTTCTACAAATATTTTCATAGCAACTGCTCTGACGAGTTTTTTTTCTCTGGTGCCTTGACTACATAAATTCAACTACTACTATCTAGGTCCCGCCATTTTACTGTTGAAATAGTTAACTATAAAGGCCACTTCTACTCCAACAATTTCTTTTCTCGTATTTCCCGACTATGGAATTCCCTTTCTCTTAATTTCCTTTCTGATAACTACAATCTTCATAAATTTAAATGCAATGTCAACCGCCCCCGTTTATCTTTTATAACTTTCCTCAATCCCCCTTATACTCAGTGTTTTCCCTCATTTTCGCCCTCTGTAACCCCTGTGTGCTAGCGGCATTCCCGCCTTGCTTGGGCTGAAATGCTTGAAAACAAAATGGAGGATACTGAAAATTCTATGGGTGGAGCGATTAAGCAATGAGGCCATTCCTATTCAGAATAGGAAACACAGTCTCACTGGGTATATTGAGGCTATCAGAAATAAGGGGAAGACAGCTAGTCACTTACTGGACGAGCTTGTGTGAATGAATGGTGGAAAGTGAGAGCTTTAGCGTCAAGAAAGGGAGGAAATACTGCTTAGGGCCACAAAGTTGTCGATACTGCCTAATCTTATTCAAAAGCATTCTGAGAACTGATTCCGCCTTTTATCCAAAGGTAAAACTCCCTGCTGTAAGAAAGTCTATGTTGAATAGAGTAGCGCTTGTTTTAATGTTATTAATATCAAGTTCGTATTCCATTTGTGAGATGTAAGTTCCACTCTAGTAGCTTCTTCCCGCGAACTGCTGCTTTGTGGAATCAACTCCCAAGAGGGTGTTTTCCTGATTGCTACAATCTTGGCCTCCTCATGTCTAGTATTCACCGTTGTTTTCCTCCACATATCCACATAAGCTGTGCTTCTTACTCAGTGACCCTCTATATCAATTGGATCCCGGGTCTTGAACACTGCTGGAAAAGAAAAAAAAAAGTTTCATATACGATTTCGGATAATGTAAAAGAAAGTAATTTCGGAAGCTCTCTATGCTTGAAAAATAAATACACTTGTCACCGATTTTACATTTAATCACAGACACAATGCATATCTACTCCCTGTTCAACTCAGATGCTTTTCTCAATATGAGTAGATGTTATATCTTATTCGCACGTCCATTCTCTGTAGAAAAAAATGGTGAACTTTTGCACGGAAATAACCGAGGAAAAGAAGAACAAAATACGAAAAGAAAAAGGAAAATTGACGTCTGCAACCAAACAAAAACAACATGCATTCCGAATAATGATTACCGACATGTCATGTCAGCAAAATAGCTTTTTTTTTTTAGTTTCATTTTTCAATCTGTTGGGCTTTTCGTTCCTCTTTCTTTTATTCCTTTTTCTTTTTTTTCTGTTTCTTTCGTCTGGTCTTTTTCTATTATTCTTTCTTCCTCCTTTTCTTCTTTTATCATTCTTTCTTCCCCCTTTGCTCCGTTTGTTCTTTCTTTCTCTTTTTTATTCTTTCTGTCTTTGTCTTTGTTTCGTTCTCCTTTTATCCCTTCTTTTCTTTTCTCCTTCTATTATTCTTTCTTCCTCCTTTTCTCCGTTTATTCTTTTATCTCGATCTTTTAGTCTTTCTTTTTTCTTTTATTCTTTCCTCGTTTTCTTTGTTTCTTTCTGCGTTTCTACTTCTTTTATTCTTTCTTTCTCCTTTTCTCCGCTTATTTCTTCTCTCTCGCTCTTTTATTCTTCCTTTCTCCTCCTTCTATTTGTTCTTTTTCCTTCTTTTACCCCATCTTTTCTCCTTCTTTTATCCCTGTTTTTTTTCCTTTTCATCTCCTTTTTTTTCCTTTTTCTCTCTCGCTTATCACTTATTTCTTCATTTCTCCCCCTTTTATTATTTCTTTCTCCTTTTATTCTTTCTTGTTTTTTTTTTAAATTTATTTCTTCCTTTCTATTCATACTTTTTCTTTTTCTCTTTCTTTAATTTTTCTTTTTTCTCCTTCTTGTAGTCCGTCTACGTTTTTCTTTGTTTCTTTTCTATCGTTCTATCTTTCATTCGTGTTTTGTTTTTTTGTATTTTTCTCTTCTCTTTCTTTTTCTTTATTTCACTTTCTTTTTCTTTTGTCTTCCTTTATTGTCCTGTTATTTTCTGTGATTTTGGGGGGTAGTTTTTATGACCTCAAACGGAAGAACTGCTGTCGTGCGGAGACAGAGAGTTCGCGCATCATCGACAGCTTGTACTTTATTTATTTGGTTATAGCCCTAAAACGATGGTATGAGAAGTTGCGACGAAAAGCAATTGAAATTAAGATGAAAGAAAGAATCCACTCTTTTAAATTCAAAATAATTTTTAATATTGTGCCAACAGCATCCAATCAAATCATCGGACACTGATCGCTTCAAATAGATGGATGAGTGAGTACATTGAAAATAGCTAAAGAATCAACACAATATTTTAATGGATTTATTTCATCTACATAATTGGGATTCGATTTGGAGATCTATCATAACAATTTTTTTTTTTTAATGTTAATGATGAACTTAACTGTTTGTATGCAGAAAGCTGTCGACATTCCCTGATCGAACAGTTAGCCTTATTGTCGGTCGGATGAAATTTATAAAATACTAGCAGTAGAGCCCGGCATTTCCCGGGGATGTAACAGTAAGAGATAGATCAAGTATCAACCATCATAAAGACTGAAATATAAAATTGACAAAGATTATTGTTTAGGTTGACGGACACGCATGTATTAATTAGTTGTTTTTTTTTTTTACGAATTGGTCAAACCCAAACTCAAACAAAAACATTTTTTCAATCGTTATGAGTCTACCGATTGAATAGAATTTTATTATAAACAATTGTCTTGTAAATGGAATTTTAAAGCATTCTGAATGTAAAAAAATAAAGAAAAAAAAATGTGCAAGACAATAAGAAACACTACCTGCCAAACAAGGTGAAGTTTTGTTGAAATCGGTTGAAAAATGTAGGAAATCCGATCCCATATATGAACACACACACACACACACACACACACACACACACACACACACACACACACACAAACATTCTGGGTTTTATAATAAGTATAACTCGATATGAGTTGTCCCCCTTTCATTCTGGCGACAGAATCGTGTTTTCAAATTGATTTCGTGCAAAAACAATTGAGTTTTTCCAATTTTTGGCGCTGCCAGAACCACCGCAAGGTAATTTTACGTAGTCCTGTGAAGTTTGGTTGAAATCGGTGGAAAAATGTAGGAAATCCGATCCAATATATAAACGTACACGCACACACACACACACAACCTGGGTTTTATAATAAGTATGATTTTTCTTAAACTATTTATTTAAAAAAAAAAACTAGACCTCTCAAGTCGACTGTCATCGTTCTTTCTATTACTGATGGGATGGGTACCTCGAGGGGGTGTAATGGTTAGCAAGCTTGTCTCGCTAGAAAAATTACGACTGAATAGTGAGTTTGATCCTCACTAGGTGCCCCCTACTTTCGGCCTTGCGCCACATCTAAGCTACGCTTGGAAAATCACTATTATTGATGGGTGTTTTGTGGGGCTTTTTTTTACAGAAAGGTTCACCCGTTACAAGAGCCACTCGAGGCAGAGGGTTACATTAGGATGACGTTTGTATATATAGGCGTGGGAGATAACGGTTAACCCGAGTCTTGAACAGGTTGAGACTGTAGTGATCGGGCAAATATCCTGTTGTGTATCGGTTCCGCATATACTTTTATTTAAGTTAATGTGGAAAGTCAACATCTTTATTATATAATGCTTTTCTCTTCTAGCTTCATGTTCTATTCATTTTTGTTGTTGATGCTATTGGAAATTTTCAAACGATGTATTATTTTTGTGTTATATTGGCGAAGCTCTTTGTGATCTTGTAGCGACAGCCTATAGAATCTATTGAAGAATCATCGTTAAAATGTAAAGGATTTATTCATTTGAATCTATTCTAATCACTGATCTGAAAAAAAATGGTTTTATATAACTAGACATATCTGAACAATTTACATTCGGACTGTTGTCCTCATCTATGTTGCTGTTTCTACAACGTTTCGACCATTGTGCCCTTCGGCCTTAAGGTTCATATCGATCTGGTTAACCTCAATGGAATTCTGAACTGAACACTTTATTTAATCTATAGAGACTGATTAAGCATGGAAGTTCTTCACAGAGAATTATGCTAGTGTTGGTTCGCGGATTTGGTGACATACTAATTTTGAGTTCAATCCCTCGGCCGGGCAGCGTGGACTCAGTTGAAATTAGACGGGCAATAACTGAGAGGTAGTAAAAATAAGAAATGAATGAGACATGAGCAGTGTGACGAGAACCGTCTACCCTCGTAGATTAAATAAACGTTGTGATATCAACAACAAAGATGAGGACAATAGTCCGAATGTAAATAGGCTAAATAATGATAACTGCTCATGCCAGAAATTCAGACGAGTTGGACGATGTGCATGACAAACAAATGAAGTTGTAGATCTGACGAGAGAATTTAAAAAACATGCATTGTGTTATCAATTTAATGCTTTGGTTTTGTAAGATTAAATATCTGGGAAGTGTTATAACAGGGAACGGAAAGGGCAATACTGAAATTCGAAGGAGCATTGGCATAGAGAAAAATGCCTTCCAAAAGATAAGCAAAATATTAAGAAACAGGAAAATTTAATTGGAATTGTTTTGCTTTACGGCATATCAACTTCAATGGCTTATTTAATGCCGACAAGATTTTTATTGCTGGTAATTTTTTTTCAAAAATGTATCCCTGGTAAATTTCCTTTTCAAAAATGTATTGCTGTTAATAATATTTTACCAAGCATTTCTAATATTAAAACCTATTTTTATATATTTTTAGACTTTCAGTGAATTTTGACTCCAGTTTGGGGGTTAACTATTTAGCTGGGACCCTAACAGGTGTTACCACCCCGGGTCAGGGTGGACCTGAGAACACCAGCAATTAAGAGGTGGTTCCACGCTCCTCAAAACCTCCTGATCAGAGGCCTTGCTTAATCGTCTTACCCAGGATGTGGATGTATTTTATCGTGATACCCAGGACGGCAGGAAGAAATTTCATGAGAAACAAAGAAAAGAGTACTGAACTGTTATGCAATATCAGTCCTCCTATATGGCAGTGAATGTTTGACAATCTCCTCACAGATGAAGAAGACACTTGAGACAACAGAAATTGGTGAATATGGAAGCAACAACAAAGTTTTATAGAAATGGAAACAAAAAGAACACTTATACTTAACATCAGGAAGTGAAAGTTGAAATATCTAGGTTGCATAATGAGGAAAGAGGGCTTGGAAAATTCAATACTGACAAGACAATTTGAAGGCAAGAAAGGCAGAGACAACAACAAATAACCTAACCAGCTTGCTTGAGTAAATAAATGGATGGCAGAGTAAGGCTTTGGAGAGATAACTAAAAGACAACATTTATTAAGAAAAGTAGTATTATTACAAAGGACAGGAAATTATGGAGAGCCATACTCAACAACGTTTTAAAGGTACATGGTATATAGAAGAATACATTTATGTAGCATTCAAGTAAAAGATAAAAGTAGCAGAATGCCATTTGCATTTTCCCAAAAACTTTACACGGAAGTCACACATAGGGAAATATGTATGGATTGTCTGTAAAGTCTGAAGGTGGACTGGAGAAAGATACATTCAAAAAAGCTGAGCAAAGTATTAACAAACAGGGAAAATATAATTAAGAAACAATGAAAAGAATACTGAATTTTTATGTACTATCAGTCCTCCTACATGGCAGTAAATGCTAGACAATCTCTTCACAGATGAAAAAGAGACTTAATGTAAAAGAAAAGTGATTCTACAGAAGGATGATGAGAATACCATAGACCAAATATGGAAGCAACGACGAGCCAATTATATTTACGGCATTAGGATAACTTTTTAAATAATTTATGTATTAAATAATGCTACAGTCCGCAAATTATATTTTCTTTTAAATGATTGACAGAATTTTGTCTTTCATTAGGCTTTCATCTTTTATTTTTCCTTTTCGGAAAATCAAGGTGACCTTTACATAAAAGGTTATTGCAGAGGCAAAGCGTATGAAATAAATCCGAAAGAGTTGCGCGTACACCAATATGTATGCATACTTGCTGACACACACGATTTATTCTATCTCCAGTGACGCCCTTATCCGTCACATATATTGATTTTCTCAGCATAAATAAGAGAAACAAAGTTTTCACTTTTATGAAAATGAAATACGAGTTTGATAACAATGCTTTTTTTTCCATTTATTTTTGTTTACGACTCTTTACGTTTTTTTTTATTTTTGATGCCGATCTTCATTTTTAATTACCATGTCATTCATCATTTTTGGTTAATCATACCATTTTTTTTCTTTGTCATCTGCTGCTTCTTTTCATTTTCTTATTCCGATGCTTCTCTCCATTTTTGATTACGATGACGCCCCCCCCCGGATGTGCAGGTGGTATAATGAATAGTATTCAGAATAAAAAATATATATTATATTCACTTATACGAAAATACTCTTGGAAAAGGTAGGAATCTATTTCCTCCCCAGCTTTGGGTTGAATAATAGAACTTGTAATTGTAAAATCATAGTTATTCACAAAAATGATTAATGCAATATTCAGTTGCAAAAAAGTATAATTCTTACAATGCAAAATATGTTTCGGCTTTAAATAACACTCAAAAGGTTGATAAGCCGTAAAAAAGCAAATAACAATAATCAACGAAGCTTCTCTCCATTTTTGATTGGGATTAATTTTTTTTCTTTTTTCATTAGGATGCTTCTCAATTTTTTTTTTATTAGGATGATTCTCACCGTATTTTATTATGATGTCTCTCTCTATTTTTGTTAGTATGCCTCTCCGCTTTTTATTAGGATGACTCTCTCCATTTGTTATTAGGATGCTTCTGTCAATTTTTTATTACGATGCCTCTCTTCAAATTTTTTTTATTAGGAAGCCTCTCCTGATTTTCTATTACAATGTCACTCTTTTTTCTCCATTTCTTAGTATATATTTCTTCATTTTTATTTTCATTTGTGTACTCGGTTATTTTATATCACTATCTGTATTAATAAAAAATAATTGACAACGATATATCACTGAAGAAGGGTTGACCGAAAGGTTCCTTAGATTCCGTTTTTAATAACATTAAGATGATTTCATTAGTATTATCTGAAGCTTTACACACACACACACACACGCACACACACACACACACACACACACACACACACACACACATATATATATATATATATATATATATATATATATCGACGTTCAACAGAATTTTTACACTGTTCTTCAGGTGCCTAAGATTTTTTTTATATTTAAGAATTTTTTTATATTTAAGTATATATATATATATATATATATATATATATATATATATATATATATATATATGTATGTATATATATATATAATGCATCTTTACGTGAGTACTTGTTTGTCCGTATGTGACATTTATATTAAATAAATATTGGTCTACTCTGGTATTGAGCCCATTTTAAATTAATGCTATGAACGTTTGAATTTATATTCTTTTCCTTCGCCTTACATTTGAATATCTATCTCTCTCTCTCTCTCTCTCTCTCTCTCTCTCTCTCTCTCTATATATATATATATATATATATATATATATATATATATATATATATATATATGTGTGTGTGTGTGTCTGTGTTAAATCAACATCCAGGTAGGCAGCGACTGGCCACAACTGCCAGTTTCATGCTTTTGCACGCAATCTTAATATTGAAACTCTGTCATTTCTTATGGCATCGAGCAATTTTGGCCAGTCAGCAGCTTTTTGGGCATTCGACTTTTAGAGTTGCTCATCCTTTTCTAGTATATATACGTATCTTTAAATGCCATTTTCTTGTATACTCATATTTGAGTTGGGCGATGTGCATGACAAGCAAATGCAGGTGTAGATCTGACGAGACAATTTAAAAACATGCATTGTATTATCAAATCAATGCTTTGGTTTTGTAAGATTAAATATCTAGGAAGTGTCATAACAAGGACCGAAGGGCAATGCTGAAATCCGAAGGAGCATTAGCCTAGCGAAAGATGCCTTCCAAAAGATAAGCAAAATATTAAGAATGTCTTAAATATATATATATATATATATATATATATATATATATATATATATATGCTCTCTACGGTATTTCTTGGACGAAAAAGCAAAATACGAAAACCAGTTTTCCATTGTCATTTTATTCATATATTTTTACTTTAAATCGGAGAAATTTTCATTATAATATTCCTCGAATATTTAGGCCGGCAGACGAAAATTAAGTAAATAGATCGTCTAATCAAATGAGTGTGTAAAGCTTCAGATAATACTAATGATATCATCTTAATATTATTAAAAACGCAATCTAAGGAACCTGTCAGTCAAACCTTCTTCAGTGATATATCGTTGTCAATTATTTTTTTTTTATTAATATTCACTAAAAGTAACGTTCAAAATGATAAAATCTGTCGGATTAATAAGTAAAAAATTCATTACTTCTTTAGATATATATTCACGGTAATTATCAAGTAACTCCTTGATATATGATGAACTCTCCCATGTTGTAAATATTATATATATATATATATATATATATATATATATATATATATATACCTGTCTTTTGAGCATTGCTTCTCATTGCTTTTGCTTCGTTTTTGTTTCTTTTCTTTACCTTCTTTCTCTATCTTTTATTCAATCTTTTCATTCAACTCCTACGCCTTTTTTTCTATTTCCTTTTCCTTATAATCACTTGTCACATTTCATGGCACAACTCTAGCTTCCGAGGTGAGCCGTCTTCATATTTCGGGTTGCTAAAATGGCGGAAGGGAAAGGTGTCTCACTGCTATAAAAGGGAGAACCAATGAAGCGTCCAAGTTCAATTCAATCCGATTTAAAATCTATCCGTGTCAACAACGTTCATAAAGCTTCTCTGCAAGTAGTAATCAACTCCGAGAAGGATTTTTTTTTCTCTCAGAAAAGAAAAAAAAGAAACTTCTAAACAATGTAGAAAAGGAAAGCGGGAAGAAGAGACTAAACCTCAACTGTAAGAAAATAATATATGATAATATATGATCGTTACGGACAAAAGATCCAAACTAAAAAATCGAAGACGTCACAGTCAAGAAAAGGCAGGAAATTAACTATGAACGAAAACAATGTAATACAGAATTCGTAATATCTCCAAGATATGCCTCTCTTCATCGTTGATTATTTTATTTATATTCTAGAGAAATTATAAAAATACTGATGCAAAATATCATTACTTGAACTTAAAAAAAGTCATTTCATCTCACGCAAGGCAGAAAAGACACAAGGTGTTACTGAGTGTGAAAAAATAAGAACAAAAATATTAAAGAGCGAGAACAACATAACAGTAATCAGGAAGACAGTAAATAACGATGACATTGTATTTGAATTTTTGAAGGTCAAAGTTGGCTTGAAAGCAAGAAGCCATAAGAGACGTCCACAAATCGGTGTTTCAACGTGATACGGCCGTAAGCCCTTTATACTACCTCCAAATCCAAGATTACAGCACCTGTATTTCCAATCTGTCACCCATCAAGGTAGTGACCAGTATTGGCGTTGCTTAAATTTGGTGATTGTACGAGAAATGGTGTTTTAGCGTGATAAAATCATTTATACCACCTGCACATCAAGCTTACAGCACCTGGTATTTCCAAGCGGGTCGCCAATCTAGGTACTGACCAGAGTTGACGTTGCTTAACTTTGGTGTTTGTAAGGGAACCGGTTTTTCAACGTGATATAGCCGTAAGACACTTGCATGTCTCGGTTTACAGCACCTGGCATTCCCAAGGGTGTCACCCATCTAGATACTGACCAGGTTCGACGGTCCTTAACTTCGATGAACGTAAAAGAACCGGTGTTAGGTCCTGACCAAAATCGTGGATCGTACGAGAACCGGTTTTTCAACGTGATATGGCCGTAAATCCTGTATTCAAGAAGAATTCTGCTCCCAATACATGTTCAAACATTTCAATACTGACTTAGCTCTTATTTCTACCAACATTCTCTTTCTCACTTGTTTTAATAATGTCACGCCAGGCCAGTTGATAAACTCACTGAGAAAACCTGACTGAGGAGAGACAGGATAATCAAGGATTATGATTCAGGTAAACATAAAATGACGACTGATATTTCAGTTGATCTTTAGATCGTAATTGTCAGGAAAACAATAAGCCGAAAGAGAGTTTCACAAGCAAGAGGTGCGAGTGATGAAACTGTTAGAATAGAAATCACGGTTATATCTAACAATTTCAACTGTAAATTGATGCCACCTAACCGCCAATCTAGTACTGCGCTTAAATTAATGAAGCCGAGGTATCAAAGTGGAAAGCAATATCTAATTTGAAAATATACAAATGTGGCACAAGGCCAAAATTGGAGATGGGGAAGGCTGGTCTTCAATCTGTCTTATCTTAAACTTAGATAGCCACGATTACTGACCCAACTATACCACACAGTATTCCTTACACGAAAACAACACATTCTACATTACTACAGTCACCATAATGCCACATAATCTCTATTAACTACAGGATGTCCAGTAAGAAAGCGGCAAATTTATTATCACTATTTTGTCATTCAGAAATAATTAACTTTGAATATCCTTGAATAAGTTTCTTGAATATTCATGACCTTGAATAATCATTCGACTCACGCGTAATTATTTTATAATCTTGTGACTCGTCATTTAAAGGTTATTGGCAGACAACTTTCATCTTTCGTTCTGCCCTTCTTGTATGGTTAAACAATTCACTGATTTTGAGCATCAAGTTATCGTACATTTCAAAGATCATCGGACATGGGCATTGACGATTTAATGTAGTTCCCATATGTACAATTTATCGGTACGAGTAAAGAATAAAAATAACTACTTTTAAAACCCAAGCCCTAATGAATATTTACAATGATTATATACAAATAATTTTAGTAATAAAATTCCCCACAACCCAAAGAAAAAAGCGCATCGTAAGAAATACCATGAAAGTATTTATAGACAAGACATTGAGTTACTGCAGTGGGAAAAGTGGCAGAAGTTGAGATGTCAGGTCGGGACAGATGACATTCCAGACACTTCTTTGAATTTTATAAAAGATCTCTAGATAGAAAGCAGAAGTACCAGACCAAATTTGGCAGCATTATTCCAAAGTTGTGTAGCACGATACAGCACACAAACATTCTTAACAGCAGACTTAGCAATTGCTTCAATATATTCTTTCCATTCGCAATGTGCTATTATCCAGGTGGTTAGCAACAGCCATGCTGATAGAATGCAAAAATTTTCTTTTACTGTTTCAACTTTCCATTTTCTTTTTACTATTACCTGCTTCAACGAAAAGCAAGAACGCATATAAATAAGACATATTTTGCTGTACGATGTGCGTGTGTATTCAAATCGACCAGCAATCACTACAGATTCTTGTCGACGAGAAGGACAGTATATTCAAAATCAGGCGACGGATTCTAGCTTTCCGTACGTCATTGTTTGAGATACATCCACGCTTTTATACCTACCCCCACCTCATATTATTTCATGTCGGTTTAAGTTCTTAAGGGATTAACAACTGCCTAAAGTCTACGTTTGAAGCCGTAAGAGGCTATAAGACTTGATTATGATCTGAACTTTGATGACCATCTGACAGATGAAGCGTGTATCTCGCAATCTTTTCGGAACGAGCGCTGATTCTGGGCACTGACACAACGCAAAACAGCAAGAAATCACAAGATGCAGCTATCGAAGTTTAAATCATGGCGCCGTGGGCGGAGCTAACTATAAACCGACTGCATATCACTTCGCATGTTATGGTCAACGCGTTTAGTAGCAAAGAGCGTTAACGATTTCGCTACATGTTCAGCGCTGAAAGAGATTAATTATGTAACGTTCCCCTTTTGAAATTTAACGATTTGTCTACGTTTTGTCCTCTACACAAACCTGTCAGTATGGGATTCGGATCCTTCAGGATCATTTGAATTACCCAGTAATATTTTTCAAAATAAAAACAATGACTTAAGAAATATTATTTTAAAAAGGTTAAAAAATACATATATATGTGTGTATGTGTGTGTCTGATTGAATAAACTACAGAAATTATGTCTGCTAATTTTTTAATAAAATCCGTTCATACACACGAATAACTTTCCGTGTATTGATGTTAAAGGATGAGAGAAATGTGCTATAGCTGTTAAATTTTTTTATTTTCATTTCCCAAGATCATCTTGGATAAAGACTGAAAGTACTTGGGAAATGAAAATAAAAGAAATTTGAACAGCTATTTAAACAGAGATTGTTCAACAGACTAAGCATGTGAGTGCAATTTCCCCCTTACAAATGTAATACGGGGGAAATGAGGATGATTCGACTCCATGGATATAGCTTAACAAATCGTTAATCCCATAAATGTCGTAATTTATCACTGGATGGTAAACTAGTTAGTTGATTTGTTTAACGGCACATCAATTCCTTATGGGTCATTTAATGCCGAAATTTAATTTTTTGGAAGCTTAGAAGTAATAAAAATATTATATATGTTATTCTGCTTTCACAATTGAATACATGGTAGATGATACTCAGCTTTTGTGCATATAGATGTTTGTGTGGGCATAATTACTAGAGGCGGTGATATGTGTGATTTATATTGTAGTTTTGTTAAAGTTATATTTTGGAATACTGTTTGATTTAAGGAATTGTAGGATATTATATGGTTTAATGTTATGAAAGAATTCTTTCATATTGTTTGGTTGGTTGGCTGATTTTGTTTAGCGGCATATCAACCTCTGTCGGTTATGTAATGGCGAAATGTAAATAATTTGAACATAATTTTACGGCTTCAACTAAATATATTTCGAACACAATTGTATGCCTTCAACTACAGATAAAATGTATTGCTGGTCATGTATTGTCGATCTTTTTTAATATAAAAATATATTACTGGTATTTTTACTATTAAACTGTATAAACTATTAAAGTGTCATAGTGTTTTGCTTAGGGGGTTACTATTTGCTCATAGCTGGGACCCTAACAGGTGCTACCACCAAAAAAACTTAATACAAAGAACTTAACAAAACGTCAATTTCATATAAGCAATCATTTTTTAACAGTAACAGTAAATAGTATAACCTTATTTTGTATGGCATAATTAAAACCTTTCTTTACTTCATAGTGTCAAGTTTCATGAATAAAGCTTTTCTCTTATTGGTAGTGTCAAATGTCATGAATAAAGCCTTTTCATTCTTAGTAGTGTCAAGGGTCATGAATAAAGCCTTTCTCTTCTTGGTGGTGTCAAGTGTCATGAATAAAGCCTTCCATTTTGGTATGGAAAAGCTAACAAATATAGTTTTTTTTTTTCAAGTGTCAAAGGTTATGAGTGAAACTTTCCTTTTCGCGTGTCAAATGCTATGAATAAAGTTTTTCTTGTTGAGGGTCACATGTCATGAGTAAAGTTTGTCTCTCTAAGTATCAATGCTTTTCTTTCTGAGTGTCAATTGTCACGTATAAAGCTTTTTTTCGATTGTCAAGTGTCAAGAGTAAAGCCTTTGTCAATTCTCAACCTCCGTTCCCACACAAAAAAAAAACACTTTGTCAAAAGGACATGTTTTGTCTTGACACTACTATTATTTTAACTACGTTCACACTTCTGCGATATTCATTGTTTTAAAAAGCGATTATTAGAATTTTAATATAACTGAAACATAAAATGAATTCATATATTTTTGTTCTTGAAAATTGACAACAAGAGACAGATCACGCCTAAAATAAACCACACTGTTGCCATATTTGGGCAGGAGCTGCCCCGTCCTAACTTTCCAGTCTCGATAGATTGCACTTAATGTATTTGTTTTATGTGAGAGAAACACTGAAGCCTCGATACACCTGGTAATACATTTTATAGTTTATCTCTCTATCTCTCTATATCTCTGAATTTAAGTAAAAGTGCTCCATCCATGGTATTCTCAGCATCCTTCTGCAGTATCGTATCTCCGTTGTCTCACGTCACTTTTGATTCGCTGTTCTAGATTAGCAATTAAGCAAAGGATATCGTCAAACTGCATGACATTATCGCAGAGTCAAGTATAACATCGTTAGTTATCTTCATTAAGTTTCTCTCGCGCTCAGTAAAGAATGTCTCTCCTTCATTATAAACTGGAACAAATTAAACTTCTCTTCATTATTTATTTCTAGCAAGTATCTATTTTCACCTTGAATTTTAGCTGCGTTTATCACAATTTTTAATCGAGCCGTTAATAGTGTTTAATTATCTTATTTGCTTTTCATCGCTACATTTATTCTAGCTGTCAATCCTCTACAGTGAATAGACAATCCAAATTTGTAGAAAAAGAATGATAGATGAAGCAATGTCAGTTATTATTAATTATTTCAAATTAGTATTTGCTTTCATCTTAATGTTTTTAATTGTTTTTTTACTCCAGATTTTTATTCGAGTCGTCAATCTGAGACGGTAAATAGACAGTCCAAATTCAAAAATAAATAATTTTTTATGAATTAGTCGCAATTATTATTAATTATTGCTGATTAGTATTTACTTTTATCTTGATGTTTTTAGTTGATTTTTAACGCTGCCTTTATTCCAGCCGTCAATCTACGTTAATGAGGAGACAGAGGACACGCTATCGTCACCACAAAAAAGCAACTAAAAAAAAATGATGAAATAAAATACTGGTTGAACTTAATATTAATGCTTGATAGTTCTTCATGGCAAAACAAAAACAATACACGCAGGCTTCATTTCCCAAAGAAAAGAAATCCTTAACGACTGCACATGCGCACATTGTCCTTGACATGATTTCAATCAATTCCTGCTGCTGAACCTTTAACGAATAAAAAAGGAAAAAAAACGTAGAAAAGAAAAATAAATGATCGTTTACTTGTCATGAAATTCGGCGTTCAATATTTTATGGAGACATTGGCTTGAAAAAAAATGGTTGTTTCTCATGGAGATGAAAATAACTCCGCTAGAAAGCGTTTATCTAAAACTATATAAATCAGTATCCATTTTGTGAATCTGTTCATCACTTTTGCATATGTAAAAGGGCAGCATAATGGAATCTGTGTCCAGGTTTTTACACGCGTGTGTACTTTTAGAATTTATACCAGTGGCTAAACCGATGATAGCAACTGAAAATACCTAGTGATTTAAAAAAAAAAAGATTATATTATCAACAGACATATTTACTCCCCCTCCTGTTAGATACCCACTCATTAACTTGAATTTGATCAACAATGTTTATGCATACACACCAATTAAGAAAAACAGATGTCTTTGCCTTGGAGCATATCAGTGAGTGGGTATATATATATATATATATATATATATATATATATATATATATATATATATATATATAAAAATCCTAATCCTAATAAAAGCATAAAGATATATATATATATATATATATATATATATATATATATGGTTGTATGCATATATATGCATATATACATGGGTGTATGTTTTTTTATATATATATATATAGAGAGTTCTAATGGAAGGACGGAATTTTTGTTTTTATTACCTTTTAATCTTACTTTCTCTTTAAATAATTTCTAATATGACTTGTAAGATTAGAAATTTTACTCATCTGGATATAATCTCAATTTAAATTGATCATTTAGATTTAAATTAAAATATGTTACTCCTTAACCATTAGTCATGATGTTAAAAATATTAAAATTAAAAATAATTTTTTAAAAATTTAATCACTTAATTCACCACCTAACGTTAACTGTAAAATTTAATTAAAAATTTAAATATGTATAAATATGGATAGTGTGAAGATATGTAAATGTATATGTAAGTATTTGTATATGAATATGCATATATACTGATGTATATCGATACATGTGTAAGTGGTTATATGTGTAATTGCACATGTACATGAATGTATGTGTATGTATTTTTACGTAAATATCTATGTGGTGTATGTATGAAAAAACAGTATTTTTTTTACTATCACCTTCAAATATTACTCCATCTTGATTTGAAACCTAAACTTTAATTAGGAAATATTATCCATCTAAAAATAGCTACAAATTAAATTCATGAATTAGACTCTAACTGATAAAGATTTTACCTTAACAGTCATTCACAATATTAAAATATTACTATTAGTAATTTTTTTTATTATTGTTGTTTATTAATATAGTATTCGACTTATATTAAATCCCTAATTGATTTGTGGGGAAGTTGAATATTTAAATTGCTAATAAGCATTAAATTTATTTTCTTTGTGGAGTTTTTAAACATTTAAATTACTATCAAACGTTAAAATCTGTTTTTATCTAAATTGCTAAAGCTATACCACCCCTCTTCTTCCCCCTTTTTTCTTTTTCCCTTTTTATCTCCTTTTCCTTTTCCCATATCATTTCCGTTGAGTTGACCGATTAAACAGGTCAATGGCTCATCCTTTCCCCCTCCTTCCTCAATATTAAGTTTTATAATAAAAAGAAATATAAAAATAAATTTTTAAAACTCTCCCTTCCCTCTCTAAACTCGATGATGTCTCTCATACCATCCATCACCGCCCTCTATGTCAACTTATATAAGCTTATTACTGTCCGTCAAAAGTGTAAATTTTAAATTCATTTTTCGTTTCACCTTTTGAAAGTGAAGTCTGAAGATCCAGAGAAAATAAAATTCTCTGGTGAAATAAATTATTACAATGGAGCCTTAAAGTAGTCTGTTTTTCTTTAAATAAAATCATTCAGTCTGAATTAAAATTAGCTCTCAGGATTTCATCCTCCTTGAGATTATCCATACGGTTTACCAAGATTTTCGTTACTGATATATATATATATATATATATATATATATATATATATATATATATATATAATTAAACGTTACTCATACTCGTATTTGAGTAGACGCTACGTTTATTTATTAAACAGTATATTTATTTTCGTCTACCAATCTCAATATTCGAGAAATCTTATTTAGAAAAATATGAACTCTAATGCTGTAAGCTTGCATGCGCGTGTAATATAACAGGCATTCGGCAATATCACGTTGAAACATCTGTTCTCTTGAGATCAACGGTTCTCTTAATATATATATATATATATATATATATGCTACAGAACCACTGAACAAAGGCGGATTACCAAGGGAATATATATAACCTGTTACGCCCCGTGATTTTCACTTTTTTCATGGTGCAAAACATAAGCATCAACACGTGGAGAGAGAAACAATTAAAAACTTTTTGAAAAGCTAAGGGAAACCGCCTGAAGTAAAAATTAAAAAAAAAGTAAGACAACGAATTATTTTCCTAAGAAAAAAGGCTGAAAATCCAATTTTAATTAACAAACTTTAAATTCTTCTCTGTAAAAATTCATATATATTATATAAATAACATTATCATAAATATTAGTTGCCTTTTTTCCAATCATCCTTTTAGTCTATACAGCAAGCTTTTGTACATAATCTAGTAAATTTTTAACCTACATATATATATATGTGTGTGTGTGTGTGTGTGTGTGTGTGTGTGTGTGTGTGTGTGTGTGTGTGAATTTTCAGGTCCCCTGGGAGAATACATCACTAATATCAACAAGCAGAAAATTAAATTAAATTCTTTCATTGGCCACACATGCAACACACTCTCTGGTAGGTTGACTTTACAATTCGAGAGACCTCTACTATGTATTGAGCTCTCCTTTAAATTACATGTTACGTACAGTGGAATCATATTTCATTTGTTCTCATTTTACCGGTATATACATATATATATTTATAAGCAGTAAATTCAACCTTGTCAACCGAACGATACTTTGTGGCCGAGCGGTCAAGGCACGTCAGCGTAAATGACGGTTCCGTATAGGATGCATGTTCGAATCCTGTCTAAAGGACGAATATTTTCTATGAAAATTTCTCGGACATTCAAGCCGGTAAATGTTATTTAATACTGTTTATTATAAACAGAGCATTTACTTAAATACTTGTATCTATAAAAAGAACGTTAAACATAAAAAAAAAATGTCTTTAATAAATAAATTGTCGGACTTTGTCCATTTCTTAATATATATATATATAAAGAAACAAGAGGATAAAACTATATATATATAACTGAAGTTGGCGCTCTTTGGAGTAAAGTTGTTAGATTATTATTACTACGTTGCCAATTTATTTTCTGGTGCTCCTCATTTGTAGCCTTGTGCCACCTTTATTTGAATAAATATTTCTATATCATATAAGTGTTTAATGTACATAAATTTAACGGTATGAATAGGTTTGCGCTTCATCTAGTTGATACAATACGTTTGTTTTTAGCAAAAATTTTGGGTCCAATATTGCAATTGATCATTCAGAAATATCTTTTGTACAAGATTAGTCGACCGCTGGGAACAGCATCATGGCGGACAACTGATGTCAAAGCCCCAAATTAGACCAGCTGCAACTGCAACAGCAGCCGTTTTTGCATGTTCAAACAACACAGCTGCAAAATGCGTTAAAGCTGTTTATTGATTCCACCTACACAAGGAAGAAGACGCTCTTGCCTCCCATTACATGTATTCGTCCAGAGACAAGCATCTTATTGGATCGACTACTCTCCTGATCTCCCCTACCCCGATCAACGTCTTCACATTCTCATTATCACAATTAATATAATTTGTACTTAGTAACACCCGTCCATCAAGTGACAGCAAACCCCGTTCATATTTTTGCTGATTTTTCTCTTGCTACAAAGAAAGGAAAACATAAAGAGCTATTATCGCCCACGTCATGAAGTTTTCAACTTGGTATCTATGCTGATGACACAATTATTTATTCCGCTTTTAACAATAAGTCTGAGCGGTTCGATATAGTCAAATTGGCAACTGATAAAAAATGATCTTTTATTTTCCTTCCTTTTAATACTTTTTTAGTTTCTGTACAATCACATCTCTCTTGCCTTATTCTTCTCTTCACGATGATTAATGGTACTTTTCGATACGATCAAATTGGTAAGTCATGAAAAAAAAAACCCATTCTGTTGTTAACTAGAGCAAGGAAAGACTTGTTAATTTTAAAACTGCCGAAACGAAACAGTATGGCTGATGCTAACCTCCTGGTAAGTGACCCATTGTGCATTTTAAGATTAAGGTTTTCCTCTGATATGAACTGGATAATATTAAACCATTTGCAAGGTCTGCTGCTAGGAAAGTTGGTTCACTGTGTCATGCTAGAAGAGGGTTTTTTCGACAGAATTTATCTTACATCTACCATTCGCCTTTGTTTTGAATAATGATATCATATATTATCTGGTTTTACTGGTATATATTTAGATATTCTTGATAAAAACCAAAGAAACATCTGCAAAGTTATTGATTCTCATCTGGCATCTCGGCTTCACTGACGTAATGTAGCTCCCCTATTCCTTTTCTATAAATACTTTCATGTTCATTTTCGTGATAAACTTACTTTTGTGGTAGCTAGTTTTTATGCATTTAAGTGCAGTATTAGTTACAATTGAAATGGCTACATCTAATCTTAAGTTTCTTCTATCGTACTTTTCGTTTGTGGATCTCTCTTCCAGCTTCTTGCTTGACAGTCAAGTTGATCTTCAAAAAATTAAATGCAATATCAATCGTTATCTCATGTTCTTCTGTTGTTCTCTCCTAAAGTATTTTTTTTTGTAACACTCAGTAACACCATTGCGACTTAGCGGCTTTATTGCCTTGCTTGAGGTGTTACACAAGCGAGAACTTGTGAAATCTTGTTCTTTTCAAGTGGGGTTTGAGTTTTGAAGAAGAAAACGTCACAAGTGGCGAGAACTGGGGAATATGGTTGTTGACAGACATGGGAAATGTGCGCTTAGCAAAAACTACTGCACAATATGTGGACACTGAGATCAACACGGGGTAGCGACAGTCTGTTTCATGTTTGGCCGATATCATCATATCTGAAGATTGCATTTAAGTATTAAACAGACTATCGCCACGCGATGTTGACCTCTGGGTTGACTTTTATTTTTGCATTATTTCTATCCCTGATATAATGCATTGTAACCCATAAATATCGCATACCTTAAAACTATATTTTTATTATAGATACACACATACAAAAACACAGATATATACACACATATATATATATATATATATATATATATATATATATATATATATATATATATTAAAGCCAACGAACCATAATGTAAAATTTTTTCTTGTGTCATTCATCAATCCCCATGAAGGTTACGTATAGCATGAAACTTGGCTAAAAAATAGAGAGTATGCGTATCTATAATAATAATATAGTTTTAAGATATATATATATATATATATATATATATATATATATATATATATATATATAACAGTAGTAAAGCAATTGATTTACGTTACTGTATTTTTAGCCAAATTTCAAGTTTCATGCTATACGCAAGCTTCATGTGGGAATCGAAGGATAATACAAGAGGAATTTTACATTGTCGTTCCTTGGCTTTTATTATATATATATATATATATATATATATATATATATATATATATATATATATATATATATATATATATATATATAAAGCTTGCGTATAGCATGAAACATTGTTAATGTAAAATCAATCCCCGGCTTAAGATTGAGGATAGCCTCAAGCTGACAGTTGTGGGAATATAAGGGTACGTGATAAAATAGCTATTATTATTGTTATATGTAGGTGTTTACATTCTATGCATTCGTGTGGAAATATATCTATGTGTGCATGCATGCATATTTGAATGTGTTTATGACTGTGTGCATTTGCATTTCGTGGAGCAGCTCTTCAAGTAATATTAGATATCCTCCAGAACTGCGTAAACAGAAACTATTCTCTATGCCTTTGCTGAATGCTTCAAAATATATACAATAAACGACCCGTTCCTCCATTATAATTTTGTAGTTTTGTATTTTACAATTTTCGCTTTATTTTTATTTTTTTTTTTTTAAAGTCTATTTTTGTTTTCGTCATTTTTTTTTCGAATAACTGCGAGGGAATTTCTATATTTAACATTTATTCCTCCCCATCGCAATCACGACTTTCCCCATACGTTTCTGTTTTCATTTTTTTTTATTTTCAGAATATTTTGAATGTCTTCCGCATTTCATGCACCTTTTATTTATGCAACCATCTTCTTCGGGCCCTATCACTTTGAAACACTAGTTCCCGTACGTTTACCGATTTTTAAGATACGCGGAATCTTGACACAACATAATCTTCCTAACTCACATTTTGGTAAATCATTGCTATGCCTGTCCTGGGTAAGACGATAAACTACATCCGATAACAAGGCCTTAGTTCAGAAGGTTTTGGGGAGCGTGGAATCAGGTCCACTCTGACCCGGGGTGGGAGCACCTGTTAGGGTACGACCTATGGGTAAATAAGTAAGCTCTCAAACTGGGGTCAAAACACTATGAAAGTGCAAAAATAGGTTTTAATACCAGAAATACTTTTTAAAAGATTATTACCAGCAATAAATTTTTGAATAAAAATTAATACCAGAAATATATTATAACCAGCAATACATTTTTGAAAAAAAATTATTACCAGCAATAAAAATTTTGTCGGCATTAAATAACCCATTGAGGTCAATATGCCGTAAAACAAATCAAACCAAACCATTGTTCTCCAGCGTAGTGAATCGTCCACAAATGATTTGCACAACTGAATCATCCACTGATCCACCGGGAAGATATTCACAAATATGTAATTAAAACTAAAAATGATATTTTTCATTTAAACATTAAAAATGGTGGACATCATTACGGGAGATCATCAAGTGATTTTTTTCATTTGGTCATCATTCATTTATGATCCAGGTTTTTACAGGGCTTACGGTCATATCGCTTTGAAACATCTGTTCTCGCACGTTCAACGTCGAGTCTGTCAATCGGCTTGAGAATACCAGAGGCGGTAAACTTGGACATGTGCGGATGTGATGGATAACGTCTCTGAACTGGAAATCAGAGAACAGAATACCAATTCCAGTCGAGTTCGCTATATTCACTCACGTAACCTTGGAAAAGGTATGAATCCATCACTCCTCCCCCAGCTATGGGCTAATTTTCTAGTAACAGAAATTCATTATTATCTCCAAAAATTTCTCATGATCTAAAAAATATTTTCGGAGTTTAAATAATCTACGAAAAGTTGCTAAACCGTAAAAACACAATTCAATCTATCTACTTTTACTTCTATGTCCCGTGTCCCTTCCGGTCATTGGAGATCATGATTTCTATCAGCGTTTCGCCCTCTGCTAAGCCTCTTGTAGCGTTTCTTCATCTGTCAGGCATCTTGTAATGTTTCTCCCCATGTCAAGTCTCTTGTAGAGTTTCTCAATCTGCCAAGCCTCTTGTGGCGTTTCTCACTCTGCCAAGCCCCTTTCAGTGTTTCGCCCTCTGCCAAGCCTCTTGTAGCGTTTCTCCATCTACTAAGTCTCTTTTAGCGTCTCTTCATCTGCCAAGCCTTTTGTGGCGTTTCTCCGTCTGACAAGCCTCTTGTGGTGTTTCTCCATCTACCAAGCCTCTTGTAGCGTTTCTTCCTCTGCTAAGCCCCTTTCAGTGTTTCGCCTTCTGCCAAGCCTCTTGTAGCGTTTCCCCATCTATTAAGCCTCTTTTAGCGTCTCTTCATCTGCCAAGCCTTTTGTGGCGTTTCTCCGTCTGCCAAGCCTCTTGTGGTGTTTCTCCATCTACCAAGCCTCTTGTAGCGTTTCTTCCTCTGCCAAGCCCCTTTCAGTGTTTCGCCCTCTGCCAAGCCTCTTGTAGCGTTTCCCTATTAAGCCTCTTTTAGCGTCTCTTCATCTGCCAAGCCTCTTGTAGCAATTCTCCATCTACCAAGCCTCTTGTAGCATTTCTCAATCTGCCAAGCCTCTTGTGGTGTTTCTTCATCTGCCAAGCCTCTTGTAGCGTTTCTTCCTCTGCCAAGCCTCTTTCAGTGTTTCGCCCTCTGTCAAGCATCTTGTAGCGTTTCCCCATCTATTAAGCCTCTTTTAGCGTCTCTTCATCTGCCAGGCCTCTTGTAGCGTTTCCCCGTCTATTAAGCTTCTTTTAGCATCTCTTCATCTGCCAAGCTTCTTGTAGCGTTTCTCCATCTACTAAGCCTCTTGTAGTGTTTCTTCATCTTCCAGGCCTCCTGTATAGTTTCTTCATCTGTAAAACCTCTTGTAGCGTTTCTCCAAATGCCAAAACTCCTTCGCCCCTCCTCCATAAATCCACACAATCTCATCAGGTTGCCTTCCCCTATTATCTTTTGTATTCGTATGTATCCATGTACCGTTATCTCTCTTGTTCTGATTCTGGGTGTTGCTCATTATGTTAACATATTTCTTTGAGACTTCGTCGTCGCTTGCTGTCGCCGTCCTTAGAATTCTCAGCATCATTCTGTAGAACCACATTTCTGATACCTTCAGATATCTCTTTCTTTTTGTAGGGGATTGTCCAGCATTCACTGCCATTCAAAAGAATTGATATAACATAGGTTTTCAACATTCTTTTCTTAGTTTCTAACCAGGTTTTACTATTCGTTGTAGTTCTTCTTTGTGCCGTGACCCTTCAGGACGTTGGCAATCATGGCTCTCGTTGGCAAGTACTGTGAAAGTGACAGCAGCCAAAAATGACGGGAATTGTCAAGATTCGATCCACCATCTTTGAGGAAACTTTTCCCATATCTAAATAGTCAGTTCATGGCTCTCCACAATTTCATTTCCTTTGTAGGTCTTAATTAATTTTCTCTTTTTGTAATCTCTCCTAAACCTTATTCTGCCATCAATTTACACAAGCTTGTTAGGTAGGTTATGCATTGTTTTCCTCTTGCCTGCATTCTGTCCCGTGAGTATCAAATTTTCCAAGCCCTCTTACCTCATTATGTGCCGTGATGTTAAGTATAAGTTTCCTTTTTGTTTCCATTTTCTCTAACGCTTTGTCGTTGCTCACATATTCGGTCCATGATATCAACAGCATTATTTTGTAGAACCATATTTCTGTTGATTCAAATCTCTTTTTCAACTTTGAGGAGATTGCCTAGCACTCACTGCCATACAGGAGAACAGATATCACGTAAGAGTTTAGTACTCTTTTCCTTGTTTCTAACGAATGTCTTTTTTTATTTCTTGGTAATATTCTTAGCTTTTAGAATGCTTCCTTGGCTATCCCAATACGCTTTGAGATTTCACTGTCACATGTTCCGTTCTGTGTTAAATTACTACCCAGATATTTCAGAGGTTAAGTATAAGTGTCCTTTTTGTCTCCGTTTACTCTAAAACTTTGTCGTTGCTCACATGTTCCACCCATAGTATTCTCATCATCCTTCTGTAGAAACTGCTTATTAGTACTTTGGGAATACATTATTCGCTAACCTAATGTTACTTCAGCTGCAAAGGAAGTTGAAACCGGGAACTGCAGTCCATCGTTAGCCTAGAAATTTGAGAAAATACTAAGATCAGCAAATAATGACATATTTAAATCTTATTCATTTTGTAAATTAATTCATTTTTTTTTTTTTTGGCTATCGATCACTTTACTTGTAGAAAGTTTCAGAACCACGTTCAACCTTCATCATTTTGAAAAGGAAGAAGCAACTAACTCCACTGATATTTTTTGTGAACCTCTTTATTACAAACAACTATTTCCATTTGAATGGTATTTCTTTCCTCATAACAATGGCGAAGGATGACTTTGAAACCAGAGCAGGCAGTCTGCGATATCCATATATGATGAAGTGTTGATTTTATTTTTGTCTTAAATTTCTATTACAACCATCAAGAAATCTAAGAAAAAAATAAAAACACATATTGAAAATATATAAATTAATTTAATTTTTTGTTATTGTTTTTAATTCTAAAAATGCTAAATATTGCCTTGATTAAAACTTTCAATATTAAATTAAGTATTCATTTTTTAAAAATCAAATATTACGAAAATAAATAAATAAAATATTGCAACTGATTATATTTCGCTACGATTGTTAAGAAATAATTTTAAATAACACAGAATGTTTTTATTTTATATAATAAGAGAATAACGATGGATAATACTAATTTGCATAAAATCATTTTAATTTAATATTTATTTTATTTTTGTTAGAATTTCAATTTCAATATTTAAAAAAATCACTCATCTGTTGTCAAAAGCCGACATTTTGTTTATTTATTTGTTTTTTTTTTGCATCATCTCAATTCAAGGTTACAGAAGAACCTTGGCCTTATGTCGTTTACGGCTAGTATTTCTTGTTTATTTTATTTTTTTAGCAGAAACCAATTAAAAATTTACGAACTTATTTTAAAACTTTTAATTGAATTTGAAAACGAAAAAGATGGCAAAAGATTAGTCAAGAAAAGAACTAAATTAACTAAAGGGTACGATGGATAAATTGTTGTCTAAATGACGCAAAAATGAAAATAACACTGGCAACTTATTTTAACCAAAATTACACACAAATATCTTGAAATACTAAAATTAAATTTATTCAATAAAATCGCCATTGGTTTCAATCATGACCTTCAGACAACTTAGAAATCTGCTTGTTAGTGAATGCTGCCATAATCCTTGCCTTCATTTCATCTTTGGTGTTACAAGGAGTTTCGTTGGCCTTTTGATCAACTGCCCCCACACATAATAATCAAGGGGTTCCAGTTTGGAGAGTGAGGTGGCCAAATGTAAGGGGTGAGGTAGTCGCAGAAATTGTTTGACGGCCATGACTTGGCTCTCCTTGTGTGGCATGGTGCAAAGTTTTGTTGCCAGGCGTAGGGTCATTCGGCTGCCAATCTCTTGTCTCAGGACAGCACTACCTCCTCAAGGCACTTAATGTAGGTTTCCACATTGAATTTGAGGCCCAGTGAAAGATGAATGGAGGCATAACGTTGCCATCACTAGTGATCACTACAAACATTTTCATAACCACCATTAGACTCGTCCAACTTTCCGAATCCTCTGCACTGTGGTCAGATTGACAGCTAAACACTGAAATGTTTGCATTGGAGCTTCCGGTGCGAATGCCAAGCAGTACAACATGCTGTTTCCAAATTTCTGGCGGAGTGAATTGCGTCATGGTGCTTTTTTCTCGCAGATGGTGCCTAACTGGCCCTACTATACTGTTCAGTCGACAAAATAAATAAAAAAACAAACAATGCGCATGCGCGAAATGAAAAATATAAAAAGGCGGGCGACAATTCACCAATCGCATCTTGTACAGGTTAAAATGATCAGAAACCTTGTTTTTTTCTATCTTTGATCTTTCACTTCCGTTTTGCTTCTCTACCTTTAAGCCCAATGTAGAAACTTTTCGATTCACCCTGCTCAAAGAATAAGAGACTTTCTTTGACCATTTCACACTATGCAAGGCAATAAAGCCACTAAGACACAAGGGGTTTAATGAGAGTGAAAGAATAAGAAAACAGAAACATTATTAAAAGGAGAGAAAAGAGTAATCAGGTAGAACATGAAAAGTACTTAATTGTTTTTCTTTAGTTCTTTTCTTATTTTATGTGCCGCGTCTCATCAGTGCATAGACAATCATGGTTCTGCGTAACCTCCCGTCCCTTGTAGCCCTTAATAAGCTTTCTGTTATTTCTCTTAAACTCTGTTCCGCCATGTATTTACTCAAGCTCTTTAAGTACGTCACGCGTTCTTTTCCTCTGTTTCGTTTATCTCTCTATCTGTCCTGTAGGTATCAGATTTTCTAAGCATTCTTTCCTCATTATGTGGGATGAATTAATAGCTATTGTCAAATGCAAGATAAATAACAAAACTGTCCAACAGAGTTATCAAAGTTTGCAATAAAAAGAAAAAGGGCAAAAATAATATCGAGAAAGCAAGCAAGAAAACAGCAAAGCAAATTAACATGTAAAAAGGTAAAAAGTTCACAAACTAATAATTGGCGTCTACACACAAAATCAAGTGAACGCAGTGGTCTGTCTTCTAGACAAAGCAGATCTGGACTGAGGCTATTTACCTCACCTCCCGACAAGGCAGGATGTGGCACGAGGCCGTTTTCTATGTGGGGCAAATCCGAGTCCGTATGCTTGGGCAAAAATTCCCCGTAGACCCCGCATGCATGGTGTCGGGCTTGTCTACCTCCCCAGACGTGACTCTGCCGTTCGGCATAGCCTCGTCTGGGTTCGACAAGTCAGCCTAAACCGCCTGAAACGGCAGATCTGAACTGAGTCATGTCAAACTGTAAACCGGCTTATTTTATTGGCTGAGAAAAATACTCCAGCATGCATTTGTGAACTTCAGCCTATAGAAGGGTAGGGGTGTTTTTTCAGCCATTTCCCACAGTGTGACTAACATCTGTTTTGTTTTAGTTTCATATTTTGTTGTATTTTAGTATCGTTCTTTTGGGAGGATCATTCCCTCCCTCATCATTTCATGTTTCATGGAATTTTTATATATTTTTATAGGAAAAACAAAAGAAAATTAAAAAAATGATACATTATGAACTATACATATTTTTACATCTTGGGGTGTTTTTTAGGTCCCCTGTGAATATGTGGTATTGTGGCATATGTAGGATTGAGAAGGGATGGACAAATTCCTGTGGTGACAGAGTATACTGTAATGAATGAATGGCTCGTGATTGTCATTAACTAGGCCCAGGATAGACAGTGAAGACCAGCCTTTCCCCACTCCCCTTCAGCCCTGTGCCACAATTTCTGTACAACAACGGAAATAAATATGCATTTTTACAGTGTGTCTCAAATGTGTAATTTTCATTATAAATATGCATTCCCTACAATGTGAAATCAACAATGTGCGTTAGAAATTTCAACTGAAAAAGAAAAAAAAAAGTATAACTTTCCTTTTTGTTTCCATCTTCTTCAAAACTTCATCATTGTTTACATTTTCAGCCCATGGTATCTTCTGCATCCTTCTGTAGACCAGATTTCTGTTGCTTCCTGTCTCTTCATCCTTTCTGAGAAGACTGACCATCATTCACTGTCATATAGGAGTTATGATATTACGTACAGTTCTGTGCTCTTTTCTTTGTTTCTAATGAATGTTTTTTTGCTTAGTTTTTGAAAGGCATCTTTAGCTGTCCCTATGCAACTTTATATTTCAATGACTCATTTTCCGTCCTCTGTTGAAAACATTTCTCAGATATTTCAATTTTTCTACTTCTTTGAGTTAGGTGTCCCTATTTAGTAATCTGTATTTTGCGCCGTCTCTTTTGCTAACAAGGTATATATGCTTAAAAGCAAAGAAGTTTGGATGAGGGGGGGGAATAAGAAATTGAAATAAAATTAGTAAAAATTAGTAAAAAAAAATTTGCAATTAATAATGCAGGTTATGTTTCTCTTAAACAGCAGAATTGCAAACTGTTGAAAATTTTAGGAAATAAATCATAAATTTATAAAAGTGAAAATTACAATATTTAAAAATGTTTTTAACTTTTATTCTTTTGCACTTAAGTTTCGATCTTACTAAGATATTCTTTTGTTTTGTCATCGTTTTTCAAGATCTTTTTTTTTTCCATCGTTTCTATCATCTTTTTATAATATGACGCCTGGCCATGCTCGAAAAACTCGATCACTCAGGTTGCCAAAGTGCTAGTGTCAAAAAGAAGGCGAGAATTGTTTCCAGGCCAATAACCTGTTCGATTTTCATTTCCTTTTTGTTCATCTCAAATTGCTTTGGTTTTTGTTTTGTTCTGTTTTTTGTTTTTTTCTTTCTCACTTTTCATTTCTTTCTACGCGCATTCCTCTCTTCTGTTGATAAAGCGTCATTTCTTTTCAGCTAAAATCAACTTTTTACAATTTCTCCTTTACGCTCCCTCTCATTGTATATACAATGAGAGTGAGCGTAAAGGAGAAATGTTTTTTTTCTATTTATATTATTCGGACTATTGTCCTCATCTTTGTTGCCATGTTTATCACAACGTTCCGGCCGTTGTACGCTCCGGCCTTCTTCAGGTGGTTGGAATGTCGAACTGAACCCTTTATTTTGCTCGCTGGTGTAGACTGTTCTAGTTACACATACCATGTCTAATGGGTGTAAGTTATCAGTTATCTCCTGTTAATTCCCCTCACCAAGTTCTCCAATACCTTAACTAGGTATTGAACTCACACTGCCACTGGATCTAACCAACGCCTTTATCCATTGTGCCATGTGTCCTTAAGGGTTCAGTTCGACATTCCAACCACCTGAAGAAGGCCGGAGCGTACAACGGCCGAAACGTTGTGATATATATGGTTAAAAGATGAGGACAATAATCCAAATAATGTAAATAGTATACATAATACCTCATCTCAGAAATATAGACAGATACTGTCTTTTGTTTTTTTTTTAAATCACTTTATCCCAAGCAAGGCGATAACGCCATTAAGACGCAAGATATGACAGAGGATGAGAGAAAAATGTTAGTGTGAAGAAAGACAATAAAAGATCGGGGTTCAGAAAGACAGAAGATAGCGATTGATGTTGCATTTAAATATTTAAAGATCGTACTTGTCAGGAAAGCAAGAAGCCGGAAAAAAGTTTCACAGGCAAGAATAGAAATTACGGTTACATCCAGTTATTTATTCATTAATATGAGGCGACCTAGTTTCTAATCTAGCAATGCACTCCAATTGATGATGTCGAGTTCTTTTACTTCATATTCCGTGTCTCCTAAGGACGTAGGCAATCATGGCTCTCTCCCTTGTAGCTCTTAGTCTTTCTCTTATTTCTCCTAAAACCTGTGTTAAATAATAGTTTAGCAGACTATTTTTTAGAGGAATTGTAACCCACCTGCGACATCTAGAGGTTGACACTCGAGGTCAGATGAAAGCCAAAATAAGGAAGTCGATTTTGATTGGCTGTGATATCGTGGGAATGATAAAGTTTTTTAGTGAGTTGGTTCTTACACGTCAAGCAATGTAAACGTTTTCTTTTTCGGGTTTGAAACGGCTCCCCAGTGAGGGAGAGGGTGACCTCCACTGGATAGTACATGTCAACATTAATAAAATAGTTAAGTTGAAATTATCTGTATTTGACGTCCTTTCATCTCTGAACCAAATCATCTAGCGGACGCCGAACGAAGAGAGAGAGAGAGAGAGAGAGAATGCAACATTAATATCGAATTGGCACCGTTGATTTCCCAGCATGATGGGGCTATAAAAACCTGTTCTGCCACCCATTTACTCAAGCTCACCAAATATGTTATGCATTGATTTCCTCTGTCCCTTTTTCTCTGTATCGGTTCCGTGAGGATCAAATTTTCCAAGCCCTCATTGCTCACTATGTGCCCAGAAACCTCAGCTGTTTCTTACTGATGTTAAATATTAGTTTCCTTTTTGTTTCCATTTCCTACAAAATTTCTCTGTTGTTCAAATGTTCGGTCAATGGTATCCTCAGGATCCTTCTGTATAACCAGATTTCTGTTGCTTTGAGTCTCCTCTTCGTCTTTGAGGAGATCATCGAGCACTCACTACCCTACAGAAGGATAGATATCACGTAGCAATTTAGTACTCTTTTCCTTGTTTCTATGGAAATTGTTCTATTTCTTAGTATTTTGCTTAGAGGCCGAGTTACCAGAGTTGAAAGAACAATTACTGTTGTGGTACGATCCACCTAATTTACATAGTGGAGTACCGACCATATAAATATGGGTTGGTACCGGGAAGACGGGGGAGGAACAAGAGATCCAATTCAGAGACTCTGCCCGACTGCGATTAAGTCAACCCATTCTACAGGAACAGTCTTCCCAAGAACATACCAAAACTAACTGTAAATATTGTGTACCTTTTCCTTGTTTCAATACATTTTGTTTACGTACATTTTGTGTTGTATTATTATTATTCCAAGCTTATCCAAGCTTCAACAATTACCATGAAAACATTTTATAGAAAAGACACAAGGAGGACACATTACGGCGGTGAGAAAATGACTGAAGCCGAGATGCTAAGCCAGGACAGATAACTTTACAGATTCTACTGCCGATGACACTGGAGTAAAAAAACTTCATGCTTCTGAACAGAAATATGATGAGAACAGAATTTCAATGTGGAAACAGTTTAATAAGTAAATGTTTTCTATTAAATTATCAAAATGGTTTAATTCTTTTGGATACTATAAAGTGATTTGTTTCCATTCTCAGATTGAAAAGAAAATAAGCAGAATAGGTTCCTAAAGATTACCGGCATTATAAACAGGTTCCTGGAAATTTTGGATGCCACCGCTGGGAATATCTATATTAATGTGAATGGATTTGGAAGAGTTGCCATTCAACATAGTTTTCATTATACGATTTGCTAAGGAAGATTGGATCAAATCAAATATTCGAACGGATACACCATAGTCCTTTAGCTTAGACGAAGACCAACATACCAAACCCTGTCAAAGACCTTCGAGATATCTAAAGCTACAGCCGGCACCATTCTTATCATTCTTGACAGACTCTCCGAAATAACCGTATGTGTGTCGGCGGTTAACCTAAAAATGGAAGTTGTATTGCTTGTCTGAAATACGACCGTGCAAAAGTGAGATGTTTAACGAATTGATTTATGTATTTATGTCGATGGTTTCGTCAGAATAGTTAGAACGTTCATTTTCTTACTATGAGTCCATGGTTCAAATCTCAGCCGACGTTTTGAGGTTATCGATCCCATCCTGCGATACTCTGGAAAGTGCTTGCAAACCGTACCAGAAGTTGACCCAAAACTTTTGAGTGGAATTCGGTAGGCGGAACTCTTCGGAATCTATCGATACTCATCGGGACTGAGGGTTTTAGCGTACTCGTCTTGATCAAACTTTTGGTCACGCCAGATTATACGTTCTCTGCAAAAAACTGTAACCAGGGTCTGCTCAGCATGGTTGCAGTATAAAACACAGGTAAGTAAGTGTTGAACAAATGTGTCTGAGCAGTTTAATGCATCCGGGATTGTCTAACCGCCCTAGCAGACAGGTGTACTCGCGAACGAGTAACCGTCCATCAATATTAAAAAAATTGTTTGTAGAAAAGTCGCATCGGAAGGGTTATGTATACATCTACATTTTTCAGACACTTTCATGTTCAAATTTTTGCATCCATTTACTTGTAAAATACAGAAATTTATAGATAGCCACAAACTCTGCGCAAACGTGGGCATACACGTGTCTGCAAATTCATTCATACGTAGGCGTGTTTTGTGAGCAAAACGGTTTAAAGTGGATGTACATTTGATCAGTTTCGTGTTCAAGGAAATTAGGTTTTTAGTTTGTTTTTCGGTTTGTTTGTTTGTTTTGTTTGTTTTTTGTAATAAACTTACACGTACACTGCTAATGCACTTGATGCAAGGATGGCGGAAAGAGTGAGGCTTTTTCTGTAGAGAAGTTTAGCGCAAAAAATACACACGAAGTAAATCACTGAGACGAGAAAGAATCAAGAATCCGATGGACTTATCCGAAAGAAACGAACGATAATACAGAAGCTTCGAAACGTTAGGCGAATATACCATAGAAATTTGATTTTATTTACAAACTGATTCCCACAAGGAAAAGATTAGCATTATGGGAAGGTCGAACATACCGAAGCAAACGTCAGTGATCATGGCTCTCCACAACTTCCGCTTTTTTATTGCCTGAAGGAATTCTACTCATTAATCTCAAAATTTATAACAGTAATGAGTTCTTTATTACACAGTACTACATTGTTATTTCGTCTGGTAACATGTGTGGCTTATGGCCATATAGCGTTGAAATACCGGTCCCAGTAGAATCATCGACGTCAAGCACCATAGAGCCTGGCCCATACCTAGATGTGTAACTGCTTGGGAATACCAGGTACTGTAAGCTTGGAACTGCGGTGGTGTAATGGTTAACGGTTCGAAATTGGAAATCGGTTCTCCGAGTTCCAATTCAAGCCGGGTTCGTTATATTCACTTAAGCGTAAATATCCCTGGCAAAAGTATGAATCCACCTCTTCTCCCCCTAGTTATGGGTTAATTAGTAGGACTTGCATCAGTAAATCGGTATTATCTCCAAAAGATTCTTACAATCCCAAACTGTTTTCTGGCTTTAAATAACCTTCAAAGGGTTGATAAGGGTAAAACAAATCAATCAATCAAGGTGACATGTGTTGTATTTGCTAGTAAAGAAGATGCACACTCTATTTAAACAAACCGTTAAGCCGAGTCAAACATGGTGGTATTCTGACATAGTTTAGTTCTATCAAAGATGGATATCTACGGAGCTTACACGATCATCATTAAACGGTAGTACCGGAAATACCCTTGTGAACCATACGTTTATTTTAATTACCAAAACTTGTTTTTTGATTGGTTATCATAGGTAACGTAACAAAGTTTCCCTTACTGAGCTTTTGAACTCTTAAAATCGTTTATTTTCTATTCAACGTCATCACTTGATAAGGAACCAGCAGTGTTGAAACAAAATTTTTTGTAGTGATCTAAATAAATATATACATTTGATAATATATATATATATATATATATATATATATATATATATATATATATATATAGGCCTTTGAAAAGTATACACATAAATATTTTCATATTGTAAATCTGTCTATAGGATAGCTGGCATCTCTGTCGTATGCGACCATCACATGATATTATTGCAAAACGTCTTTATGTGGCATGTCCTCTCAGGACGTAGGCGATCATGGCTCTGCACAATTTCCTGTCCGTTGCAACTCTAAATATATTCTATCTTTTCTTTTTTCGCCAGGCATTTTCTCAAGCTCCCGACGTATGTGATGCGCGCGTGAGTCTGTGGGTAAAATATGATATACAAAATGTGGGTAGTTTATTGATCTACTTTTTAGACAAAGTCGTCTGGTTACTAACTTTACTTGACGTGGAAGTACCCTGAATATATATATATATATATATATATATATATATATATATATATATATATATATATATATATATATATATATATATATTTATTTAAAAATATGATTCCAAATCGCGACATAAGAAGTCCCATGTTTCCAAACAAGAATTATTTAAATTAAATTGAGTTAAAATAAGCTCTGTTCCATCTTCAAGCGAAATTTTTTTTTGAATAACGTGTTTCTGAAATTTACGTGTTTTTCAGTATTCTGGTCATTTAGTATATCTTTAACGATTCCACGTAACTAGCCTGCAAAGAATAACCGGGTTGAAATTCGAAACCGCCAAAAACGACGACTTTAGTAGCTAATCCTTGTCAATCGATGGGTTGTCTAGGATATCTGCATGTCTAAGAGCTGACTCACGCGACCTGATGTCCGCAGGGAGTTGGAGTCAACCGTAAAAGGCTTTCTGTGGTTAGTACGAGCGATACCGGGGCAGATAAGACCATGCGGAGGATGTGTAATATCTTCCCAAACCAATTAGAAATGCTGTTTTGTGATCGGGCCAGTTAGCAACGTATCTGCACGGACGTTGTTCAAACCGCAGAGGTGAGGTCCTTCGAGCAGGCACAGGAATCGGGTCAACGCATAATCGTTCCTCTGGTGTCATCTAATACCCCACTTGCAGAAAAGTGTGTCTCCTCCGCTATAATGAATAACTGACTGACAAAATGGAAATACTGTTACAATGTGTGATAATTAAAAGGAATAATTTTATAAAACATGTTAAAGCAATAACGATAAAAAAGGCTAAAGACATATGAAAGATCGTTGTACCTTTAACGTTTTTAAGATAAACCTGTACTCACGTTTGTTGTCTCTTCCCCGTCTTATCCTGTCCGGAGAAAAGACTGACGACATTGTTAAAACGATTAGTAATCTGAATTGGTTTCCTTCTCGGAACAAAATACGTCATGTAGATGTTTATCATTCACTTACGCGCATGCACGCGCGTACACACACGCACACACGAAGACATATTTTCTTTTCTTTAATAGGATTTGTCACTCTCTATACGGGTTGGCATTAATTTCAGTGTTTAAAATAACAGGGATGTCAATTCAAACACGTATATCCACTACCAGTAACCTTTATAGTAATAAAAAAAAATATCTACGCTTACCTCTTGGGTATGAAAACAGAAATAGATGTATATTTCGAGAGGTCCCGGCGATAGATGCGCATTCCTTAAGTAGGTAATAGAAATTTGCCTTACTATTGTTCCCCGTGACCTAGTTGTTAGGATACACTTGGGTTAAAGGATTGACTTTCCTAATGCAAAACCTGAATAAAGGTTTGGTTCATGTCTGGAGATATATTTTTCTTGGGAAGGACTTCTCGATTTGTAGTCCTCTTGAGAAATTTCACTGTTTTAGATAAAAAGCATAGATTTGGCAGAGGCTTACGGCTATATCAAGTTGATACACCGGTTCCTGTAAGGTCACTGAAGTTAAGCTTGCTCAGCATAAATGCAGTATATATATATATATATATATATATATATATATATATATATATATATATAAAAGAAATATAGTCTTAAGGTGTGCTATATTTATGGAATAAAGTGCTCAATATCAGAGATAGAGCGTGTGTAAATAAAAAGTGAACATAGAATTCAACACTTAGAGGCGACAGTCTGTTTCATGCTATATGCAATCGTCAGGCCATATATATATATATATATATGTGCGTGTGTGTGTGTGTGTGTGTGTGTGTGTGTGTGTGTGTGTGTGTGTGTGTGTGTGTGAAAATAGGAAAATAGGAAAGAACTCGTTAGGCAAATAATCCAAAGTTCTTTAATATTTTTGTTATTATTTAAAAACAAAATAGTGCTCGATACAAAAGTAGAGCATAAATATAATTATTTATTTAAAAATATGATTTCAACACGCTATATGTATACATATATGCATATATATATATATATGTGTGTGCGTTTGTTTGTTTGTTTGTGTGTGTGTGTGTGTGTGTGTGTGTGTGCATTTGTGTGTCTGTGTGTGTCTGTGTGTGTGTGTCTGAGTGTTCGAGGACGTGTGAAAAGCTCATCGGCCCAACCTACCTAACAAAACCATGTCAGATGACCAAACGTGAAATATTTTTGAGAAGGGCTTGTTGTTAAGGCCGAGAAGTTTTCAACACACCATAGTATAGGACATGGAATGATATGGAATTGGACTGGCTTCGTGGGCTGGGATAATGATCAAGGCTCCAAGAAAAGGTTTTAACGCTTGACTTCATGATTTCTAAATTTATAATTTTCTGAATACAGTTTAATATTTCATTCTTCGAATGTTCTCTTTCGTGTGGGCAATAATTATATTTTAATTCTGTAGCTGTCTATTGGATTGGCGCCATTCTTCGTCGTGCAAAGCATTCCCATGAGGTCGCATTCAAAATCTCAACTCATCTCGCCAAGAAAAAGACTACCTGACACAGACAATGAAACTTCCTTGCAATGATTACAAAAATAAATAGAGACGAGAAACAAAGGAACAAACAAAGTCAGCTGAAAAGACTGAAGAAACATTCTTTGAAAGAAAACATAATTATAGAAAATAATTTAATGAAAATGAATGTCTCGTATACAAGACTAATTTAATCAGGTTTCGTTTCTTTCTCTACCCAACATCTCACTGGATCTATAAGACATTCTTCCCTCTCCCCCCACGCTTTGTTTTTAATATCAAACGCCTTCGCTAGCTTCTACAATGCCTTCTTTTGTTAACGAATACAAATATATTATTTGAAAATTAAAATGAAAAACTCATTCTTTACTGTACTTTCTGCCAAAAGTTATTTATAAGAAAGCGTACCTTTTTTTTAATCATTTCTCAATTTCTAGACTGATAGACATTCATTTTACTGTTTAACATAATATAGATATAAATTCAAGCCCGTGTACCCGCTAAAAATAAAAATTAGTGTTAATACTATTAAGAAAAATATATATATATGTATTTATAAGGGGTTTTATGTAACTCCCCACAAACACTTAGAGCTTAGACTACAACTTCAATATTGAGTTTTCATGTAGCAAATTGATCCAAAAGTGGGGCATCTATTTATTGCTCTTTTTTATCATTTCGCTCCAAGCAAGGCAATAAAACCCCTACGACACAAGTAGGTTATTGAGGTTGAAAGGCAACGTTGCTGCAAAGTCAGCACAATAAAAAGAACAACATTCAAGGAGAGAGATGTCAATGATTAACATTACATTTAAATTTTTGTAGTTGATATAAAAGGAAGAATCTGAAAGAGAATTACACAGGCCAGAAGTGGAAGGAAATAAACTATTAGAAGAGAACTTACGGTTACGTTGAACAATTTTAATAGAAAATGATGAGACCTAACTGCCAGTCTAGTACTCCGCTTAAATTCACGGTGAACATTACTATAAAAAAAGTTTTTCTCGATTTCTAGAAATATTGACATTCATTTCACTGTTTAATATAATAAGTATATACACTAAAGTTCAAAAGTTTGATGCCACCCACCAGAATTAACAATGTATTAACTTGACACAAGAGTGAAAAAAAAAAAAAAACTCTTAGAGTCATTGAAAAAAAATGGAATCAATTATCAAACTTATACTTTAAGAAACATTTGCAACGGATGCCAAAAATTTGTGCTGCAGTAATTAAGGCTAAGTGAGGTTATTTTGACGAGAGCAAAATTTATACAATTATGAAATGCTTTTATTTCTTTTTGCCATCATAAAATTTCTAATAAAAATTAATGTCTCACTTTTTTTAAATAATGTATTATACAAACAACAACATTTGGGGGCAATTTAAAAAATTACCAGGTGCCACCTCGAACTTTTGAACTGTATTGTAAATTCAAACATGTGTACTGACTAAAATAAAAATAAGCATTAATAGTATTAAGAATTATATATGTATTTTTCAGGGTTTTTTTACCTTCCACCCCCGCCTAAAAAATATTAATATTAATACATTTAAAGAGCATAAACTACAACCCCAATATTGAGTTTTCATGTAGCAAATTGAGCAAAAAAAGTGGGGCATCTATTTATTTCTTTTTTTTTTATCATTTCACCCCAAACAAGGCGATTAAATGACTAAGACGCAAGTAGAAACAGAGAGAACAATAAATGAACAGGTTTCAAAGAGACAGAAGTCGACTATTGACACACTGACTGCCAACCATGAATTAACACATAGTTGGCCATTTTTATTATGACGCCGTCTACGAGTTATCCCGTGCCGACGACGAGTTATCTCGCGCTTGGCATTGTCTGATCCATTTACATCTGCGGGTTAATTTTAAACTTCAGTTGTAGCTATGAATCAAATCATAAAAATAGCTTATTGCTTTAGTTGGCTATTAGAAAATTGGCCTTCTGATTTCGTAACTGACCTCTGGCAATCAACGTGTTCATTTTTTTTTAAAGATCGTATAGACTTGCATGGCAATCAATCTACTGTGGAAATGTCTTATTGTGGAAAAGTCTTGTGTCTAGTCAGTGAAGAATCGAAAGAAACATAATCGCCAACCTGTGTGTCACGTATGGCACCTAAATGCATGACTGACTTGACAGGAAAGCAGAAAACTGGAAGAAAGTTCCACAAGAGAGGCGTGCAGAAGAAGAAACTATTGGCATAGAACTTACGGCTTCAACTCACAAAATCAAGGGTCATAACTGCCAATCTAATATCCCTTCTGTTGAGGAGTTCTCCCCTTTTTTTACACAAATGGACTCGCCCAGTGTATACATATACTACGGCTACGCGAAGACCCGAGAGAGCAAGACTTGGGTCGAGTCCAGAGTGACAGAGTAAAAGGTTGTAGGTAACCGGAAGAGGGAGGGTGAGGTAACAGCGTTGTAGGAGTCACAGTGAGCGAGCACGTAGACTCAGTAAGAAGTCATACAGTAATAGAGCGTGGACATTGGAGGCATTCAAATCGAAAGATTCGGAGAAGTGAATATGTATATGTAAACACTATGCCCAACATGCAAATTACAAAGTGAAGATAACAAAATCAAGCAATTAAAACAATTTAAAGGTCTGGGAAGTGTTTTAACTGTTGACCCGCGAGTCGAGAGCAACAGAGGGTGAAGGTGTCAGACAGGCAGGCAGAACGAACGTAGCCAGCAAGAGTCACCGTGAGCGAACACATAGACTCAGTAAGAAGTCATACAGCGATACATCAATACCAAAGACTGTATAGATATTTTGCTACTAACCCGTATTCCTGGAACTACTAACCCGCATTACCAGTTTGTATTATTACGTTAATACACTATTTTCCTATATTCATTCTTGGCGTTTGTTATTTATTGGTACCGGATTTCAACCCGGAACCCACAACACCTTCTATCCCCAAAAGCCAATATGGGAATGTTGCAAAATAAAAGTGAGCTAGAAAATGGTTAGGGTGACCCGGCCCAGACATCTTAACCCAGCACTATTCATTTGTAGAACTCTCTTCTGGCCTCTTGCTTCCAGATCAACTTTGATCTTTAAAAATTTAAATGCTATGTCAACCGTCATCTTCTTTCTTGTTAATTCGTGTGTTTTTTTTTTTTCGTTCTCTCATTTTAATAATATATATTTTCTTTTTCTCCTATTCGTTTACACCCAGTAACCATGTTCTAGTGGCTTTATTGTCATGCCTGGAGTGTAATGATTAAAAAAAACTCCTGAGAGGATTCTTCTCCAATCACTATGAACTACGCCTCTTCACTTTTATGGATAACTGTTATCTATCCTACATATTCTCATAAGACCTCTTTCTTTCAAAGGCATTCTAAGCTCTTATATCTACCTTATTCTGTAAGCCTCTACCTTGAGTAACTCTTGCATCTTGTATTGGATGAACAACTAGCATAAAAAATAAGTCCTGGGGTCTGAAGTAGAAAAAACCGAATCATATTTCAGAAGTTACTTCCGGTCAACGTTATGCTACATCCAGTTATATACTGCGGTGGGTAATCTGGGCTGCTACACCGCTAGATATGACATTCTGAAACAAAGACGATTAATATGAGATAAACGACTAATACTAAAATCATTAAAGTAGCAAATATCTGCTTGAATTGATCGCTGATTCCATGTTTAGGTGCCTGAGGAATATTTACCGAATTTAGTTGTGTTTGGTATAGAGCCAATCATAAGATTGTTTACAAGGAAATAGCTAAACAATACACCTTCTGCGCTCACTTCTGAAGAAAGCTGTAATTTTCTTCAGAAACGTATATATATATATATATATATATATATATATATATTTTCATATATATATATGGTGTATCAGCAAAATTGTCCAATTGTAAGATTAAGCCCTCAACGTTCTATCTTAGAAATGATTAAAGATAACTTACTGGTATTCTCCGAGGTTTTTATAAAACTATTGGATTCTACTTTGAGCAATAAGAATGTATAATTACTGTTACTGTCTAAGCTTAACAGAAAAAACGAAAATGACATGATCATCATTAAATAATCATAGATATGGATCGGAAGCTCATGAAGGTTGAAATAAAGTTCATATATATATATATATATATATATATATATATATATATATGTGTGTGTGTGTGTGTGTGTGTGTGTGTGTGTGTGAGAGAGAGAGAGATCTTGAGTATGGATATTGGTATCATTACTAAAGGCCTGAATGATCTTTTCCTCTTGCCATTGCTCATTTGGGAAGACAGTGTATTATGATCCATATTATTCAATTGGTTTAAACCAATTTAATATTCAGGATCATAATACACGTTTCAAGAAAAATATTATTAATAATACTGGCCAATGTAATTGTAAAAATTCTGATCAATGCCCATTGCCGAACAAATGTTTCACTAAATCACTTGTTTATTCTTGTACTATTTCTACAATAGAGAATCCAACAGTTGAAAAATTCCATATTGGCAGTACTAAGAATTCTTTATCAACAGTATTTACAGAAATAATACATCATTTTCTAAATAGTTTTGGAGTTTAAAAGATGATAATTAGACCCCTAAGGTGAAATGGAAAATTTTAAAAGCTGTAAGGATAAGTAGATCTTTATATAAACCCTGTTTTCTGTGCTTATATGAAAAACTGGAAATTATCAGATTCAATAAAAAATTCTTATTAAGTCAAAGGAATGAATTAAGAGTAAATTGTAAACATAGTTTACCTCTACCTTATAATTTACTTAAACTTTTGAATTTGATTATGGTTTTTCTTATATTTTAGTTGTACTGCGTTGCACCATATATGGCTTATTTCTCTATTTGTAACATTAATTTGGATTTAATATGATTTTGTATTAATCTCCAGGTAGTGTTAGTAACATCTTGTACGGATGTGTTGGTATTTGGTTGGTATATGAAGAATCTTTATTCAAAAGTTGCATATAAATTTACCAAATAATTCTGTATCTTTAAATTATTTGCTAGTTTCTTAAAGAAGTTATTTATTTATTAACTGTAAAAAATATTTAGGCAACTCACAAAGCAAACAACTTGTTTAACATTTTGTTAAATTGCCGCTCCACCATATTTTTTATTTCTTAGTTTATATAATTTATGCATCCATCAGCTCTTGTTTATGTTTGGCTACCGTTAGCTGCCAATCTCCGGATTATGACCCATTTAGAAAAAATATTTTTTTTTAATTTTTGCTTCCTCGCTTAGTTTAAATTTGACGTAGGTCAGATTTGATTGGCTGATCAAAGTAAAAGCCACAGGCCTTATAAACGCCTACTTTTTTTTCTTTTTTCGTAAAAAGAGGATGTATTTGCTTTTAAATCGAAATAAATTGTTCATTCGCCAGGAATTTACAATCGCCTGACTAGATACATTGATACGGATCGAAACACGACTGCAATTGTGTAAATGTTTTCGGTATAATATCCTAAAATAAATAATATTGCTCTACTTTGTATTGAACCCTTTGTAAATTAAATGTTACGAACGCTGGAATTGTATTCTATTCGTTCTAATCTTACCTGAATATATATATATATATATATATATATATATATATATATATATATATATATATATATATATATATAGTAATGATTCAATTTTAATCGGACATTTTATTAATTCACTAGAATAACTATAATAACGTCTGTATATCTGGGCAGAAAACTTTCTTTTAAACATATTTCATTAAATACGGCAAACAAGAGAGATTTAATCATTTTTTTTTTATTTAGGTTTTTACCAGTATCTTTTTTTACCCGTTTTGTATGAGAAAGGGAGTACAGACATTTTCCATATTTTCATTGTTCCAAGAGCTTTCCACCGCTTCTTTAGCCATTTTCAAAGGATGTTGTTTTGGTGTTATTACATTTTCCTCATATATGAATGCTTAAGTTTTATTATATTTTTGGCTTGTTTTGAATATATATATATATATATATATATATATATATATATATATATATATATATATATATATATATATTTTTTGTTTTAAATATTTAAAATATTGTTTGTTCAAAGAAAGCTGAAATATAAGCATTTACTCTCCAAACAACTGGACGAAACGACAAAGTGGGATCTCTTTGTGTCTGTCTTTAATTTGAAAATATTTTACTGAAAACATTGTCTGTTTGAAGAAAGTTAAAATAAAAATACTGTATAAATAACTCGTATTTTTACATCTTATTCATTTAAATTAGATTAACCTAAACCATTATATGCCGGACGGATGTACCACACAAGCACGAACGGATACACAGTATTAGATAGATAGATAGATAGATAGATAGATAGATAGATAGATAGATAGATAGATAGATAGATAGATATTAATTAAAATCAAATACGGAACAATATAGATTAAAATCCGAAGGAATGATAGGATAAGAAACAAATAGGTAATATTTATAAATTTAACATTTTTCGCATTTATTTAAGCTTCCTCCGATAAGGAAATATGTAGGAGAAAAGCTAATTCTGGTATTTTTATTTTTGTGTTTTCCATTGGTTGAGCAGCCCTCACGCGTATCTATCCTGTCAAGCAGCGTTTATGTGTATAATCCATGTGTGTATGAGTATCATAATTCTAGTTTTTCAATACGGGATAAGATGATAATGTATATTCGTTTTTGTACATGTGTGCGTTTGAGCATCTAGTAGGTATTTTCATCTCTGTTTTGTGGCAGCGCGTGTGTCGAGTTGGGGAAGTTATGTGTGAGAGTAAAAGAATTTAAGTTACACCGCCTACTAGACGCTCAAACGCACACACGCACACACGCGCAGAATCTAATATACATTATCATCCAGACCCCGCATGGACTAACTAGAATTATGGTACACATATACACGTGAATTATACATACGAACGCTGCTTGACAGGGCAGTTCAGTGATGTCTGCTTAACCAAAGAAAAACAAACACCAAAGATATAAAAATACCAGAATTTTACTTTCTCCTCCATGTTTCATTAAAAGAAGATTAAATAAAAGCGAAACATGTTAAATTCATTAAAATTTACTCTTTGTGATTTCTCTGTCTAGCTTTATTCATCTCTCCCTATTTATTTATCTCAGTTAGTTCATAATTATCTATCTCAGCCTGTTCATATCTATCTATCTATCTATCTATCTATCTATCTATCTATCTATCTATCTCAGCCTGTTCATATCTACCTATCTAGATAACACACACACGCGCACACGCACACAATTATATATATATATATATATATATATAGAGAGAGAGAGAGAGGGAGAGAGAGAGAGAGAGGGAGAGAGAGAGAGATCGAAATGTGTAATGAATGTGTTAATGAAAACATTTTCTCCTTGCAATCTTTTTTTACCCTCGTATCAAAAGAAACCAGACGAGCTTAGTTTATTCACCTATATATATATATATATATATATATATATATATATATATATATATATGTGTGTGTGTGTGTGTGTGTGTGTGTGTGTAAAAGGACAATATAAATAAAGATAAAAGGAAACCTTATGTTAGCCGATGTGTTTAGTCCTCTGATAGACTTTACGAAGGCAAATGTAAGGATTTTATTTTGCAAGAATTTTTTATAAACAAAAGTAAAAAATGTTGCCATTTTTACAAAATGTTCAATTTAAGAAACGATTCATCAGGTTACCTGAAAGCGTCTAGATAATTATGGAGAATGCTAAATGACGTAATTTAATGTCTAATAAACAAACGTGAATAAATGATGTTCTTGTTGAATTTTTTTTAATCTAATTAATATTTATAGTATTTTAATTTGAGATGAATTTATGTGTTATATATTTTAAATTAAATGTGGTTATGAATTTAACATTTTTCTTTTAATTTGTTAACTTTTTTATGGCTATGTATGTTGGCTTAGGAAAGTATTCATTCTTTCAAGAACGGGGGAATTTTAAAAAATCCGCGGCGTAGGTTTATATTTTGATAAGATTTGATACTCTCGAAAATTCTCAATGTAATTAAGTTAATTTCTTTTTTAATAAATGTACCACTCTTTAAATCGACGCTGTGATTTAATTTATTTCTGTGTATGACTAATCCATTTGATAAATTGTTGAGTATAAGATACTTTTGTGTTCATAGATAAATTGAATTTCTGTAAGTTTCCCCAATGTATATTGAGGAGCAGTTGCGACAGTTCATGTTTTATATACCTGCTTAAATTATTATTATGAATATTTTGGGTTCTGAACATATCCATAATAGTTTCGTATGTGGTTGTAATTATTTTGATATTTTTTACATTTGATAAATTGTTTTTAATAGTAAACCATCAGGAGTTTGGTTGTACTATGTTTTTATCTAGCTTATTGCCATTGTTATTGTTGTCAATATCTTTTGCGCGGCTGTATATTTTGTATGCCTTTCTTATATCATTGTGGATAAAATACCGAGGAAACTGGAGGTTTTTGAAAGTGTTTTTTTATGTATGCATCGGGTGTTCCAGATTCTTAGCGCTTTTAAATGTAACCCTATAATTATTCCAGATTTTATCTAGCTACAATGGTGGAAACAAAGATTTTACGATCATTCCTGTTCGTGGATATTCTGTAAATCTCTAACTGAAGGTCGTTATTAGTTCTATGTAGGTTGATATCTAGGAAGGACAAAGTGTTGTTAGATTCATATTCAAAGTTAACATCTATTGTGAGGTCGACGTTCGCTGACAAGATCGGGTAAAAACTGGATATATTAATAGACTCATCTATATATCTAAAATAAGAATTTTATGGTAAAATATTTTTGAAAAGACCAACTTCCAGAAATTCCAAAAATAGACAATCCAAAACACAACTTAGGGGAGAGCCCATCAGTAAACCCTATTGATCTATTAATCAGTAAATCTAGAAATATTTTTATGATCTTCTAATTAACCTGGAGTATAGGTGGGAGCGTTCTTAAATTTTAAAAAAAATTGAAAAATTAATATTCTTACTTCTGTTTATAAATACTTGTTGCAAAATAAAATGTTTACATTTGTTTTGATAAATTCCATCAGAGGACGAAACGCGTCGGCTAATATAAATTTTCCTTTTGCCTTTATTCAATGAGTATTGTGCTCAAAGTTGTGGATAAAATATCCGAAGTTCTTATTTCACTACTTTTGTTCAAGTACTTTCGACATTCGAAATCATTGTCAAGAACCGATGTGGTGTCAGTGTCGTAGTTCGAATATATATATATATATATATATATATATATATATATATATATATTTCTAAAGAATTAATGGTTTCATTTTTAATCCAAAATTTTTATTACTTATTACTTAATATGGTAATATTTCGGATGTCTAGTCGCACTGAAGAGCTATGATAGAGCGAAACAGTACTGTCTGCGAATGACATATATAGTTGTATATTTAGGCAGCAATCCTTCCTTTATGCATGTTTCATTAAAAACGACAGACAAGGTACTACGGTTGAGCTTTTTATTTAATTTTTCTTGTGTTCTGACAAGAGCTTTCTTTTCTGGACAAAGGATGTGTAAGAACTGTCCGAATGTTTTATATTTCCGAGCGCTTTCGGCTATACCTTTAGCCATTATCAAGGATGATTTGATTATCAGCTTAGTAGAATGTGTGCGTTCTGTGTATGTTCAGTGTGTGGTAGTGATGTTTTTAATTTCCGAATACGGTTAGCACATTATGGCTTTGTTCATAGTTAATATTGTTAAGAGTTGGCTTATTCTTTTTTATTATTAGAGCTTCAATTATTTTTAGTCTTTTTTTGCAAGTGGATGCAGTTAATATATTTGTGTTTTCTACTAGTATGTTCCTAATAGTGTCGGGTAAATCTGAGTATGTGTTTAAATGTGTTCTGATGGAGCAGAACATATATAAACGAATGACATATATATATATATATATATATATATATATATATATATATATATATATATATATATATATATATATATTGTGTAGGCAGAAATCCTTCATTTATGCACGTTTCATTTAAAATTAAAAACGACTGACAAGTGCGATTAAAAATAAATATCTTAATCGCAGTGCCCTGTCCGTCGTTTTTAATGAAACACACACATATATATATATATATATATATATATATATATATATATATATATATATATTGAAATGTTTCTACACTATTAATAAAAACATATTTTGTCCCTGTAATCTTTCTTACACGCGTATCAATGAAACTAGACGAGTTTAGTTTGTTTCGTTACTGCGCATGTGTGCACCTCGAATTGAGTGGAAGGGAAGTTGGTTAGACATATCTCACCTCCTAATCAACGCTAATATTTTTACCTTTCAAAATAACTACAACTATCTCGATTGTTATTCTTCCTCTTGCTTTGCAGTCAATACGCCTCCTGCTACAGCCTTAGTTGTCGTGGTTTATTTACAGTAACAGCATCAGTCCTTTGCGAGAAGGAGCATTATGTAATCGTGTCGCTGTTGTAGCAGTTCAAACACCATTTCTGATCGCGAACGAAATCTCATCTGGATTATTTTCTGAAACTGTTGCCAACACGATTACCGGCTTATTAAATTTTATTCTTAATTATTTTTCGTTTATTGATTTCTTTATGCATGCCTATTATTAGTTAATTGTATAGGCCTATCAAATTCCGCAAAACAAATATGTAATATCTATTCTGTATGTCAGTAAATACTGGACAATTTCCTCACAGCTAAAGAGTCTTGAAGCGGTTCTACCTACTAATACTAAGATTACCAGACAATAATTAGGAACAATGCGAAAGTTTCAGGGAAAATATAAACTAAGGAAACGGTTAATTAAAATCAGAAAGATTGTGACAGGTGAAATTTCAGAGACACATAATTGTATTTCCTGGAGAGATAGTATTTTGTTGATCTGTTGTTGGGTTCCTTTCTTTATCAGTTCCAAAGCTCGAAATACAACGGAAACCGTTTTTATTTTATTTTTTTTTTTGCTACAGTTTTTTTTTTATTTCCATCTCCAAGCCTATGTATTTGCTTAGTTTTTAAAAACCTTCGCAAAGATGCTTTTTGTCAGTGTTCATTTTTTTTTCTTTTCTGTCTTTGATAATAATTTATGATCAAAATGTTTGTATTGTCCCTTCTGTGATGAGAGAAAAACCCGAGAGGATGGTCACATATGCTCCCTCAACTACAGATTCAGGATGATGTTCATACCAGTTTGCAGCTGTTTTTGTCTGGTTTGATGACAGATCTATCAATGAGGATATAGACCTACCCTGTCATGGCGATTTTTGTACTCACTGCGTGTGAGTATTAAGCAAGTTGTGATAAGGTGATCAATAGTTTCAATATATTCGTCACTGAAACTACATTTTGGATTCGTACTATGATGCAAGATATTAGCTTGGTAGCTGCGTGTAAGCGGGCTCTGATTCCGGGTAGCAAGAATAAACCCTTGTCTCACCTTTAAGTCCCAAAGTCCTTAGCCACTGGCGGATTGCGAATTAATCTACATCAGAATTTTTCTTTAGAGAAGAAACTCGCAATATAATGGTTGTTCCTCCATTTTCTATTTATTATTATTTTTTATTTTTGCTATTTTTTAATCATTTCACCCCAAGCAAGGCGGGAATGCCACTCGTGTGCAGGGAGTTGCAGACAGTGAAAGTGAAATAAAAGACTGGGTATGGGAGGGGTATTGAGGAAAGGATAAAACATGAACGGGGTTCAAGTCAACAGAAGATGGTGGTTGATGTTGCATTTTAATTTTTGAAAATTGTAGTTATCAGGGAAGAACATACGCGGAAGGGAGTTCCACTGTCGGGAAGGGTGAAAAAAGAAACGGTTGGAGTAGAAGTGGCGCTTAACTTTAACTATTTCAACAGTAAAAGGTGGGACCTATATGCCAATCTAGTAGCACGCTTAAATTAATGTAGTCGGGGCACAAGGGAAAAAAGGTCCTCAGAGAAGTTGCCATGAAAATATTTGTATTATTATTATTATTGTTATTATTATTAATAACTGTCCCTCTTGCATTTAATCTGTCCCGTGAGTATCAAATTTGCTAAGCCATCTTTCCTCATTATGAACTCTTGAAATATCAACTGTCTCTTCCTGATGTATAAATGTCCTTCATGCCTTTCAGTCAGTTATGTTTCATACATGATACACTCTCGTGCGATCATGTCTAAATAGGTCGAAGATTTTCCCGCAGAAGGTTGCCTTTTCTTACTGCGGTAGACTGGTTGCCAACCAAGTCTATAGGACCCAGTCTATCTTGCTATTCAACCCACAAGTGTGGGGGGGATATATGGATCCATGCCTTTCTCAAAGGTATTTGCGCGTACTTTTTATCGGTAGAAAATACGAAATTAATTTGCTTAGAAAATATCCTATGTCCCTGTCAATATATTGATATTATTTAATGAATACAAGATCATCATTTTTAATTGATATGATCTGCACTCTGAGAGTTGAGCCTCTGATTAGTGCAGTATAACAAATGTAATTTTTTCTCCCTAAATCAATTAAAGGCTGACATTAGGTCATAGAATTATGTGTAATCAAATGAAAAAAATCATCGGAAGTAAAAGTAATTATATAAAATGATTTAATCAAAGTATAACTCAAGAATATAAGGTAATGAAAATTACTATTACACCCAAGTCAAATAAGAACAAAATAGGAAAAAAAATACTTTGAATTATAGCGAATTTAATAGTTATATCTTCACGAGGGTCCAGATAATTATTGCTAATGAAATGATTAAGTTTAATAAAGGCTCGATACGATATATCTTTGTCCCTCTCTGTCTATCTATTTATTTGTGTACACGTTTCACACAGTTTGTTTCTATTCATCTAGCTATGTATTCATTTATTTCCTTCCTTCCTTCCTTCCTTCCTTCCTATCTATCTATCTATCTATCTATCTATCTATCTATCTATCTATCTATCTATCTGCAACGTTTAACGTGTGTAGTAGTGAGTTAACTGAGAAGTGTTCCGTTTAACAATGGCAGGATATTTATATTCTGAGCAGGCAGATATGGTTTTTGCATACGTTCGCGAATTGCGGTGGACGGGAGACTGTCTAATTTCTAAGAGCTATCTAATTCTTGTACACACACACACACAAAAACGCACACACACACACACACTTATATATATATATATATATATATATATATATATATATATATATATATATATATTATGAAATAGATTAATATTTACAGTTTATACGTTATTTTAATAGATACAATTTATTTAAGTAAATAATCTGTTTTAAATAAACATTATTAATTACATTATATTTATTACATGTAAACACGCAGCACATAAATAAAAAACACCAGAATTCGCTTTTCACTTCCTTATTTCATTTTCTGATGAAGCTTAAATAAAAAGTGAAAATATTAAATTTCTATTTGTTCTTTATCCTATCATTTTGTCGGATTCATATTGTTCTGTACTTGATTCCAATTAATATATATATATATATATATATATATATATATATATATATATATATATATATATATATATATATATAGATAGATAGATAGATAGATAGATAGATAGATAGATAGATAGATAGAGTAGCAATATCTCTGTTATACATGTACACTGGTAAGGTACTGCAATGAAGCTATTTATTTTTCTCCTTATGTTAAGTAATTTTGTCTGGACACAAAGTGTGTACAAACTGTCCAAAATTTCTGCATATCCGAGCGCTTTTTCGGCTATACTTTTAGCCATTCTCAAAGTCGACATTCATTTTCATTTTTAGTCTTAATTATGTCCGTGTCTAAGAGTATAGGAATGTTTTATTTTCTGAACAGGGTCAGCACATTGTAGCCGTGTTCAAAGATAATGTTATTGAATGTTGGTTTTTCCTTTTTTATTATTAGGGCTGTCAATATTTTTAATCTTTTTTACATGAGAATGAGGCTATTTTACTTGTACTTTCTAATAGTATATTGGGATGGAGTCTGGTAGGTTTGTTTGTGTAGTAAAATGATTCCTAATAGAGCTATGGTCGGGTTGGTGTAACGTAAGTCGTCTAGATAGGCATAAAGTATGATGATCAATGTAATTATTTCTGAGTTTGGTTTGTTCAGGAATAAAGTTCCTTAAAGGACATTTGAACTCGTCAATAATTTTGATTATTTGTAGTTTTGATTTTACGTGCGTGGCGATAAGTTTAGTTATTCTAAATTTTTTATGATAGATAATTAATTTAATTTTTTTTTTCGGGTTGACTAGGGTTTTGTATTTCTTTATGATATTTCTAAGAGAAAATTATATATATATATATATATATATATATATATATATATATATATATATATATATATATAAGTATACGAATATACAATACACACTTACACATCATACCCACTCACTCCCTAATGAGCCAAATGATAACACACACCTACAGCAATACACACGCTTACACATATCATACTCACTCATTCCCTAAGAACCAAATAACACACACACAAACACTAAACAGAGACACATCCCCTCACCAGGTCCAATAAAACTGTCAAACTGACCAGAGAATTCAGAGTAACATGTATCTATCCAGCTCTTATCTCAAATAACAACTTAAAAGAAAATGTTTGACCAACACAAGGAATGTTAAAAGATTCATGTTAAAAAGATAAAAAAATAAAAAAACATGAAAACTACAGACAAAAGACTCATTTCTGTAGTTTACTGCTACCAGCAAGCAGAAATATTTCTCCTACCTATGATGGCCATTTCGGTCGAAACTAGTCGAGGAATCTAAATGGAATAATAATAAAAAAACGAAAGAATATGAATCTACAACCCAGTGTGTCTAAAGATTTTAATTTTTTATTGTTCAATATATATATATATATATATATATATATATATATATTAAGAAGTCTCATTAAGTAATTTAAAAAAAACTTTTTAATAGGATCCTCTTATAATTACGGACAATTCCTTAGTATCCTCATTAAAGGAGAAAAGAAAATTACCATGTTGATGCATATTCATTTTATTCCGAGTACTTGCGGCATTAGCACAATGTCATCATCAGGCTCTTGTTTTTTTCTAAGACAAAAAATTGTTGTGTTCATCATTTTTCTAAATTTCTAGTTGTCTCCCTTGACGTTTGCATGTGTGTCTACATGATAAAGTTTTTAAAGTTTTACAGTACATAACCTTAGCGTTTTTCACTTCACACGTAAAAATTTGATTTTCAGATGAACACAATTGCGGCAGTAGTTACGGAAGTGGTCTTGCAGATCAATATTACTAAGTCATGAATTAGATCATCACAAGTGGGTGGTTGCCTAGTTGTCATTTTTAAAGACAGTTCTGCCTTTTAAATTTTTGAGTTCTTTATTTTACATTGTTTAAACACACCTTATCAAGGATGCTTGCATAAATTCTTGATCTCTTTTTTCTCCCTTGTGTTAAACGTTTATTTACAGAATATTATAGACAAGGGATTATTGTCAATAAGACTTGAATTAATTCCTGATCATAGACAACACTTTCTTCCACCATTCAACGCATTTATATGGAAGATAATTTATTGCCAGGAATTGGTTTACTAATTCCTGATTAATAACAATGACTTTCAAATTATTTTTCAATGCATTTCTATTAGAAAACAGTTAGGCATGATTTTCCTGGCAATAATTTTTGTGAAAATGATTAATGTTGATAATGTTTTTCTTTTTATTGCTGAATGCATTTCTGTAGTAAAACTTACATGGCATTTCAACTCAACTTTTTAACAGGAAAATCAATTCCAATTTCGTTGTCTGGGTCACTTTTCCATTGCTCAAACGGGTCGACATACAATTCAAGTCGTTTATGTGTGAATTATATCAATTCTTCCCACGGGTTATTGGTATTAACTCTTTTCGTTTCAATGTCTCTCAGCACACAGCACTTCTTTCTTATGTTTCCGTTTTACGGCGGCAACGACAAATAGTATCACAGAGGTAGCTCAGCCCAACACTGCAAATTGATACAAAACCAAGACACCAACCTGAAAACTCGGGCCATGATCATAAATAGCCTCGTCAGATCGAGACTTTCATATGGATGTCATGCATGGCACCAAACCTGTTCATAAATATCTAAACTCTCAGCTGTATACAACCGCTTGCAAATGACTGGTGAACAAAATCTTTGGGGGAGTAATGTCAGTGAGTCTTGGCAAAGACCATCCTGCTTTGAAACTTGAACAAATAAAGAACTGTACCAAATAACAGAAATCATATCAATTGATGACTACCAACAGCAGCAACAACTTGAATGGATAGCACGTGGTACTAGAAGAGAAAATAATGACATAATCAAGATGTTAACATTTTACACCAATTCCAATAATAGAAATACATGAAAGCGTCATAACATCTATTGGGTTTAAGAAACTTGTTTTTCTAAAAAATTGTTTTAAAAAAAGCGGACGGGAGCCACCTTGTCCCTGCAGCCTTCCCTGTCAACAAAAACGTCGGAATATTCTCCAGGGTCAGATTAATATACGGGAGGCCCTGGCTCACTAACTCCAATATTAATTTGAGAGAAACCTATTTTCCTGAAAAAAAAGTTTTAAGAGATTTTTTATAAATTTTAACCAAAAGTAGTACTGGCTGCTCGATCAATGAATGCCAAATATTTCCTTGGAGGGAAACGGCTTACATTTCAATATCTTTCTTCCTAATTTCAAATCATTTTGAGTAATACGTTTTTTTTCTGACTGTTGACAATCTCTATCAGATTCCCAATGCATATCATAGGTAAAAATCTTTGCAACGCATTTCTTGTCAATATTATTTGAATTCATTCATAATCAATAACAATCATTCTGTTGTAATACACAGCAAGAGTGTGTTGAGTTTGGAAAACACCTAACCGATTGCACTCCCAGCAACTATGGGAATAATAGGGAGAGAAAGGAAAAAGAGACGGGCGTGGGTAACAAAAATAACACTGCCTCGGAAAACAAAGCAAATTTAGGAACAAAATGCCGACGGGACCTACTTCACAAAACACCGTACCTACGATTTATTACTGACTGAATGCAGAAATTGTGACCAAAGGACAAAAAAAGGGGGAAGATAGGTTAGGATTGGTCAACACTAACTATCCTATACCAATGTAATAAGATTCGCAATTTATCCATTCATTAAAATTTACTCATTCACTACAAAAACTCATCCCTCACAATTCGATCCAACATGTACCTCAATACTACAAGTTCACAGGGAACCTTCAATAGCCCCCATGACATTAAAATTTCAATATGTACAATTATGTATACAAGACACTGTGTCTTGCCGACTGCTAGTTTTTGAGTAGATTTATTGACATGAAGACCTAGATCTTGTCCATTTGCAGAGGGGCACGTATCTAGACATGCTAAGCTGTCCGTTGCTAATGGAGTAAACCATTATGTAACTAGTGTTGACAGACATGTCCGCACGCGATTCGGGTCGTCTTTTGCATCTGTAACGACGCGCATTCGCCACACATCCCTCTTTCAAATGATATAACGCAATCTACAAAAATAACATCATTATTTAATTTATTTTCAATAATTCTTATATGAATTTCTGACTACTGACGTTCTTTATTTTCCTCATTTCCAAACCATTTCTATAGAAAAATCGTTGAGAATGTATTGCTTATCACTAATGTGTATAATAATTACTGATAATTTTTTTTCTAATTTTAAGTCATATCTATAGAAAAACCGTCAGTAGTGCATTGTCAGAAACTCTTGTCTTAACTTCTGATGACGGAATATCTCCTTCATCCTGATTTACAAAATATATTAAAATTCAAAAGATTTGGCAGTGTATTATTTGACTTGCTTAAAATTAATTCACGACTATTTAAAATAACCTTCTTTCTGATTTTAATGCAATCTATAGGGAAAAACCATTAGCATTTAATATATTGTCAGTAATGTTGACTTTATTATTTTTATTTTTTTTTTGACATCTGACAATCCTTTTGTTTTCTTTGCTTTCAATATATTTCTATCGATAAAAACACTTTAGAAATCATTTTATTGTCAATAATGTTTACGTTACATTACGAGCCGCTGAAATTTCTTCCTTCTTGGTTTTGAGCGGCTTCCTCTAGGAAAATGATTTATAATGATTTCCTTTCAACAAAATTATTGACAAGGCATTACACTTACACATATAATAGTCCTCTTCTGTCACAAATAGAATTTCCTGTTCATAGACAGATTTTCCCCATATTTTTAATGTACAATTTCAATGGCGAAACTAGTCCAAAATGTACATTAAAATGACTAAACACCACGTGTATCCATCACATTTTCTTTAATTTCTTAGCCTTAGTGTCATGATGTATAGTTGAAAGGATTACTAATAACATAGAACCTAATCTCTCACATCAAACATTACTTTTTATTCGATGACTGACTGCCAGTCACTATAGAAGAGCGGCCCGGTAGTCCGCATCCGAAACGTGGACCTTATATTCACGTGTGCGATGTTGGACAGGCTGTCTCCTTAACGCTTGGGTGGGTATATATATATATATATATATATATATATATATATATATATATATATATATATATATATATGTGTGTGTGTGTGTGTGTGTGTGTGTGTGTGTGTGTGTGTGTGTGTATCTAATTATGTCTGGATGCTTATGTATTATAATCTGATTGTGTTTTTGTTGTGTCACACGTGAGTTTAAGACCATATTCACAAACTTTAAAATAAAAACGGAAAAGAAGGGAAAAGAGAAAAATATATATACATGTATTATCAAATGACCGGATGTATTGTAGCGTCTGGTCTTCTCGAACGTAATTTCAATGAAGAAATGAATTGAATAAACACATATATATTTTTTTTTTTATCAATAATTTTGTAGTTTTAAACTTAATAGTGATTAAATTTGGTTTTTAAAATTGCCAGTTTTTAATTTTAATATTAAATTTTATCATGTAAATTTATAATTATTAGTTAGTATAAATTAGTTTTAATATTACACGTATTTAAAGATATGAATAGCTATTAGAGCAGGATTTCGTTGTCAAGCTTTTGAATCTTTCTATACTTCGTTTTTGATTGGTTATTCTAGCTTTTGTAACAATGTTTCCCCCAGTGTAGGATCGTTAATTAATCTGAAACTTTTAAAACCATTTATTTTCTTTTCAACATCATCACTTGATAAGACACAGAGTGTGTTGAAACAAAATGGCTATTTTGTAGTGATTTTATAACATACTTATGTTATAATTTTTTATAAAAAATAATTATATATATATATATATAAAATGTAAAATGTATATATATATATATATATATATATATATATATCAATTTTTATATATATATAATTTATATATGTGCGGTACTTATTGGAAAGTGCTCAATATCAGTGATAGAGCTAACAGATTTAGTTGTAATGATGTGAGTTTGTGACCCTGCGTTTCACGCTCTCTGCGATCGTAAGAGAGCGTGAAACCCAGGGTCACAAACTCACATCAATCCAACAATATATATATATATATATATATATATATATATATATATATATATATATATATATATGCGTGTGTGTGTGTGTGGCACACGTTGTACGTCCGGTGGAGCTGTGCTGACTGCATTCGGTGGTTAGGAGGCTACCTTAGATCAACCCTTCACATCGCTCCCTTCATTTCATGCTCTGGTGAGACATTGAATGCAAAGTCTATTCGAACATCAGCTGAGGCACGATCCATACTACACATAGAATTATTCAGTTAAATAAGAAATATGTCAACAGTTAAGCTGGAAGCGATGAAATTACGGTAAAGATAGTGGATATCAATGATAAATCCAAAGCCTTGCCTATATACATTGGTTCGAATTCTGTCAGTGTTATAATCCAGCTGGGATTATTTTTCTTTCTTTTAATCCAAAACATCAACCTGAAAACTCGAGACCTATTCTTAAATAGTCTCGTCAGCTTTCGTGTGGATGGCGTGCCTGTCGCCAAACCCATTCAGAAATATCTGAACTCACAGCTGTATAAAACCGCTTTCTAAGATGAATGATTAAAAATGTCTTGGAGCTGTAGGTCTTGGGGAAGATCAACCTTCTTCAAACTTTGTGGACTGGCACTAGAGAATCAAAAACAGAGAACTGTACCAAATAACAGAAACCACATCGATTGAGGATTTTCAACAACAACAATAATTTAAATGGCTAAGTCAAAGCGAAAATAATGACATAATCCAAATGTTGACCTTCTGAACTCTTTTGAACAAAAGGTAAGATAGGAAAAACTCATAAATAACAGAGAGAACGATAACAGAAAGGTATTGTCAATAGTTAACCAAAAGGTGTAAATTAGTGTAGAAAATTTAACTTAAAGGTGTAAATTAGTGTAGGAAAACTAACCAAAAGGTCTAATTTTATGCAGGAAAGCTAATAAAATGGTGTAAATTAGTGTTAGAAAGCTAACGAAAAGGTGTAAATTAATGAAAGAAAGCTAATCAAAAGCTATAAATAGTGTAGGAAATCTAAGCAAAAGGTGTAAATTCGTGTAGCAAAGCTAACCCAAGGTGTAATTTATTGCAGGAAAGCTAACAAAAAGGTGTAAATTAGTATAAGAAAGCTAAACAAAGGGTGTAATTTAATGTAGGAAAGCTAATCAAAAGGTGTAAATTAATATAGGAAAACTAACGAGCAGCTGTAATTTAATGTAAGAAAACTAATCAAAAGCTGTAAATTAGTTTTGGAGAGCTAATCAAAAGCTGTAAATTAGTTTTGGAGAGCTAACCAAAAGGTGTAAATTAGTTTTAGAAAGCTAATCAAAAGATTAAATTAGTGTTGGAAAGCTAATGAAATGTATAAATTAATGTAGGAATGCTAACCAAAAAGTGTAGTGTGGGAAAGCAAATCAAAGGGTTAACCCAGTGTAGAAAACCTAATCAAAACGTGTAAATTAGTGTAGAAAATCTTCTCAAAAGTCGTTAATTAGGGTAGGAACGCTCACCAAAAAGTGTAAATTAGTAAAAATAAATATATCAATAAAATAATAATAATGATTTTATGTCATTTTTGATAATGAAAAAACATAAGACAAGAATATTTTAATTATATTTTTATGTTGTATTTGATAAAACAAAATTTGGAGATGTCAATCGCCGATTTACCGGAGTTAAAAGTTGCATATATCACAGTGATTTGATCGATATAGCGAGATTTAAAATTATATTTAGAGATATATGTCTGTAATATTTAATTAGCAACGATAATGAAATAATAATTAGCGAAAGAATGAAAAGTTATATAATTTAACCTAAGACGGAGTATTAACAAAAATTTAATGACAATTTGAAATATATTGACTTAACAGTGACACAGACGAATAATTGATTAATCAATGATATTGAAAAAAAATTAATGTCCTATTATCAATGAAAATAATAATTAACATAACAATGATAATGGAACAATTATTAACATCCCAATGACAATGAAAAAATAATTAAGGTAAAAATGATAACGAAATGAATAATTAACCACGCAATGATTATGCAATAATAATTAACCTAGTAATAAAAATGAAAAATATAATTAACGTAAAATATTAATGAGAAATAATTAACCTAAAAGTTATAATAAAAAATAATTAACCAAAACATGTCAATGAAAAAATATTAAATTACCAATGATTATGAAGAAATAATTAAACAAAATTATAATGAAAATATAACGTAATAATGGTAATTAGATAATAATTAACCTAGCAATGAGAATTAAACCAATGTTTAACCTTACAATAATAAGGGAAAATAATTAAACTAACAATGATAATGAAAAAATAATCAACCTATCAATAATAATGAAGAATAATTAACCTAAGAAAGATCATAGAAAAATAATTAACTACGCAATGATAATGCGAAAATAAATAAGCAAACAATGATATTCAATAATTAATTAACTTTACAATATTAATGATAAATAATTAACTTATCAATGATAATGAAAAATAATTAACTAACACTGATAATGAAAAAATAATTAACATTGTTAATGATCGTATTCGTTAAAAAACATTTGATATTTCAGTTAAGTATTTCACTCATCATCGTTCAAATGTTTTGATTCCTTTTGCCTTTTGCTTTTACATATATTCCATTTTTAGTTTGTTTTTTTTTCTCATTTACACAGAGTTGCATACAAAGAAGCACAGAGAGACTACATATGAAACAAATAATCGATGAATAAATATAGTTTATGACATCTCGAGATCTATATGGCTATCTTGTGCTAATATTAGTTCCTCAAATTCTCGTTGTTTGGCACTGCACCACATCTGTCTCTCAGAAGAAGAGTAGTTTTAATAGGCAACGCCCAGCAAAAGATTGCTTTAAAAATTCTGTACTGAAAGGCTATTCGATTCTCTGAAGTATTTCCCGTCCACACGCGATCAATCTTTTTGTTAGCTGCTGGTAAGATGTAACGGATAAGTTCAGAGCCGCTTCCCCAGAGATTAAAAGAGAAAGAAGACAGGCAAATGAGATGGAGAACTAAAGAGAGGTGGGAAATGAAAGAAAGCAAAGTAGCAGATATATTATTTACTCATGTCTGTAACTGTTTTTCGGGAAGCGGGAATATTTTTGGGCATTAATTGGTGCGAATACATCTCCAGCGATTTGGAACACAAGTTTTTGTTGACAATACCACTTTTAACATCAGGAAGAAGAACTCAGAACACTCTGAGAAAATGGTAATGCACGTTTAACAGAAAAAAAAAAAACACCAGCATCAATGCTTCACAACAGGTTCTCTCGTAACGAACCGTTAATAGAAGCTGTGCAGTTATTTATTACGTTTATCTAAGTCAAGCATAAGGCTATCAGTATGGAGCAATACACTGAGGATCAGCTGCAAAGCACTCCAACAGCGATTTATATATAAATTATTAGGAGGAATTGAGATAATCATAATTAATTAATTTTATCGAGTCTAGAAAAAATCTCAACAGAATGCAGAAAGCACTGGACGTTTCGCCCTATATTTGGGACTCATTAGCAGTGCGCATCCACTAATAAGAATTGAACTCAGACAGTTACGATACGACGCATATATATATATATATATATATATATATATATATATATATATATATATATATATATATATAAATGTAATCGATCCGTTGGTATATAAGCCAGGTGGGACGTAGAAATATTAATTATTAAAACTGATCCACAGAGAGATCGATGTTTTTATTTTAACAGAGCATATGTATTTTTATAGCAAAAAACAAAAAATTACCTCAATATAGTGATAGTCTATTTCAAGCCATTCTCCACACAGTCTCATCCGCCTTTAAGTGCTTGTCTCGGAGCATTGTTCTAAATTTAGAACAATACTCCATGACATACACTTAGAGGCCGATGATAGCCGTATGAAGAACGGTGTGAAATAGACTATCCCTATGTTGAGGTAATTTTTGCTTTCTATATATATATATATATATATATATATATATATATATATGCATCTCGGCATCTGTAACTTTTTTATCACCGCAATTTTCATGGTAATTGTCCTGATGAATGTTCCTTTATAGTACCTAGTCTTTATGAATTTAAGCACAGTACCAGACTGGTGACAAGGCCTCACCATTTTACAGTTGAAATGGCTGGATGTATAGATGGCAATGATTATGAGGAGGTGGTGGTGGTGTTGAAATTAATCGGTTTGACCGAAACATGATCTAGAGACATAAAATGTGCATTCTCGTTCTCATATTAACACTTAGCATATTGTTACTCGATTTTAACCAATCTTACCGCCATCCGCACAGACACAATTTTTTTTTCTTCCAAAAGATTTTGATGATTGGTTATTTAATTACTGACTGGTAATTAGTTCGGGCCGAGACCCATGGGCATCAATTCCATTGTACGTGTGTGTATTGTAATAGTAATATAATCCATGTCCTTATATGGAAACACCCGGTATTCATTGACCGAACAATAAGTGCTACTCGACTTACGCTTTTCTTTGATCGTTGGCCTTCAGACTGGAGTCAAAGTGTAGTATCTCTCCTCATCTCAAATGGTAATGGTAATATTAATCGTTTCCTTATATGGAAACATTCGGCATTGATTGGCCGAGCATTCAGTAATGTTTTTCGATTGAAATTTTAAAATCTTTCCATTAAGACAATTTTTTCGGAGCTGTTATTTCTATTGATAGGGGTTTCCTTACTAACCTTTTATTTGAAGTGGTGTGGAATGTCAACATCTGTATTATGTCATCATTTTCTCTTCAAGTTACATGTGGTTACTAAAAGTTCTCAAGTGATGCGATTTCTATTATTTGATACGGTTTTTACTTAGTATAGCGACAATCCACAAGCATAGACTGCTTAAAATATATCAAAGTTAGGATTAGAAATAAAATTGCGTAAAATGGATTCATTCAATTATTCTCACGATAAACGTATCAGTGATTTATTGGGACCGTGTATTAATATTTAACATAGAATACTAGTTTCTTTTCAAATTAATGTAATAGAATGAGACGCAATTTTTTGTCGATATCATTAGTTTTTTCCGCAATATTCCACTGGTTGTGACTTGTACTTCATAGCCCCCCAACCCTTTATTCCCAATTTTACCCACTGAATAGCATATTTCAACATGAAAGCCTCACTAACCATGAAAAATTCATCACAGACCGAGAAGTACCAAATTTATGATTACTATTTAGAATGTAATAATTTACAAGAGATTTATAGGACTCAGGGGAGTTTTAGGAGATGTTTTATAGGGAAGGATAAGCAACAAAATACGATAATTAAAAAGTTATACGGGATTGCCAAAACTTTAAATCACTTTTGTATAATGTAGTATATTTTGACTAACTTGATGGAACGGGAACGGCTAAGTCATAGTTGGATAATAAATTAAGCAAATATTTTTTAACCGGGCACGTCAATCATTGCTGAGCAGTAGAGGAAGTGGTAGATGTTCATGTTATAATGTTTTGTATAATGGAATAAATTTTGACTAAATTGATGGGATTAGAACGGCTATGTAATAGTCGGATAATAAATTAAGCAAACATTTGTAACTAACCACGTCAGTCGTTGCTGAGCAGTAGAGGAAGTTGTAGATGTTCATGCTATAAAGTTCTGTAATATATGTGAAAATTGGTAAAAGTAATACTGAAACGTTCTATTAAAACTGACTTCCGACGAATATGCTAGAAAGAAATAGAGTATTTTTTGAATGACACGGGAGTTCAAGAAAGGAAGAGATGGGCTTGATAACGCAAGGAAAGAGGAACCAAAAACGGAAAGAACACCGACAAATGTGGAAAGAGCGTGGACATTGGAGCATTCAAATCGAAAGATTCGGAGAAGTGAATATGTATATGGAAACACTATGCCCAACATGCAAATTACAAAGTGTAGATAACAAAATCAAGCAATTAAAACAATTTAAAGGTCTGGGAAGTGTTTTAACTGTTGAGGGATCCTCCCCTTTTTACACAAATGGACTCACCCAGTATATACATATACTACAGCTACGGGAAGACCCGAGAGTCGAGAGCAACAGAGGGTGAAGGTGATAGACAGGCAGGCAGAACGAACGTAGCCAGCAAGAGTCACCGTGAGCGAACACATAGACTCAGTAAGAAGTCATACAGCGATACTTCAATACCAAAGACTGTATAGATATTTTGCTACTAACCCGTATTCCTGGAACTACTAGCCTGCATTACCAGTTTGTATTATTACGTTAATACACTATTTTCCTATATTCATTCTTGGCGTTTGTTATTTATTGGTACCGGATTTCATCCCGGAATCCACTACATTAACAGAGAACGGAAAGTGCGACTCAGAAATATTTATAAGGTTTCTTCATAAACCCTGAAATTTTATTTACTATTTATTTATTTTTCCTCAGAAGAGTCCTGCCTGTCGTCTGCTTCACACTCCTCTCTGGTCTTTTGAAACAGAAGTAAAGGTTTATCCCATGTTTTCTGTTTAGGATTGTCTTTCCTCTTGCGTCTTAGTGGCATTATCGCCTTGCTTAGAGGGTGAATATGCTGTTTTCTAAGATAATGCTTTCTTCCTACTTTCCTTTATTGTCTCTTGGTTCTGTACTTTTCTTTCTATATTTATTATTAACACGGAGTCGTCTGATGATCTTAATTTGGCGAGACGGTGTCCACCATTAATAAAACCTGTTAGAACATAGTTCTTTCAGGAAGCCGCATTGAGATAGCGAAAGATGACCTCCAAAAGCTAAGCAAAGTATTAAGAAACATTTCGTTAGAACCAAAGAAAAGAATACTGAACTATTACGTAATATCAGTCATCCTATATGGCAGTGAATGCTACCCAATCTCTTCACAGATGAAGAGACATGAAGCAGCAGAATGTGGATCTACAGAAGGATACTGAGAATACCATGAATTGAATATGTGAACAACGACGAAGTTTTTATAGAAGATGCAAACAAAAAAGAGTGCTCATACTGAAGGAGACAGTCCAAATTACTAGGGCATGTGAGGAAAAATGGCTTAGCAAATTTGATACTCACAGGACCGATTGAATGCAAACGGGACGGAGGAAAACAACGCATAACGTACATGTTTAAATGGATGGCAGAACGGGGTTGAGGAGAGATAACACAAAGATCTAAAAAGGACAGAAATTTGGTTTGGTTTGGTTTGTTTTGTTTTACGGCATCTCAACCTCAATGGGTTATTTAATGCCGACAAGATTTTTATTGCTGGTAATATTTTTTTTTCCAAAAATTTATTGCTAGTAATATTTTTCCTTCAAAAATATATTGCTCGTGATTTTTTTTTTTTTCAAAAATGTATTGCCGTTAATCATTTTTTCCTTCAAAAATTCATTATTGGTAATAATCTTTTACAAAAATGTATTGCTGGTACTAAAACTTATTTTCTCACCTTCATAGTGCTTTGAGCCCAGTTTGGGATTAACTATTTACCCATAAATGTGATCCTAACAGCAGCAATTAAGTGGCGATTTCATGCTCCTCAAAACCTGATCAGAGGCCTTGCTGTTGGATGTAGTTCATCGTCATACCCAGGACGAACAGGATTGCCAACGTTCTGAAGAGACACGGCACATAGAAGAAGAAAGAGTCGGTAGATTAAAACTGACGATTTACGAATGGGAAACATTTCCTCAAAGATGGTGGCTCGAATCAGGACAATTTAATTCTCGAAATGACCTTATAGCAATGTTTGCTTACATCGTTACTAATGGCTACTATCTGTGAATCTTGATAGTGACTAGATAAGCAAACTTCGCTGTCACAAGCAGTTTTTCTCCCTTTGCAAAGGCCCACCGGACATTCCGCCACCCATTCACACAATCTCCTCAGAAAGTGGCTCACTACCTTCTCCTGTCTCACATGATTCCAGTGTGCCCCATGAGGATTAGATTTTCCAAGCACTTCTTCCTCATTATGTTCCCAACGAATTTCAGTCGTCTTTTCATGATTCTGAGTAGAAGCTTTCTTTTTGTTGCGATTTTCTTTAAGACGTCCTTGTTGCTTACTCGCCCCGCCCATGGAATTCTCAGTACCCTTCTGTAGAGCCATATTTCTGTTGCCTCTAGTTTTCTCCTCATCCGTGGGGATATTGTCCAGCATTCTCTCTCATATATAAGAATGAATATCACATAGAAATTTGTACGTTTTTGCTTAGGTTTTGGAGTATATTTTTCGCTAGTGCAATGCGTGCTCGGATCTTGGGGTCACATTTTCCATCCTCTGTTAAAACCCTTCTGCACGTGCTTCATGCTTATATCTCCAAATTCGTAATTTATATCATAGGCTTTTTCTTTTGCTGATGACTATATTGCCTCTATCTAGCAGCTGATAGTCCTTTTATCTCGCTTTCTTCTACCACCCTATCTAGGAAGTCCTGTAGTTTACTTTCCGAGTCGGCCATCAACACAGTGACATCTGTGTATAATATATTAAGATTGCACGCATAGGTCATAAATCCTGCTAGGCTCGCCAGTTCTCGCTGTCTACGCTGTCTTGAATAAATCTGGCGAGAAGATGAATCCTTGTCTCGCGCCCTTTTCTATTTTTTTTTTTTTTATAGCTACTAAATTCATTTTCAGTCCGTATGCAGACAGTTTGCTCCCATGATAAGTTCTGGATTATTCTAGCATCTTTTCCAAATAGATCGAGTTTTCCTAGCTGTTCAAATAGATCTCTGCACCGTACCGTGCCAAATGCTTTTGCCTAATCTATAAAACATAGAGATTATGACACGTATAAAATGGATTGTTGTAGCTATCATATAAGCTGAAAGGACCACATATGAAATGAATCGCTGTGCTAATCTTATATAGAGAATGGGAATGGGTCTCTTATAAAAACAAGTTCCTTTAACTATTGTGTAATGAGAATCGGACGAATACGAAATGAATCATTATATCAACCCACTAAAGTAGCATTACTCCACCGGGGTTCTCCAGAAACCTAAGGTTCCGCAAAAGGTCCCTAAGGGTTTTGCGAGAACAGGTGCGCTAAGCTAATATACTTTTGACTTTTTATTTAGTTTCATATACGTAATATTACTAAATACACTCAATACATTCTTGGTTATTGTAATATTGTAATATAGACATCATCCCATCTAACCTATTATGTCATTGAAGTTTTCAACGTCTTACACGTGTGAGCAAGCCTTTTTTTATTTAGCAAGTATCAAGAGCAAAGACAGAAATTGTCTCCTCTCAATTGAAAATGAAATCTGTGTCGAATTAAGTATTTGTATAGCAAAAGACAGGCACAGGTTTCACATTAGAGAAACATATTTCACTTTATCAAATGGATCTGAAATTTCCTTAGCCCATTTATTGGTTCACAGGACATTTTTCCTTGATTTAGCTTATGTCTTTTCAACATTGTTAGTAAAGGGTGAAAAAAAAATGAAAAACTGATTTTGCAATTATTTATTTTCGTTCTGTTTACATTTATATTATAGGTATATGATCTTGGTTACTTATGTTTATTTTTTACGTTTGAGTTTAGAAATGTTTTTGTGTGAATGAAAACTCCCTGATGAAGTATTATAAACGAACAGTATGAATTTTATTTAGCATTACCGAAAAATTTGACAAAGAAGAATTAATTTTTCCTTAAACCAGTTATTCAAAAATATATACTATATTTACCACGAGGAAAACGAAATGAGAAAGATACGGTATATGATTTTGTTTTTTTTGCAGGGGGTTCCTTGAGACATGTAATTTATTTTAATGGTTACGCAAGGGTAAAAAAGGTTGAGAAACGCTTGTCTAAATTGAAATGGCCGCATATGAATTGTTGCTTTAGCTATCATATAAAGAAAAAAGACCCCATATCAAAATAGATGCTGTACACACTATGTAAATGAATTTACAGCATAAGAAATGAATATCTGTAATAATCTTAGAGATAGAATTGTCCGCATACATAAATAATTGTAAAAAGGTAAGATATAACGAAAATTGTCCTCGAATAAAATGAATCAAGTCAAGATAAATAAATGGTAAATTCTGTCTGTCCGTCCGTGAGTCTGAAATCTCGTTAACTCGGGACACACTTGCTCTACAAAGACTTTTTGGAATCAGGATGATCCCGGGATTGGAAATCTGCCCTTCATCAGGTGCTTGAACATCCAGCATTGGGATTTGTGTCCGAATGAAAGGGGAATACTTATAAATTCTGATTTTAAAATAACTGAAAAAGATTAGTGATTTTAAAAGTTATTAATTTTTACTGGGTTTAATTAAACCAAGAATTTACTGAATCTACAAGAATTTGTTTTAAATTCAGTTTAAAATATCTCCCAAACTTTTTGAATTGAAGAAAACAACTTTATTTATTTGTTTAAATGCCAAGGAATCAGACTTAAAGTGAAAGGTTTCGTGACGTGAAATTTTGAGGTTCCACAGAATTTGTGATTTGAAGAACTAAAATTTTGGCATGAATTAGAATTTCGGCCCAAATCGGACTTTTGGACGGAATTGGTCTTATAGCCCGGATCAGAGTTAAAGTGAGGTTTTGAAATTACATAGAGTGTATTAAGGAATTCAAATCATTGCAGATACTGTACAAAAAGAAATAGCCTTCAATAAAATGAATCTCTTTCGCTAACGTATAAAGAAAATTGACCTCTATAAAATGAAATTCTCTATTTAAAATATTAAAAAATTGACCTATTATGAAATAAATTCATGAAGCTTACATACAAAAAGAGAAGTGGTCTGCTATATAATGAATTTGTGTAACTAACATATAAAGAGAATTGGCGCCATATGTAATGAATTCTTGTAGATTACGTATAAAAGAAACTGACTGCCTCTAAAGTGAATTCCTTTAGCTGTTACATCAAGAAAACTGACCTCTTATAAACTGAATTTCTTTTGGCTAACATAAAAAGAATTAGCCTTCTATAAAATGAATTCATGTAGGTTATATATAAAGGAAATTGACCTTCTATAAAATGAATTAGTGTAGTTAACCACCAAGGAAAAGGTTGGGATCCGTCACGCTGTCTTGCCAAAGATAGCACTGCTGCAGTAGATATGTTACCCCTACGACCCTAGCATCTAATGGTATTCTTTTTCATGATATATAAAGAGAAATGTTGTCCTATAAACTGAATTCTTGTAACATGTGTATAAGGGAAATTGCATGTCAATAATATTAATCGTAGTAGCAAACGTATAAAATGTATTGGCAAAGTAGAAAATGCCTTACTGCATCTATGGCATAAAGATAATGGATCTACTATGAAATCTATAAATTACTGAAGTCGAATGGATCGAATATGAAAGGAATCAATGTAACAATTTATAAACAAAATAGAACGCATATAATACGATTTATTGTAGTTAAGGCACTGAAGAGAATTGGTCGCATATGAAATCATTCGCTTTGATTACAGTATAATGTAAACAGACAAGATATCAAATGAATTTCTGTAGTTAATGCATAAAGAGCATGTACTGCATCCAGAACGAATTTCTGTATCGAACGTATAACTAGCATTGGTCGTATATAAATCGAATGCATATAACTATTTCACAATGTGAATGGCTCGGATGTAAAATGTATTGTTCTAACGTATGACGCTGACAGAAGCAACGGCCATTTGTCCGTGACCAAGGCGATCCTCCAAGTTAGTATCGTATCAACCTGGAAAGTGACGGGCTCCGTCATATTTACAGAGTTACGTATGAATGAATACTTTTCTCGGCGTTCAACCCAGATATGAGAGGGAATTGGTTACGTGCTTAGCTACGCAGCGACTCTACGACCGTAACCAGTCAGGGTACTCTTGCTGCTGTTGATAATGATGTTGATGAATGTATTATGGGAGTAGAGTTCATATCAAATAATGTAGAATTATTATTATTATTATTAATGGTCAACAAATAAAATGAATCAAGTTAGCTATCCCAAGGTTCGGCGCATGAAATGAATCGTAATTCCCTGATAAAGAGTATAAATATTGTGTAATTATCATTTATTTGAACTATAGTATAAAGAGACAAGACCGCATAAAAATTGAATAACTCTAATCTAATGAATCTAATGCCATATCCGAGGCCAGGCAAGAAAATCAATGCTGCTATCATAATAAGAGAACTCACTGTATATAAAATGAATCGATGTAGTTATCGTTATAAGTCGCCGTATAATGAACCGATGAAGTTATCGTCACAAGACATATATATATATAAAGAATAGATGCACTATCGTAATAAGAGAACTTACAGTATATATATATATATATATATATATATATATATATATATATATATATATATATATATGTGTGTGTGTGTGTGTGTGTGTGTGTGTGTGTGTGTGTGTGTGTGTGTAATGAATCGATGCCGAGATCATAATAAGAGAAAGCACCGTACATCTACAATGGATCGATGCAGCTGTCATAATAAAAAGAACTCACTGTATACAAAAAATTTATCAGTGCAGTTATCGCCACAAGAAAACTAACTGTATATATAATAAATGAACACACTGTATATAAAATAAATCGATGCAGATATCGTAATAAAAGAAGTCACCACATAAAATGCATTGATTCAATTATTGTCGCAAGAGAACTGACCGTATATTTATAATCGATGCAGGTATTATAAAAAATGAACACACCGTATATAAAATTGATCAAAGTAGTTATCGTAATAAGAAAGATCACCGTATATAAAATATATTGATTCAGTTATCGTCACAAAAGAACTGACCGTATATAGAATGAATAGATGCTGCTATTATAATAAATGAACACACCGTATATAAAATGAATCGATGCCCTTATAGTTCTCTTAAACTCACCATATATAAAACGTATTGATTCGGTTATTATCGCCGTATATATAATGAAGCTCTTGTAATATAAATTGATTAATTTAGGTTTCATTTAATGAGTATATAAAATAAATCGATGAAAGTAACGTATAAAAAGACCTTATATACAAATGAAAGACGTAATTATGGGACGTTAAAATTAAACTATATAGATATTGTTATAAGTGAACGGGCTGCATATGAAATGTATCGTATCTAAAGAACAGGCCTTAGATATCGATGCAGCTATCGTAATAAAGGACTGGACGGCATATAAAAGGATTCGATTTATTTATTATAATAAAGAAACGGACTGTACACAAAATGAATTGACGTGGCTATCGTAATAAGGCAATGGACGTCTTATAAGATGAATCAATGTGACTGTCGTAGTAAAGGTACGGACCGCACATAATACGATTCGACGTCTAGTTTAAAGAGAACGCAGCGTGTGTAAAATGAATAGAATTGGTGATCGTAAAAAGGAAACGGGGAGCTTATGAAAGGAATGCATGCAGCCATTGTATGAAAAGGACACAACGAATATAAAACGGACCGCCGTTGCTCTTGCAATGAGAGAATGAACTGCAAATAAAATGAATCGATTTTGCTATCCTGTGAAATTTACGGACTGCATATAAAACCATTCGATGATACTGTTGTATAAATAGAATCGACCGCTTATGAATGAATAGATGTTGGTAATGACGAAAGAGATCGGACCATAGAGAAAAGGAGTCGATGTATCTATTATAATAAAGGAACACACCGCATTCAAATGGAGTCAGTTTAACTCTCATAATAAAAGGACAGACCGCAGATAAAATCTATGGTTGCAGCTATAGAAAATAAGGGAATAGACCCTATATAAAAATGAATCGTCTATCAATTGTAATGAACGAACTCACTGCATATAAATAAGATGATATACTTATCCTTTGTGGAACTCTCTTCCGGCTTCCTGCTTTCTAGTCAATTTTGATCTTCAAAAATTTAAATACAATGTCAAACGTTAACATATATCTTCTTAATAGATTTTATTATATTGTTCTATTTTCTTAATAATGTTATTTTTCTTTTTTTCATATTCTGTCGCACGCAATAAACAATTGCATCTTAATGGCATTATTGCCTTGACTGGGGTGAAATGGTTAATAAGAAAAATTTATCCTAATTAAAGAACGCACTATATATAATTGTCTTTTTTTTATGCTCTATCACGCCAGGGTGTAGGTGCGCATAAAACTCTACAAATTTACATTTTCCATAGATAATATATATGCTTGAAATACCGGTGAAAATTTCGCGGTTTTCCGGGTTGAATTTTCTGGGTATTAATTTTTATCTTAATGATTGAATAAGCTCATGGTTGAGTTAGATGAGAATAAAATATCCGTAGAAATTATCCTATTGCATCGTTAAAAATTAGAGCTTCACAACATTAAGCAAAATATTGCAAGAACATTCATGAAAAGATCCAAAATTGACTGTCATTTTCTCACTCAAACCAAGTACAGTGTAACCCGGATATAAGAGAGTTGTCGGGACCGGATAAGAAGTCTCTTATATCCGGGTTTCTCTTATATCCGGGTTTGGTTTATTTTATATACATTAACACAGGCTCTAATTTGGGACCAGAGAAAATCTCTCTTATATCTGGGTTACACTGTATATATATATATATATATATATATATATATATATACAGTGTAACCCGGATATAAGAGAGTTGTCGGGACCGAAAAAGAAGTCTCTTATATCCGGGTTTCTCTTATATCCGGGTTTGGTCTATTTTATATACATTAAGACATGCTCTAATTTGGGACCAAAGAAAATATCTCTTATATCCGGGTTTCTCTTATATCCGGGTTTCTCTTATATCCGGGTCTCTTATATCCGGGTTACACTGTTACTAATTCCACGTCCCGAATATTTATATTAGATGCAGAGTATGAGCCATCAGTGTTTCATGCCAATTGCAGATCATTGTTTCTATTTTGAATTATTCTGACTTCTATTTCTTGTAAGACTTATTAATCTGATTAACCCAATATCATATTTTTAAATCAATTTGACAAAATCCAAAGAAGGATCTGGAATGTAATCGATCCTGACCAGGCATCTGGACTTCAGTCACTTTCTCACTGATGTGACGTATCTTTTTGTTGTGGTGTCATCCCCCTAAAATGTCTATGTTGGACTCTTCCGTCTACTATAAGATTAGTAGGAGAAAAGACCTTGTGGGATCAGTCGACCAGACTGTTCATTTCTGTCGAACTCTCTGCAGAGAGGAACTCGGACGAAGTTTTGCCGCAGGGCAAAGTTTCATCCGGGGGAGGTGGACAGTCTCTGAACCCGTTTAGACGGGTTCAAAGGGAATATTTTTAGCCGAGCCTACGGGCTCGGTGTACCCATAATAAACCGGCCTTGTGCCACATACACCATCGTGGGTGGAGGGCTGTTAAATATTATAAGTCGATCAGAATGTTCTTAACTTTCGAACTCTCTGCCTCGAGCAGAGAGGAACCCCGACAAGGCTTTGCCGCAGGCAAAGTTTCATCCAGAGAGGTAGACAGTCCCTGAACCCGTTTATGGGGGTTCTAAGGGAATATTTTTGGACGAGCCTCCGGGATCGGAGAACCCACGGTAAACTCTGCCTTGTTCCACATACATCCCTTGTGGGTGGGGGCTGTTAAATATTAACAGTCGACCAGACTGTTAATCACTCGAACTCTCTGCATCGAGCAGAGAGGAACCCGGACGAGGCTTTGCCGAAGAGCAAAGTTTCGTCCGGGGAGATAGACAGGCCCTGAACCCGTTTATGCGGGTTCTAAGGGAATATTTTTTGGTCAAGCCTACGGGATCGGAGAACCCACGGTAAACTCGGCCTTGTGCCACATACATTCCTCGTTGGTGGGGGTGTAAATATTAACAGTCGAATAGATTGAACGCTGGGTCAACCGACACACACTAATTAGTCGTGTAATATTCTTCTGTTGTTCTTACTATTTAATATATGATATATCTGCAACATTTGTTATTTTATTAACATTTACTTGGTCACGGCACTTTTCTACAAACATTTTCACGCCAACTGGTCTGATGAGCATTTTTCACCGAATCCATGAATTTAAGCGTGCTACTAGATTGGTATTTAGGTCCCTCTCGTTTACTGTTGAAATAGCTAAATGCAACCGCCACTTCTGCTCCAACAGATTATTTTCTCGTGCCTCCAACCTCTGAAATTCCTTTTCGTTTACTTGCTTCCCTGATAACCACAATCTTCAAAAAGTGCAGCACCAATCGCCAAATCTCCTTAGATCGCATTCATATTTTGTCCTTTTCACAATCCTCCACATTCTCAGTCTTCACTTTTACTTTCACACCTGTACCCCACTCTGCGTGCTAGTGACATCCCCACCTTGCTTTGCGTGAAATGAATAAAAAAAATTAAATCCCAGCAAGGAGATAATGCTACTAATGACGCTAGGGATTAACGAAAGTGAAACAGAAAAAGAGTTTAGTGAGGAGAAAGGACAATAAAACAACAGATTTCAAGAAGACTGAAATGGTCGGTGATGTTGTATTGGAATTTTTGAAGCAAGAAAACATGAAACTGGAAAAGAATTCTACGGGCGAGAAGTACAAGACAAGTAAATATTAGGATATAACTTAAATAAAACGATGAGACCTAATTGCCAATCTAGTTGTGTACTTTCATACGCTCGAGATGCCAAGATGGAGAGTTCCAACCCGAATAAATTATTATTGGATTATTTTACGTTATTAAGGGCTCCTAGATTTTATTTAATCTCCATAAATTGTTTGTTGTTTTGATTTTCGTTAACTTTTCTACACTTTCCACTTTAACGTTAATTTTGTCATCATGTTACTATACAGGCCAAAAGAGTGATATTCCGGTACAAATACACGAAGCCCAATACACCAATTATAGCACTCGTTCTGAAAAGCGTATACCAGGCACATGCATCACAGCCAAATGTGCAAAATATGTCAGGAAAAAAATGGAAGTTGACGCCTGCGATGGCGAGCGTTTACGGGATGATAATACTAGAAACAAATAAAGGAGCAAATTGAAAGAAATTCCTGCCGTTCGAGAACAAGCGACACCAAGTCCGATATGGAGGTTAACAATGTAAATAAAGACAAGCGAAGTAAATAAACGTTAAAACAATCAATGTTTATAGGAAAAACAAAAACTTTATTTAAAATATAAACAGCTGTTAGATGTGGACGTAAAAGTATGATTCTTGATTGCACTAATCGGTTGTTTAAGTGCTATGCGATTATACCCAACCATTTATCAACAAATATTTGTTATACTCACTAGCGGAACGAAAAGTATATCTCATCTCCTTGGGTTGAGCGTTGTTTTTCTTTTCTTTTTTTCTTAATGTTTAATGCGACCAATAATAGACACTTAACGGCTTTTATATTTAACCCTTTACAATCTTGGCTTACTCTGACGGAGATGTAAAAATGAATTATTTTGGCTCATACGAGAAAAGAGCTAAAGTTGCCTAATTCGCAGAACATCCAAATGTTTTCATAGTAACATTTCAGCGTAGAGAAATCTTTCGCTGTGTTCTGTATATGACGGCCGTCACGGAGACGTTGATGGCTCTTGCTGCTGATCGAACATTCTTGAGTTGAAGGAGAATAGGATGACGTCACTATCCCTTGTGATTAAAGGCGCAGACCAAATGCCCCGTCCAAGGCATCGACCAAAACGTCCCGATCAAGGCACCATCGAGAAGGCGCACACTAGCTCTTTTATGAGCATCTCTAAGGCGTGGCTAAACTCAAACGAGCCAATTTACATAGGCACAAGAAAACCCTATATGGGCAAAATAAACTGATCGGCTACAGTTTCTTTTTTTTTCCCGCTAGTATATAAAATCATTACTTTAGAAGACAACAATACGTCTGCTAATAGTTTGACACTTGCATACATTTTTTCCTAATTCTACAATAAAATACAGTGTATCGAAAAAGTATGTGGACATACAAAAAAATTAATAAAATAAATATTTTTTTATTATTTTAATTTCCAAGATAGGGTCAAAACTTTTGCAGGTGGTGCCCGGTAAGATGCATCTTCAAGTCGGATTACCCAGTCTGATCAGACGGTCTCTGGTCGAGGGTGTTACCAAGTATATAAGTGTGACTCCCAAGTTGACTTGTCTGACTCATCCTTCAAATTAAGAATGGAAGCACTCTCTCAGGACCGATTTCCAATACCTCCACCTACTACACTCGCTCATGAACATAGGTCAGAGTGAGGGAGACATGCCAAATCGATTATGGTCAGACGACTGACAAACAAATCGGTGCTAATGAACGGGATATTTATTGTAACCACTTTTAATTAACCAACAGGAAACATCTACACATTAACACCCCCACGCAATTTGGATCAGAATACATGAGGGTACATTATTGTTACACTTACGTTTTTCATAGAGCTTTTCGTTTGCAACTGGAGATTTTGCATTATAGCAGGGGTGTCCATCAAGTCGTATGACCTCAAACGTTGTGAAGATGACGATGTTGGTCTTAACAGCAAATTTTATATTAATGGTAATTCCTGAACCAAACAATTCCGACAAAAATAACACTGATGGACGTAAAAAAACTTTACTATAATAAAGTGACATTTCAAATGATGGCCGCCCTGGTTAAGACGATAAACTACATCCAAGATCAAGGCCTCTGATCAGGAGGTTTTGAGGAGCGTAAAACCATCTCTTAATTGCTGGTGTTTTCAAGTCCAATCTGAGCCGGGGTGATAGCACCTGTTAGCTATGGGTAAATAGCTAACCCCAAAACTGGGGTTAAAACACTATGAAAGTGTAAAAATATTTTTAATACCAGAAATACTTAGTAAAAAAATTATTACCAGCAATACATTTTAAAACAAAATATTACCCGGTATACATTTGTGAAAAAAAATTCCAGCTATACATTAAAGAAAATTACCGGCAATATATTTAAAAAAATATATATTACCATAAAAATAAAAAAAGAAATCTTGTCGACATTAAATAACCCATTGAGGTTGATATGCTGTAAAACAAAATAAACCAAAACAAAAACAATCTCAAAGAATACATATTCTATTCATACCAAAAAAATCCAAAGAATACATATTCTATTCATACGAATCTATCCTAAAAATCTTGTCGGCATTAAATAACCATTGAGGTTGTTATGCCGTAAAACAAAATAAACCAAACCAATAAACCAAAGACCAATCTAAAAATCCAAAATAATCATTGAATACAAACAAAATATTCTATTCATTCACGAATCTATCCTAAAATCTTGTCGACATTAAATAACCATTGAGGTTGTTGTTATGCCGTAAAAAACAAAATAAACCAAACCAATCTAAAAAATCCAAAGAATACATATTCTATTCAAAATAAACCAAACCAATCTAAACCAAAGAATCTATCCTAAAAATCTTGTCGGCATTAAATAACCATTGAGGTTGTTATGCCGTAAAACAAAATAAACCAAACCAATCTAAACCAAAGAATACATATTCTATTCATACGAATCTATCCTAAAAATCTTGTCGGCATTAAATAACCCACTGAGGTTGATATGCCGCAAAACAAACCAAATCAAACGAAACCAATCAAAATCATGGTCATGAACAATGTTTTGAAATATTTTAGACTGGTTATTCTTCAAGGTTTTTGACTAATTCTCAATGAGAAATTAGAGTAAGACTGAATAATAACAAAGATTTGTTCGGAGACAGTTTTCAAATTTAAGCATGGTTACCAAAACATTTTCCTTTTGCAAAGTTATAGAAAGGATTATTCAGTAGCGGAAAATCAAGCTTCCATGTAATTAAATTAACACCAATTTCGTAGATATCAATGTTTGCAGTCGATTGTTAAACTGCAGACATTTAGATGGTAATCATAAACGCGTCCAAAACGAAACTAGTCTCTTTCAATCACCTGAGATAACCTTATTTGCCTTCTGTCAGTATAGCTGATGCTAACCACCAAGAGAGCAACGCATTGCACCTTCTTGGTTTCATATTCTCCACTGACTCAAAGTGGAATGATTATATCGAATCATTTGCTAGATCTGCAGCTAGGAAAGTTGGTTGACAATTTTTCTCAACGGAATCTATCTTACATACTTATAGTGATCTTTCAAGCGTAGCTTAGATGTAGCACAAGACCGAAAGTAGGGGGAAACCAGTGAGGATCGAACTCACTACTCATTCGCAATTGTTTTAGCGAGACAAGCTTGCTAACCATTACACCGCCTTGAGGTGTCCTATGTTAAATATTTATAAGTCTACCATTCATCCGTGTTTTAAATATTGCTGCTTTATCTAGTCTGGTGCTCCTGCTATATATCTCGAGATCATTGCCAAAATACAGAAATAGGGTCAATAATGGCATTCGTCCTGACCTGACATTTAGACTTTAGTTACTTTCCCAACGCCGTAACGTTGCTTCCTTGTGTCTTTTCTATAAATATTTTCCTGAGATTTATTCCAATGAGCTCGCATTCTCAGTCCCATGACCTTATGAATTCAAGCGTACTACTAGATTGGCCGATAGGTTTCACCCTTTTACTGATGAAATAGCTAAATGTAACCGTAAATTTTATTTCTTTTGTCTCGTTTCTTTTCTCGCACTTCTCCCCTACCGAATGCTTTTCCGATTTCTTGCTTTGCTGCCAGCTACAATCTTCAAAAATGTAAATGAATGACAATAGCCATCTTCTGTCTTTCTGAAACCTATTATCTTTTCTCCTCATTAAAATATTCTCCTCCTCTTTCACTCCCAGTAACCCCTTTCATCTTAGTTGCAGTATCGCTTTGCTTAGGGTCAAATGATTTAGAAAAACAACTACTACACAAAAGAAGCTATTCGAAGACAAGATATGTAAATGTATCCAAAACGACTAAAATTATTATATTAATACATAACCTTTAAAATAATAATTTATTTTTGTGTCATAATCATATTTTTACGACTTATATGTAGTTGTTTCTATATGCTGATAGCTTAGAAATAGCACAATGCCGAAAGTATAAAACTCTCAGTGAGGATCGAATTCAGTATTCAATTGAAATTTATCGCGCGTGACAATCTTTAAATATATCCGAAAATTTATTAATATATAACCTTTAAAATAATAATTTATTTTTGTATAAGCCATAATCATATTTTTTACGATGTATATATATAGTTGTTTCTATATGGTGATATTTAAGCGTAGCTTAAAGATGTCACAAGGCCGAAAGTATAGAGCACTCAGTGAAAATCGAATTCACCATTCAGTTGCAATTGATCGCGCTAGACAAGCTTTGTAGCCATTTCACCACGTCGAAGTGCCCAAAGGATTTTCTAAGCGTAGCTTAGATGTGGCACAAGGCCGAAAAGCGTTGATTTTTAAAACACTTTTCATTTACGTGTCTTTGCCTGGTTGTCCTGGTCCGTTTTGAAAAAAAAATAGGAAATTAGTATTTACTGGGAATAGATGCTTATATAGCCGCTGGCAGCGATTTCTCATGGGCGTTCCCTATTTTGGGTAACATTGGATACTCAGAAAACAGATCCCCGTAAATATGAACAAGACAAGTATCCCCAGATATGGATAGCGGAATGAGTACAATCTGCCTCCATAGATCGAATACCAGCTTCAGTTTGAAGTTCTCTCAATGTCAACCCTATTGACAGACACCTGAAGAAGTCCATAGTGCACGGCACCCGAAATGTTTAAATAATGATAAGTGATGAGGACATTAGTCCGAATACGAATATTGTAAACAATTATTTACACCGTTGTCCCCATCTTTATTGACATATTTACAGCCTTTCGGCCGTTGTACGCTTCGAACTTCTTCAGCTAATATATATTGGCATATTGAACCGAACCTGTCGGGGTAGATAGTTCTAAATTACACTTGCCATGACGTTCTTTTTGGATATCTCGGTTTCAGTTAATTCCCTTAGTAACTCAACTTTCCAAGTTTTGTTTCCTCGACTGTGGCCAGGTATTGAACTTCCCAATTCTTTGGATCAAGTCACTTTTGGACCAACGCTTTTATCCACTGGGCCATGTGTCCTCGAAGTGAGTTATTTTTGGGGACTTATGAAACTAATGTCTAAGTAAAAATAATAGCTCAGTAAAAAAATTCTTTACCAGAGCTTATATTACAATTTTTTTGCGGTATAGTTTTCCTTTAAAAGGATTTATGAAGAATCTGCTATATGTTCTTTTTTTGAGTGGCCGATAATGACAGATTTAAATCTCTTGACGAAGGTAAAAAGAAAAGAGTTATCCATTCCTTCTGAAAGATTAAGAAATTTAGCATCCAGTTAAAAATATCAAAGGACAACACTAAGACTTGACTTAGCCATGCATGCCATGTGCTTAGGGTCTCGTGTTTTTTAAAAAGAAAGATTTTTAAAATATAAAAATAATTTATAGATTACTCTTCCGTTAACTTGGGGCACCTCTGGCTACATTTCACGGCGCATTAGTGCGCCCGGGCGCAACCACTGAGAAACACTCATATAGAGTGTGTATGTCATTATAAATTATTATTATTATTATTATTATTTCCTTTGATTTCTGTTGTATACACATTTCCTTCCGGGTCTGAACCAGAGACCTAAGGGCAGAAATGGCTTCATGACATTTTCTACGAATCATTTTTGTAAAAAAAAGATAAATTATTATTATTATTATTATTATTATTATTTCATTATAAATTATTAAATTCTCGTTTTGATTAGAAGGTATGTTTAAGTAACTTCAACACTTTGGAACCACTGACCGTAGAAGAATTAAAACAAAGAAATGTCCCCAAGCGTTTGCATTTATTGTGTAATGCATATATTTCTCTTTTATGCAAATGTATTCTTTATTTTTTAAGTGCAGTGTATGTTTCAATCAAGTGGCCCTTTCTTTTTCGAAATTTATGTAGTGCGCTGATATATTGCGTTAGTTTCTTGTTTACTTTCTAAATAATCACACTTTTCCCGATTTTCGAAATACTTGATCTACCTCTGATTTCTGTAAGAATTGCTGATCTTCAACAGCAGTCTGGGGGTGCGAAACATTAGCTCTTCTTCATTTCATTTTACGCTTTTTGCTTTTCTTTCTTCTTTTCTTTTGCTTAATATACTTCTGATATTTCTTTGAAGGAATTTAAAGTGTAGCCTTGATATTTAAATATTAGACACAGACGGTCTCTCTGAAATGGCAATAGTTTCAATTACATCCACTTTGAGGTTTGTGGAATCCTTATTTGCTTAATTTGACGAAATGGTACAAACACAAAAAAGCAGATTTTCGCAATTCTTCTAAAAATTAAATGATTAATTTAATTTTAACGATAAAGTTTTGAATTTCTAAATTGGCCAAGCCGAGAAGATTATCAGACTTGATGAAAAGACGAGTGAATATGTTAAATACGTTGGAGAATTAAGGGTTCAAATGAATCTTTGAAGAAAGCGTCTAATCTGTTTGCTGTCATGAATTTGTGTTGATCTATTCAAGAAAAATGGAATAAGACTGATTACTTTCTGAAAAAAAAAAGTCTTTTCAGTATCATAACTTTTCGTTGGCCGACGATAGAAGATAAGATTTTATAAGTTTAAAAATTGTTCGAAAAAGAATTCCAGTCAGATGTGAAAATATAAGACCTAATTTACTATACATATCAACATATAACAAAGAATTTTATTTCATAAATATTGAAAGGGTATTATTTAATAAAAGTTGAAATAGAATAAGGCGACAAACATTTAAATATCTTTGAAGTGTTCTAACAGATGACGGAATGTGTGACACTGAGATCCGGAGACGTATTATTAGGCTGGCCAAAGATGCATTCCAAAAGCTAAGCAAGGTATTAAGAGACAGAAAACAATGAAAAGAATATTGAAATGTTATGTGATATCTGTCCTGTATTTGCAGTGAATGCTTTACAATCTTCTCAAAGATAAAGAAAAGAGTTGAAGCAACAGAAATGTAGTCCTACAGAATGCTGCTGAGGATACCATGGAGAATTAGGAGTTCAAAATAATCTTTGAAGAAATCCTCTTAATCTCTTTCTGTTATGGATTGCTGTTGATCTACCCAGGAAGAAAAAAAAGTGCATGACGCCCGAAATGTTTAAATAATAATAAGAGTGATGAGGACATTAGTCGTGATACAAGTACTGTAAATAATTATTTGCACAGTTGTTCTCATTTCGTTGTTGACATATGCAGAGCTTTTCGGTCGTTGTACGCTCCGAACTTCTTCAGGTAATATACACTGGAATTTCGAATCGAACCTATGGGGGTAGATTGTTCTAATAACACGTGCTATGCCGTTCTTTTTGGATATCAGCATCATACCTTTTTGGTGGCCGACGACAGAAGATTTTATAGGTGTACAAATTGTCCGAAGATAACACAAAACAGAATCGCGTTATTAAATATGTGAGTCTATTACATGTGTGTGTGTAAGTTATAGTAGTAGTAAGGAATCTGACCTAGTATAAAAGAGACCGTAGTTCAGGTGCAATCTGTGACTGATGGGAATATAATTTGAAAAACTGATCACGGGATAAGATACTAGTAAATATAAAAAAAAGAAACTACCTAACGGCGTTGCGTTGGATATTCATTTCAAGTAGAAACACTGACAGGGAGAGTTTGAAAAAGTGAGCGAAATGGGTTGGAATCCATGGACTTTCTTCACAAAAGAAATCGAAATGATCACTGAATATTAAAGCGAGAATCAAACTATTTATACATATTGGGATGGCTCCAAAACGACGTCTGATACGCTGTTCATTGATTGGATAATTTTATTTCTTTTCTGATTGGGCAAATAAAAGAATATAATAAATGTCGAAATTATATTCGTGTAAGTCTCTTCTTTGCGAGGACGAAAACCGACATTTTAGCCCCCAAACAGTTTTCATTGTTTTGCAAATTCATTTTAAAGTATCAGCCAATTGGCTAATAAGTGATTGATGCTGCCCATTCTTGCAAATAATAAAATCAATCTAGAAATATATGGATTGAAAGGAGAGAGAGTGAATTACTTAAAACAAATGCTAGTCAATAACAGTATCCCGAATTACATTATAGACACTGAAAATAATTTATTTCCTTCGACATTAAGTAACAAAGAGGGTTCATGGCGTTATTAGTAATAACATTAATATATTTTATCTAAACGAATGACAATTACAAACAAGAGGAATTGGTTTTGAAGAATATGATTAAAAAGTACATTAGTCCAGTCGAACATAATAAAAAATATCTAATTATTGACTACGAAATGTATTATTATTTATTTTTCTTAATCAATTCACCCCAAGCAAGGTAATAGCTCCCCTAACACGCAAGAGGATACTGGAAGTGAAAGAGAAGTAAAAGACTTTCATCATCATCCTTCGACCTCCCAATGGTTGGTCGGAACTCTATTGAAAATCCCCTTCCACACTGTTTGGTCCTGTATTGCTGTCCCCAGTTTCCCAATGTCCAACCCTGAGTCCTGAGCAATGGAGTCCAGGAAAGTCAATTTTCGTGAGAAGACACCTCCAGAAAGATGTCATTGGAGTAAGGATGAAACAATTTCCCTGCCCACTTGGTGGCAGTAGCCGGCAAACTGTAATCATTTTTGTTTGAGCTTAAGAGAGATTGGTTTCAGTTCTCTGCAAATTGTATAAGCGTTTCCTGGGATCTCCTACAGATACTCTGGATTTTCTAACTACATCTACGTAAGTACCATCCAGTTGTCATTCAGGACGAGCTGATAATGTCCAAGTTTCTGATTATGTTCGAAAAGTTTGGACTTTTAAGGATTATGGAAGGTTCAAGCGCCAAATCTTGTGTAGTTTGTTACACGCATCCCATGCAAGAGCTTTGCAGATGTGGAAGTCTTTTTGGGAATCTGTTATATGAGATCCAAGATTTTTGAAGTGCTTTTTTGATGAAGTTGAAGATTTTAGAAAAGTCTTTAGAGTAAACCAGAAAACCGATTCAAGAAACAATGGATAGAATTCTGTTTCTGTTCAAAAGACCAGGAAGAATTATGAACCGGACGATAGGTGGACCTATCTATTCCTATTGAGAGAAAAAGTAAAGAAACAGTGAATAAAATTTCAGATTTTAGATGGAAACATTAGAAGAATAGAATTGAAATAGACTTCAGACGGATACGGAAAACTAATCCTAAACAGGAAACAAAGGATAAACCTCTACTCCTGTTCAGAAAGAAACTGAGACCTGTGTGAACCGGAGCATAGGTGAACCTATTTACTCTTATTAAGGGAAAGAAGTAAATATATAGTAAATAAAACTTAAGTGTTTAGGTGGAGTGCAAACCGCACGATAGTTCAAGCTGTCTTCTTGTATTATTATTTTTTTTTCATTTCCTTTGATTTCTTGTGTGTACACATTTCTTTCCGTGTCCCACACAGAGACCTAAGTTTAAATAGCAGCATGACATTTTCCACTGACCAATTAAAAATAAATAAATAAAATACACCTATTTTACATAGATAAAGCCCTTCGTAAGGTGTCGGCTGTACTCGTGAGAACAATCTTTTGTATTTCTTTAAGGCATGGTCTTCCAGAAATCCCTTCAATTAGTTTACTGGAATCTTTTCCAACCAATCCAAGGGCTCCAACTACAACAGGGATTTTTGATGTTCCCATGTGCCGCATTTTTTAGATTTCAGTGTCAAGCTTCTCGTATTTTGATAGCTTCTTGAAGATATTATTATTATTATTGTTATTATTATTATTATTGTTGTTGTTGTTGTTTTTGTTACTCTTGTTGTTGCTGCTTCTGATGATGGCGTTTCTTCTACACTTGAAATTAAAGAAAATATAACTGCTTAAATAAATAAATGAGAAAATGATTTCAACTTTTACAAATGTACTCATCGATATTTTTAGGAAAAAATTATCTATAATGATATTTAGAGAAACAATAAATCTTGAAAAAAAAAAATAATTGTTGCCAATATAATTCGATGCATTCATTTCATACTGAAATGAGGCACTTTAAACTATCAAAAATATTTCTTATAGAATTTCTGCAAACCTTTAAGTTAATAGCATTAAAGAAAATTAGAAAAACAAAACGCCTACTGAATTGTGCTATCCAACTGAACTTTTGAGTAACTATGATCTGTTTCTTTGAAAAATAAATGCTCCGTAAGAAAAAACGCTGTATCACTGCTTATATTAACTCACAGTGGGTGGACAAAATAAAACTAAAAACGGTTTCATTTTAGTCTTACTATTTAAAGCGTAAAATATAATATGCACTGTTCGCAAAATACAACTAAATCAAAATAATGAACTAAAACCCCGAGTCATGTTCTTAAATAGATCAAAAGATGGAGGCATTTATATGGATGCTACGCATGGCGCCAAACCAGTTCACAAACATCTAAACTGTCGGTTGTATTCAACTGATTCTCAAATCAATTATTAAAAATGGCTTCAAGCGAATGAAGCCTGTAGATCTTAGCAAGGACCATGCTTTTTGGAACATCATGGACTTGAGAAAAAGAATCACAAAGAAAAAACTGTATCAAATAACAGAAACCATATAACACGAGGGCTTTCGATAATAGCAACAACTAAAATGGATAGCACATGTAACTTTTAAAAATGACATATTCGAGATGACATTCGACACTACTTCAAGCAAAAGGTTGGGAAGGAAACCCTTTTCAATACTAGCAAGAAAAAGGTTGTTCTAATAGATACTTTTTTTTAATAAATTACAACGAAAAGTAGCAGTGGCTGCTCGATCAATGAATGCCGATATGAATTCCATATAAGGAAACGGTTAATATTACCATTAAATATTATAACAACATATATTATACTTGCCATTTACTAAGGCACGGTGATGGGATATAGCCCAAGACCAATTTAAAATGGGGAGAAAAACACGTACAAATGGGCAAAGGTCAAAAATTGCCCAGTCAACTCAACCAACGTCCGCGCTGCTGTTGATATTCCACCGACCCGCCCTTTTTGATGCAGGGGAGGGAAGCCCTGCCGCAGATTTGGAATCCCCGGGACCAGGCATCCCTCATTTATTTGTTGTTTACTATCTGAAAGGAGGCACGGCGGAGTAATGGATAGCGGCTAGGATTGAGGAATCGGTAGAGCCATGTTCGAATTCCATTCGAATCCATTATATTCACTTACGTGGTAATGCCCTTGGGAAAGGTATGATTCCCCTTCTTCTTCCTCCCTCCAGCTATGGGTAAATAGCCTGATAGACCGGGTTCAAACGTGAGAATGCCGGTTGGTTGGTTATTTTGGTTAACATCAATATGATATCAATATGTCGATGTGTTATTTAATGCCATCATCTAAATATTTTGTACTATATTTTATACTTTTAGAGTAAATGTATGTTTTTTAGATATATAGTTTATAGATGATAACACACACACACACATATATATAAGTTACGAAAAACTTGGTGATCCGTATGGGTAGTTCCAAGTAGGGTGAAATCCAGAGAGCTCAATGTAAATTCAGAGCTAATAATTTAAAGAAAAACAGACCAATTTAAGGCTCCATTGTAATAGTTTATTTCACCAGAGATCTTTTAAAGTACCCTGAATCATCAGACATCACTTCCAAAAGGTGAAACGAAAAATGAAATGAAAATTTACACTTTTGACGGGTACTATTAAGTTTATGTAATTTAACAGAAAGGGTAGCGAGGAGTGGTGTGAGAGATATTTATTTATGATGCGGTCTTACATTAGAACATGCACATACCCACTACAAGACTGTATATCTTTTTTTCCCTCGCTGTTACTAATCACTTAGATTACTTTCTTTCTCCACATGTAAATTCTTGTATACCTTTCATAGGAAACATAATTAATTAACGTTGAAACAAGATGTACGGTTTTGTAGTGGGTGTTTGTATGTTCTAATATAACACTGCAATATATATATATATATATATATATATATATATATATATATATAATCTTTTATAAAAATTATATTTCTGGGAACTTTTATACTTCTTTAGTGTTGTATTGTCATTTTACTATAACAGTAATGAATCTTACTTATCATAAAACTCAGATTGTGTGTGTGTGTGTATGTGTGTGTGTGTGTCTGTACGTTTATATATTGGATCGGATTTCCTACATTTTTCAACCGATTTCAACAAAACTTCACAGGACTGCGTAAAATTACCTTGCGGTGGTTCTGACAGCGCCAAAAATTGGAAAAACACAATTATTTTTGCACGAAATCAATTTGAAAACACGATAAAACACGATTCTGTCGTCAGAATGAAAGGGGGACAACTCATATCGAGTTATACTTATTATAAAACCCAGGTTGTTTGTCTGTGTGTGTGTGTGTGTGTGTGTGTGTGTGTGTGTGTGTGTGTGTGTGTGTGTTCGTTTATATATGGGATCGGATTTCCTACATTTCTCAACCGATTTCAATAAAACTTCACTTTTTTTGACAGGTAGTGTTTCTTATTGTCTTGCACACTCTTTTCTTTATTTTTACATTCTGAATGCTTTAAAAATTCCATTTACAAGACAATTGTTTATAATAAAATTCTATTCAATCGATAGACTCATAACGATTGAAAACAATGTTTTTGTTTGAGTTTGGGTTTGACCAATTCGTAAAAAAAAAAAATAATTAAGACATGCGTGTCCGTCAACCTTAAACAATAATCTTTGTCAATTTTTATTTTTCAGTCTTTATGATGGTCGATAACTGATCTATCTCTTACTGTTACATCCCCGGGCAACGCCGGGCTCTACTGCTAGTAACTGATATACAAGAGTTCTATGCATCTAAGATTTGAATATTGCATACCTGAGATTTTCAACACCACCGCAAAAAGAATAAGCACGCGCTCGCTTTCTCATTTTAAACATAGTACGGCTTAGCACATCAACTGGAATGGCTGTGACCTCTCTCTTTATGATGGTCGATACTTGATCTATCACTTACTGTTACATCCCCGGGCAACGCCGGGCTCTACTGCTAGTTTATTATAAAATTTACTCATATTCATTATTTTTGTTTGGTGGTTCACTATTTGCTCATAGCTGCGACCCTAATAAGTGCTACATCAAGAGTTAGGCTGGACTTGGGAGCAACACCAGTTAAGGGGTTACACGTTCATCAAATCCTTTAATCACCCGAACACAGGCCTTGCTGTTGGATGTAGTTTATCGTCATACCCAGGACAATAGAAGGCCGGAATTTAAAAACAGTTGCATAACTACACATATTGAAAACGAACATCGACATCCAAAAGTACTCTGAAGAAAAAAAAAATACATACATATATATATATATATATATATATATATATATATATATTAGTAAATATACATAAAATCCATCACCGATAGCACGACTCGGAGTTTCATGCACAACACGGTCTTTAGTTGCTGATTATAGACTGACCGTTACATAATTTATATTTTAGCAACAATATCTGGTAGTCGCAATGTTGGTGCAGTTACATACTATACTGGGATTACAGTTTTTAATTTGAAAAATATATTTGGCATTTAAAATAAACGGTATATATATATATATATATATATATATATATATATATATGTGTGTGTGTGTGTGTGTGTGTGTGTGTGTGTGTGTGTGTGTGTGTGTGAAAATATATAGAAAATAGGAAGGAACTGGTTAGGTAATAATCCAAAGTTCCTTAGTATTTTAGTAATTATTTTTAAAAATAGTGCTCGATACAAAAGTAGAGCATAAATATAATTATTTATTTAAAACATGATTCCAACTCGCGACATAAGAGGTCTCATATTTCAAAACAAGAGCCGAAAAATTCAATATAATTATTTGAATTAAATTGAGTTAAAGTAAGCTTTGTTCCATCATCAAGCGAAATTCTTTTGGAAACATATATATATATATATATATATGTGTGTGTGTGTGTGTGTGTGTGTGTGTGTGTGTGTGTGTGTGTGTGTGTGTGTGTGTAAAATAATTAAATATATTTTAGAGTTATGAATATTAATTTTTTATATTGCGCATAAAGGAAAATTATTTCCGTTTTAAAAATAATAATTTACATTAAAAATTAATCTGGATCAACTTATTGAGCATATATTTATTTTTATGTCTCCATTTTTCTTGTTCAATAAGCTAGGGTTGTTTAAGTGTTTTAAGATAACTCATTTTTCTACAAGATATATATTACATTTATTGTCTGTCCCATTGTAATGTTTGGCCCTTGCTACTATATCCCACGTAATAATGGGTGTATTATCACCTGTCTTTAATTTCCAGAAATCTTTTGAGAGATGAGTGCTGTTGATGTATGTTATATCGCCTTGAACCATTAAATGATGGTAGAAACAAGATTTCCAACGATTTTCAATGGAAACAAAATTGATTTTTTACCGAAATATATGCCAGCTCTGTATACAATATTATCACTCATGCATTGACCGTTTAAGGGATAAATCATATTCTTTCGGCAGTTCATTTATTTTTTAATTATGTTTTTTAGAAGATTAACTCTGTTGTGCACGTTGTTTATAGCGTTTCGAGAAAGATCTATTCTAAGTAATAGTCAAAATTAATTTCTCTAAAACTACCATCGATTTACATCGAAAAATGCTAACGGACGTTTCATTGATCAAAAAATTAGATAAAATAATTATCAAAGACGATAAGTCGGGTAATCTTAACAAAATCAATGCGGATATGTACCATAAAACTAATAACAAAGTCAATAAGTTTTATAAAAATAGTGAAGCCAAGAAATTAGTTATCTTAAAACACTTAAATAACCCTTGCAGAAATGAATTAATGGTTACATGTAGGCATAAAAATCAATATATTCTCAAATACATTTATCAAGATTAATTTGTAATGTAAATTATCAATTCTTTATTTTTTTTAAATAGATCCAGTAATATCTCTTCATGCTTAATATGAAAAATTAATATTCACATCTCGACTTTTTTTACATATATACATACATACATACATACATATATATATATATATATAATAAAAGGTTTAAACACTAATATTCCATGGTCATAATTTATTCCACTGGAATCGTAAAAATACGATCCAATTCATCAGACCTACAAATTATATATATATATATATATATATATATATATATATATATATATATATATATATATATATGCTGTTTATTTTAAATACCAAATATTTTTTTAAATTAAAACTGTAAACTCGATATAATATATAACTGCGCCAACATTGTGATAACCAGATATTTTTATTAAAATCTAAATTGTGTAATGGTCAGTCTACACTCAGCACCTGACGATTGTACATTAAACTCGAATTGTGCTATCGGTGAACGTTAATATGAATATTTATTAATATATACTTAATATATATATATATATATATATATATATATATATATATATATATATATATATATATATATATATATATATATATATATATATAGGAATGGGTAGGATAAAAATGTACATATACGTACATATAGTTGCACGTACGTATAAATATATTTCTTCCTTAGGTCTTATAAATGAAGTGCTCAATGTTATGAAACAGAACTATAAGTATATATTAGTAGATATACACAATATCCAACGTCGATAGAGCGACTTGGGGTTTCAGAACTGCATGAAACTCCAAACGGTGCTATCGACGTTGGATATTATCTATATTCACTAATGCACACAAACATACACACACACATAGATAGATAGATAGATAGATAGATAGATAGGATAGGATAGGATAGGATAGGATAGGATAAGGAACGAATAGGAAACGTTTATGAATTTAACATGTTTCGGTTTTATTTAAGCTTCATCAGAATTTGTTTGGAAACTAATTATGGAAGAGAACGTTTCTGTATTTTTCGTTCTAGTTGTTTGTTTTTCATTGGTCAGGCAAACCTTATGTGCCTTTGTCTTCTGGTGTTAATGTGTGTATATGTGTGTGTGCATGCGTGCGCGCACGCATGTGTACGTTTGGCTCCTGCCGTGTATTTCTGTGTGTGTCTGTTAATGTCCGTGTGTATATTATCTGAAGATGCTATTGAGATGTTGGCGTGTTTTTGTACTTGCCTTTCATGTTTATAGTTGTACACTAAAATCAAGCAGGTGCGGAAATTTAAATATCTGGGAAATGCTCTGACAGAGGACGGTAAGTGCGACGCTGAGATCCGAAGAGGTATTGGAATGGCCAAACACGCATTCCAAAAGCTAGGCAGAGTATTGCGAGACTGGGGTTTTTATTGGTATTCCTAAAAATTACTGAACTGCTACGTGATATATGTCCTTTACGGCAGCGAATATTGGACGGTCTCCTCAAAGATGAAGAAGAGACTCGAAGCAACAGAAGTGTGGTTCTACAGAAGGATGCTAATCATAACACGGACCGGATATGTGAACAACGATGAGGTTTTGGAGAGGATGCAAACAAAAAGGAAAACTCATACTTAACATCAGGAAGAAGCAGTCGAAATTTCTGGGACACGTAATGAGAAAGGAGGGCTTGGAATTATGATACTCATAAGGCGAATAGAGGAAACGTGGGACAAGGGAAAGCAACCGACTTAAGGAAGTGAATGGCAGAACAGGGTCTGGGAGATATAAGAAAAAATAAAACTTATTGAGAGCTACAAGGGGCTGGAAGAAATGAAGAGATATGATCGCCTACGTCCTGAAGGGACACGGCACATAAAATTTGGTCCTGTTGGATTTTGATGTGTTGCCGTATGTCTACAGTGTCTATGATAAGTTTTTAGCCACCCTTATTTACAGCAATTTTGGCTTGTGTAATGACGTCTCTTCTTTTTTTCACACAATACCATGTTAATATCAAGCTACTCTCATCTATAAACGATAGCTGACTTGTATTTTGCAATGAAAGTTCGCAGAAGTAAGGAAATTGGTGAATTTCAACGAGGCCAAATAATAGGAAGGCATCAGTATGGCAAGTTTAATAGAGAAATTCGTAGGTTTTGCCAGGTTAATCATCAAAAGGTTAATAATATTGTCAAGAAATTTAATGAAGACGGCCATTGTCGTGTTGGACAACGTTCAGGATGACCAAGAATCGTGGGAATAATTAAAAACCGTCGTCAGAGCTTTAAAGATATCGCCAACGGCATGGAAATGTCGCCATATGCGGTGGGAAAGACTCTGAAAGATCTAGGCTCTGAAAGAAGAGTTGCAAGAAAGAAGCCGTTGATTTCAGAGGTTAACAGGATCAAGTGTATGGATTGGACGAGAGAATTCGAGAGAAAACATTATGAATTTTGGCAGTTTGTAAACTCTTCCAATATTCAAATTCGAGACAAGTTTATATTTGGAGAAATCAGAACGAGACTTGGAACATTGAATGTCTGCAGGCGACAGTGAAACATAGAGGCATTGGAGTAATGGTGTGGAGTGCTGTTTGGTTTGTAGGGCAATCTCAATTGATTCTTGTTGATGAGAATGTCTACATTTTTCAAGTAGGTAGGGCGCCATGTCATACAAGAAAAGTAGCAAAGGCCTTCAAGGAATTGTAAGGAATCAAGTCACTGCCATGGCAAGCCCCAATACCTGACATGAATCCAATAGAGTACCTTTAAATTTTGAACTTGGATGTACTTTATTTCTCCTAGCTAAACCTTTTTCAAAAAATGTCTACTACAGTGGCCTACACTGTAGTAGACATTTTTGTTTCTGTCCGTATGTTGATTGAAAGCAGGGCGTTTGATGTAAGAGTGTCGGAGATAGTCACATCGGCTGCAGGTAAGAGGATATTACATGCCTTAAGTATGGGTTTTATGAAAGTTGGTGATATGAAAAAATTGTTTAGCTTGTTTATCGATGAAAAACTGATGACTAGTATCTCTTCTAAATATTTTCTTCTGCATGTTACTTTCTTATTAGGGGCGTTTTTGTGGGGTTTTTTTTTTTATCGATGTTATGGCATCTTCTCTCTTTGCATGCTTTTAATATTATAAACCCCAGCATCTAATGAGGTGCTGAATCTATGTTTCTTACTTACGATATTGATATTGAGTCACCCACCACGAGGGTGTCATGTGGCACAAGGCCTTTTTAACGTGGGCATTCCCGAGCCATTAGGCTCGGCCAAAAAATAGCCCATTTGAACCCGTATAAACGGGTTCAGGGCCGGTTTTACCTCCCCGAAGGAGACTCCACCCTTCGGCGTAGCCTCCTTCGGGTTCCTCCCGCCCGTAGGAAGAGAGTTCAAACCGAGCAGTCTGTTCAAAAGTGAACGACTGACTCACATGTTTCTTACTAGCTCACTGACCTACTTGGAGTGGCGGAAATAGCTAGGATGTGAAACCTATATGACCAATGAAAAACAAACAAAACAGAACTAAATGTAAAGGAAATTTCTCTTCTATGTGGGACAAACCCATGTGAAAATTTTCAACCGTTCTTTTTGAGAACGACAGGAAAACCACACTTAAATGACTGGTTTAAGGACAAACGAATGAAAGAATTTTCCACCGTTCATTTTTAGATCAACAAGAAAGCTTTTTTAAAAGGACTGGTATAAGTACAAACGAGAATTCCTGAAAAATTTTCAAGCACTAGTGTAAGGACGTACGAATGAAAGAATTTTCAACCTTTTTTTTTTTTTTTTTTTATTTTTATGACAAGAAAGCCACTTTTAAAGAACTAGTGTAATGACAAACGAATGAAAAAATTGTCAACCTTTTTTTCGAGAACAAGAGAACCACTTTTAAAGATCTAGTGTAAGGACAAACGAATGAATGAAATTTCAACAATTCTTTTTGAGAGCCACCAGAAAGCCACTTTTAACGTAAGGTGTAAGAACAAACCAAATGAAAGTGGTATAAGGACAAACCAATGAAAGAATTTTCCATCGTTCTTTTTTTAGATCAACAAGAAAGCTTCTTTTAAAGGACTAGTATAAGTTTGTTTATTTTGTTTTACAGCATATCAACCACAATGGGTTATTTTTTCCCTCAAAAAATGTATTGCTGATAATATTTTTTTTCTGGTAATAATATTTTATAAAGTATTTCTGGTATTAAAACCTATTTTTACACCTTCATAGTGTTTTTACACTAGTTTGTGAGTTAACTCTTTGCCCATAGTTGGGACCCTAGCAGTGCTACCAACCCGGGTCAGGGTGAACCTGGGAACACCAGCAATTAAGAGGTGGTTCCATGCTCCTCAAAACCTTCTGATGAGAGGCCTTGCTGTTAGACGTATTTTATCGTCTTACCCAGGACGCAGATGTAGTTTATCGTCATACCCGGGACGGGCTGGTATAAGTACAAACGACAATTCTTGAAGAAGTTTAAATAACAGCGAAATAGGTTAGATTTATAAACGTTTCCTCTTTGTTCCTTAGCCTCACATTCATTCCGATTCTAATGCATATTTGATCCCAATTCATATATATATATATATATATATATATTTCAAGATGATTATCATCATTGTCGCAAGTTATGATATCCAGAAACGCTATAAATATTGCGTGTATTGTCGCAAGTGATTGATGGTTTTATTTCGTATGTTTGTATTGTTTTTCTTTCATTAGTTTTTTTTTTTTTTTTTTTTTGCGAGCATTTGTTTCTTTGTTTTTAGTTCTGCATTTCGTCTATTCTAGGTAAATTCGATTGCTGCGTCCACAATAGGCAGTCAACAAGGCAAGAGAGATTTATAAAGTTCTATTTGTGGAGACAATCAATCAATGGGTATTATAGTGGTTGCTTAGTCATACTTGTTTGTTGGGCTAAAGGCAGCACCGACTCACAGACGCTGGTCGTTACCATACTATAGATGCGTTGAAAAAAAAAAAAACGCGGAAAGGAAATGGAGGTTTCTTATTCAGTACTATTCGCCATGATTTTTCATACTAACGATCCATTAGTTGGTTTAGTAGTTTCGCAGAAGAAAAAAAAGTAGTATTTCACGATTAGGATATAAAAAATAATTTCCGTATATAAATAAAGTTTTTAAGCATTTTAAAAATGTTCACACGTTCATTCATCACTCAGCGCCTCATCGAACAGCCATTATTTTTAATTTTATTTTAATTTATATTTTTATTCATTTCACTACAAGCACAGTGGGAATGCCACTGGTACGCAGTGGGTTACAGTGGGTGAAGGTGAGAGAAAAGATTGAATATAGCTTGATTGATTAGTTGATTTTGTTTAGCGGTATATCGATATCTCTATGTATTATTTAATACCGAAATCTAAATATTTTTTAATACAATTTTATGGTTCTAACTGCATATATTTTGAACGCAATTTTATGCCTTCAAATACGGATAAAATGTATTGTTGGTCATTTTGCTATATATGTCTTGTTGGTACTTTTACTATAAAATATATTGCTTGCTATTCTGCCTTAAAATGGTATTGTTGGTCATTTTACTATAAATATGTAATGATAGTAAGTTTTTATATAAAAATATATTGCTGGTATTTTTACCATAAAAATGTATTTTCATACGTTCATAGTATTTTATTTGGGGGTTCACAACTTGCCATTGCTGGGGCCATTAACAGGTTCTCCCACCCCTCTAATTGTAAGTGCCAGATAATTTTGCATATTCCCTACCGTTTAATGCTAACGAAAAAAAAACCTACCTAGAGTAACTGTCCTCAGTTCTATCCAAAGTATATTTTTAATAATTTCACCCTAAGTAAGGCAAAATTTTCGCTAGTACGCAGAGGTGGGGTACAGGGAGTGAAAGTGTGAGAGAAAAGACTGAGATTACGGAGGATGGTGGAAAGGACAAAAGATGAACGGGATTCAACAAGATAGCGATTGACGTTACCGTTAAATTTTTTAATACTATATTTATCAGGGAAGCAAATAAACAGAAGGGAGTTCTACAAGCGGGAAGTGCGAGGGAAGAAACTGTTGGAGTAGAAGTGACAGTTGCATTTAGCTATTTCAGTAGTAAAAGGGTGGGACCTAAATGCCAATCTAGTAGCACGCTTAAATTCGTGTAGTCGTGGCACGGACTAAAAATGTAAACAACAAATTTAAAAATCTCTTAAAAATCGAATATCTGTCCTAGATAAGAGTTTTGAAGTCAGTTAATAAATTTCAGGGTTAATTAACCAGATGTTGTAAACGTTATACTTACTTTTTGTTTAAAGCGTAATGAAAATAACGTTTATTTTTCGTACAATAGCCAGTGAGGTCAGAGGTCAATAACAAAGCTTAAGTGTAATAATCATTTAGCTAAGATGTTTTTTTACTCATTTCACCCTCAGTAAGGCGATGATGCCACTAAGGCGTAAGATATTAAAGAAAATGAGAAGATTTAAGAGAAGGAACCGGAAACTCATTCTTAAACAGGAAACAAGAGATATATCTGGACTTCTGTTGAAAAGACTGGGAAGGAGTTCGACAGCCAAATAAAGGAAAATTTTTTTATTGTACTGTGCCAATCTTAGGGGAGAAAGCCTGCCTTAAAAATCAGCAAGGAGAATATGACCTTTTACTTAGAATTAAATCTCTATTATTTAAACCGTTAGCAGACGAAAGCCCACCGTTCGAAAACTTGGGCGTTAGTCGGTTATCGATAGAAACCTATAATTAATGTCCGATTTTTTAAAAAAGAAATCTAGAATTATTACTGGAAATTTCAATTTCTATCATCAATTTGCATCCTTTATAGGGTTAACAATCTAATACTTTAATTCGTTTGTACTTATACCAGTCATTTAAAAGAGGCTTTCTTATCAGTCTCAAAATGAGCAGCTACAAGTTTACGACGTATCTACTGTGGGAAAGAGGCTGCAAAATGGAAAATAAGTAATTCTTCACAAGGCCGATTTTATTTTATTTTTTTTTACATTGATGTTCACTCAGTACAAGGCCCAGGAGCTACTCGAGATTGAGGTTTACAGAGTAAGAGGCACAGTTTAGGCATGTGGGGAAAGATAATGCTTAATTCTCGACTTGAAAGGTTGAAGATTTTAGTGATCGGGAAAACCCTCTTGGAAGTCGGTTCCACAGAGCATCAGTTCGCAAGAAGCTGCTCGAGTGGAACTTAATTTATCATCAATGGAATGCGAAGAGGATGAGGATAGTTCGCTCCAATGTGTGGCCATGAAAGCAAGAACAGGTGGAACTAAGGAATGTAGTTCGTCTGAACACTTTCCATGGAAATAGCGATAGACCAGCGAGAGACTTGCAACGTTTCGTCTGTGAGAAAGGAGTTGTAGGGTGGAAAATAATTCATCACTCACATGGACGCGGAGATGCTTTTGGACTCTAAAAGATTTTTACCTCTATCAAAGCCGAAAATTGAAATGTGAAATATTTTTCCAGGTATCTTTGGAATGATCTCCCGTGCTTCAACTAATGACGATGTGATAAAATTGTTTGATTCTTCCTAAAGAGGAGTAGATAGGGTCACCTATCGTCCGGTTCACGCTCCTCTCCGTTTTTTTTAATTTATTCTAGCTGGAAGGTCAATGTATTAAGGTATTTAAGTCTCCAAGCCAGGTCGAGAGACTGATATATTAGCACAGGAGTGTAGTGTCGTTTTTAAAATATTTATTAAGCTTACAATGGTAAGGAATGAGACTCATTCAGTTATGTGCCATACGTGGTACACGATTATGCGATCACGTATCTTTCGATACATGACTGATGATGCAGATTTTTTTCCCCACAGTAGGTTGCCATTTCTATCTGCGATAGACCAGTTTCCATCCAAGGCTATAGAACTCGGTCTGTCCTACTCTTTACCCATACCTTTCTCAGGGATGTTAGAACGTAAGTGAATGTAATGGATTCGACTGGAATTCGAACTCGGCTCTCCTATTCTTCAATCCGAGCCGCTATACATTACTATCCGTACATCCCAGTTGAATGAGACTACCAGTACAATTCCGTATCGCTTTGTCTATACCTACGAATATTGGACATTAACAGTAGTTTTAGTGTGAATAATTCAAGAATTAAAAAGTAATTTCTAGAGAACAATTCTAGGCATCCATTATGTAAACCGCATCACAAATGACACAATACGAGACCCTCATCAAGTAAGAAGCAGCCCCCACTGTCAACCCTCATAACTAAGTCAAGATGAGAAAGTTGAAATGGTATAGACACGTTATAAGAGCTAGCGATCTTTCCACTGTCAACCTCCAAAAAACAATTCGCAATGGTATTGGTCCTGACCTGGCATCTCGGTTTCAGTCTCTTTTCCACCGCCCTAACTTAGCTTCCCTGTGCTTTCTCTATATGTTCATGGTAATTGTTTTAATGAACTTTCCTTTATAATTGCTAACACTATTTGTTTAGTTTCTTGTATCTAAAATTGTAATCATTGTAAATATTCATTTTTAAAAGTTGTTATTTTTATCCCCCAACCCCTACAGACAATTTTTAGATATGAAAACTAGTTAGGACTTCATAGAGACTTTGAAGTATTATGGTGGATACGACCGTAAATTCTATGTTAACAGTTTCTTCACTCGCACATTTTGCTTGTGAAACTCTTGCTCTCCAGTCAACCTTGATTTTCAAAACTTTAAATGCAATCTCAATCGTTCTACTTAATTCCTGTTCTTTTACTGTCCGTTCTCCTTAATAATGTTTTTTTCTTCATATCTTCGCACACTCAGTAACCCTTTTCATTTTAGTAGCTTTATTGCCTTGTTGGGGATGAAGAGTTTAAAAAAGAAACTTACACATTATAGGATGTGGCATACACCATCACCAATTTAAAAGAAAGACGATGTCGTTATGTTTTCATTAAAGCCTAAGCTACAGAAGAGGCAGACAGAGAGGCTGACAATGCCACTGAGTGGACGAAGATCCTTCACAGAGACTCAAATATTGACATGTTACCGAGACGCAAGGAGGGAGCTGGCCAGGTTCCCAGCTGCTCTCGACCCTACGGTCTCACCCGGTCATAAGAATGATGATAATGCGAGCCACCGCTGCTAAGTACCCGACTCGCTACGATATTCATGGTCACAAAAGATGAATGAGAGATTAAGTTTGAATAACGAGATTCGCTTCCCAGCTGTTGAGCTTTTATACTTTTTAGTTTTGCTTAAACACTTCAAATATACCACACATTTTTACAATACACATTTCCTTATGGCTAATCCTTTGCAACGAATTCCGACAATCCTCATTATATTCTCTTTATAAAAAGAGAATACAATTACAAAATCTGGAACTCTGTCAAAATTGCGTGCATTAATTCCCGACCACTAATAATCCCTTTACCTTCCTGAATTTTAGTAGATTCCTATAGTAAAACTAGTTGACGTATATTTTTAAGTAAAAATATTCTCAAAGAAATCACCATTAAACGAATTTACAATGCACTTTCGCTATAGAAATAAGTGCAATGAATTTCTATATAAATATGTATAAGTTCTATACTAACAGTTACTTTTTTCGCTTGTGGAAGTCTTCTGACTCCATGCTTTCCAGCCAAATTTAATCTTAAAATAATTTAACTGCAATGTCAATCGCTATCTACTGTCCTGCTGAACTAGCTCCTTAGAAATGTTTCTGTTTTCTAATTCTTCCAAAACCAGTAACCTCTTGTATTTTAGTGACCTTACTACCTTGCTTGGGGTGAACTTGATAAAAAGATATATTTATCTCGTAAGATCCTAAGACGGTGGAGTTATGGATAGCGGCAACGTTTGAGGAATCGGAGAGCCGAGTTCGAATTCCCGTCGAATCCATTACATTCACTTACGTACTAACATCCCTGGGAAAGGTATGAATCCTCTTCTTCTCCCTCCAGCTATAGGTAATAGCAGAACAGACTGGGTTCTATAGCCTTGGATGGCAACTGGTCTACGGCAAAAAGAAATTCCAACCTACTGCAGGAAAAAAATCTGCCTCGTCAGTCATGTATCGTAGGATACATGATTACCTAAATGTATATCACGCATGGCACATAACTGACAGGTATATTAATAATATAATCACGCATTGTACATAACTGACTGATATATATATATATATATATATATATATATATATATATATATATATATATATATATATATATATATATATATAAAAAAGCCTCCTTATAGGGTGGCATTGAAGCTAGCTCCTGAGGAGGACTCTTCATTGGTTATTCATCACAAAAGGTAGCGAGGAGTAAATGCGGTAGTCAAAAATAAATTACAGAAGAATTCGAAAATGATTGCTGCATTTAAGTAATGCATTAATATTTAAGCTTACCTTTTGAAAAATTCAACGATATTTCTTCTGTCGTCATTTAATTTAAAGACAATTTGATGTACGTAGGTCCTGTACATACAATTATTTTTATTTATGACATCTTACTTATTATAAAACGCAGATTGTGTGTGTGTGTGTGTGTGTGTGTGTGTGTGTGTGTGTGTGTGTGTGTGTGTGTACGTTTATATATTGGATCGGATTTCCTACATTTTTCAACCGATTTCAGCAAAACTTCACAGGACTACGTAAAATTACCTTTCGGTGGTTCTGACAGCGCCAAAAATTGGAAAAACACAATTGTATTTGCATGAAATCAATTTGAAAACACGATTCTGTGATATATTTACGTGTTAAAGTGCTGAATATAAGGGATAGAGCGTATGGTCTGATGATTGCGTTTAAGCATGAATCAGATTGTCGCCGTTAGTGTTTACTTACATATATATATATATATATATATATATATATATATATATATATATATATATATATATAAAAAAAAAAAAAGAAAGAACAGTAAGATTTATAATCCGGTGTTCTTATTAATAATTCTTATTTTTAAAAAACAGTGGGGGGTCTTCGATTTACATCGGAGATCCGTTTCTACAGTGCGACATAAACTGATTTTCGACTTAGATCGAAACTCACGTGCATAAGCACCCACGAGGCTGCATTACGCTTGGGAGCTATAATGAGAGGAAAATAAGAACCCCCTCCCTCCACCCCCCACCAAAAAAAACACACGACACAAACGAGAGATAGCGAATGTAACATAATCCAATATGGCGTACAGCTGATGAAGAAACAAAGCCGTCTTACTCATATAGCTCCGCGTGACGACGTATTATATTTTGGGAGATACCACGAAACTCCATACGTTGGGTCCGACGTAATACGAGCAGCTTCAGTATATATATATATATATATATATATATATATATATATATATATATATATATATATGTGTGTGTGTGTGTGTGGAATAACGATATATATATTTTCATATATCAAGTACAATTTTAGTTTTAAATTTAAAAATATGTATCTTTTTAATGTGTTTTGAGTATGATATCCAGCCGATTCCATTTAGATTATTGGTCCGTTCGTCCATGTTTTTATCACTTTAATTATTAAATATCCCACATTAGGATAATAGGAGATCTGCCAAGAATGGTGAAACGTTGTAACAACCTGGACACAGATTCACTGTGTTTAATGTCGTTTGTGCGCATGTGTAGTTGCTTCAATGTAAACATAAACTAACTCCATTGATACCCTAAACTATGAAACGCGTCACACAAAACCATTTTTACACTTTTTCATGCATCTTTCCTCTAATATATATATATATACTAACAGCATGTCCCGGCGTTGCCCGTTCTTGATTCAAAAATCGTACGACTCATACATCTATCACTTGATTTAAATATTTTTGCCCTTCCTTGCTTTTAAAGAAGTGCCCTTTGCCGTGCTGATGTTGCTCCATGCATTACTTCTTGCCTATCTCACACTGAGAATTTTTTCTAAGATCTATACTAAACATTAAATCTCTTACGAAAAAAGAACTAAACAAAATGAACACAAAACGATCAGCTTTAAAAAAGTACTCGTAAATGGAAAAACCGAAAGAAAAAAGAATGTTAGCAACAAATACTTTTTCACACCCAACCAAGTTCTGCAGAATCAGAATTAACGTTGAGTTTAAGCAAGCGAATGAGCCAATTGGAGTAAAGTGCCATGCAGATTTAAATTTTTCTCACTTTTGAAGAATGCAGCCATCGATTTTTTTTTGCATGCTAGCATGCTAGTTAACATTCGTGTCAGTCAGCTGTTGGCTCTCACGCTGGCCAATAGAATCTTCCGGCTCTCACTCTGGCCAGTAGAAAATGGCCGCAAACTACATGAAAACTGCCGTAAAAGCATGAAAAATCTATTATTTCCACTATCGATGGGAGTTGGGAAATGCAGTCGGTCTTGGCCTTCCCGCTAACTTGGAGCATGTGCATGTAAATTTAGGTGCAAATCCTTCGAAAATTGCGGCCGTGCATTCATTACACAAACACACACATCCCTTTTACATTACATATATATATATATATATATATATATATATATATATATATATATATATATATATTTTTTTGTGAAAAGTGTATATAAATATAAATATATATATATATATATGTGTGTATAATTATTTATATATTATATGCGCGGTACTTATTAGAAAGCGCTTATAATAATTAATCAGTTTGTCTGACGATCGCTAAAGCGTGAAACCCAGGGTCACAAACTCACATCTATCCAACCAAATATATATATATATATATATATATATATATATATATATTCAACATTTCTATAATAATCTGTGTCGGAAATATGCTTTCAATTAATTTCTATAGTAAATATAAATATATTTCAGTGTTAAAATCAGATGCAATACGGTTTAAATAATACATATAATAGTTCTAATTTGCCAGTAAACCATATAAATAGATATTTATAATTTCTGACAATTGTGTTGTTCTTATTTTCAATACACAATCTACAGACTGCCCACCGAAATCTGAAAACACAAATTTTAGATAAAATAATCTTTGTATGCTTTCTATTAAGTAGAATCTCTTAACCGATCCTTACTCGAAGCCTGGCTGAATGTAAATTTAGTAAAGATATGCACTTAGTTATCAAAATTCTGATATTAAAAGATATTTAACGTATCCATTTTTTTTCTTTTGGTCGAGACTTTTATATGGATGCCATGCATGGCGCCAAACTTATATCAGAAATATTCAGCTGTACACAAACGCTTTCTCGGGTTAATGATTTAAAATGGCTCCCAGCGAATGAAGTCTGTAGGACTGAGCGAGAACAGACTTTTTTCAAACTATGTGAACTGGCGCAACAGACCCACAAAAAATGAACCAATTAAGAGACACTATATCTTTTGAGGACTTTTAACGGCAGCCGCGATTAAAACGAATATCACATGTCATCGGCTTTATTCTCGCAGCCAAGAATTTAATTTCTTCTGTTCTGATTGCTTCCTTTATGATGATGGCATTGGAGACAGAGTAGACCAATTCTTGTATAGAAGAAGCGATGGCATTGACTGTATCATAATGTTAGTAGGGAAGAGGTTGATTTTGACTAGCCTTTCTCTCTTGTTCTTGTCGTTTGACTTCTCGTTTTTCTCTTCTGGTGTCTTCGAAGGTTTTGGTTCCGATGGTGATCGAATACCGTCAGTGTTTCAAGATATTTTTGTGCAATTTTCGTGAATCCATCGCACTCTGTATATATATATATATATATATATATATATATATATATACAATTTCACTCTTATCTCCTATTCTAGAAAATATCTCGTGCGACCAAATAACTCGTCGTTGGCTATATCTCGTGTCTAAGAATTCCATTTCTTCTTTTCTGATTGCTTCCTTTGTGATGTAAACCAATTCTTGTATGGAAGAACCGATGGCATTGACTGCATAGTAATGTTGGTGGAGGACCAGGTAATTTTTGGCGAGCCTTTCTGTCTTGTCGTTTGATTTCTCTCTTTTCTCTTCTGGCGGCTTTGAAGTTTTTGGTTCCGATGTTAAGTGAACATCGCTAGTTTGTACGGGCTTGTGTTTGTGTTTCAAATGATTTAGGCTAGAGTCCAGTGTTCTTTAGTGTTCTTTAGAGTTGATCCTTGTATATTCTAAAAGGGCAACCCTGTGGTCCTTGTCTCAGAATTGAGCTCACGGAATAAGACGATGTAGAAACCTTGACTCTTCCATTCTTGAAATATGTCCTTACCATAGAAGACGGTGTTTAATGATCAGCGATTCGATGCTTTGACTGTTGACTCTTTCAAGGACTTTGGTGCTGATTACATAGTTTTTCCATTTGAGGTTCAAGATTGAGCGGATATTTTGCTGGTGAAAGTGTTCTAATTTTTATATATCGCTACAATATAGAGACCAGGTTTAGCAGCCATATAGTAAAGTTGAAATTACAACATTATAAACAATAATTTTTGGAGTAAAGTTCAAATCTTTGTTGTTGAAGACACGTTTCATTAGCTTTCCAAATGTCCCCAGTGCAGCTCCAATTCTGTATTCCACATCGTTTTCTGAGGCATATTTGTTTGATAAAAGGCTCCTTAGATATAGAAAAAGCACTGCTTGCTCGAGAGCTTATCACAGATGGTAATATCAACATTTGGTAATTTCGGATTTGGGGCTGGCTGTGCAACTACCTTGGTTTCTTGATAATTTTTGGTGTTAAGTTCAAATCTTTGTTGATGAAGACGCGTTTCATTAGCTTTCCAAATTGCCCCTGTGCAGCTCCAATTCTCTTGTATACATCCTTTTTTTGAGGTGCACTTGTCTGATAAAAGTCCGCCTAGATATAGAGAATGCTCTACTTATTCACTATCCTACCATCGTGACGTCTTTTCTATAAATATTTTCATGACAATTGTTCTAATGATCTCTACTCCTTTCTACGACGAAGGCATGAATTTAAGCGTACTACTAGATTGGCGGATAGGTCTCACCCTTCTACTGATGAAATTGCTCAATGAACCCGTAAGTTCTATTCTAACAGTTTCTTTTCTCGCACTTCTCACCTGCAGAATTTTTTTCCGATTCCTTGCTACGCTGCCACCGACAATCATCAAAAATTTAAATGCAATGCCAATCGCTATCTTCTGTTTTCCTGAAACCAGTTCTTTTATTGTCCTTTCTCCTCAGTAAAGTCTTCTCTTTCTCTTTCGCTCTTAGTAATCACTTGCGTCTTAGTGGCAGTATCGCTTGCTTGGGTTGAAATTATTAAAAAAAACAAAAAAAAAACAAATGCCGTGCTTCCGATTTAGGATTGGGTTTCTGGTTCCTTCTAAAGCTTATTCATTCTCTCTCACTCCCAGTACTCCTTGTTTATTAGTGGCATTATTGTCTTGTTTGGGGTGAATTAATTTAAAAAAAAAAATCCACAAAAGAAGTTAACCAATTTTCCCTCCTCATTCAATCGAGGACAAAACCTATAAATATGTGCAGAAAGAAAATTTAGATGCAACGTCAATCGCCACCTTCTTTCTTTCTAAATATCTTTCCTTTTATTGTACTTTCTCATCAGTAAAGTTTTCTCATTCTCTTTCGCTTGCGTCTTCGTAGAATTATCGCCTTGCTTTGAGTGAACTTATCAAAAATAACGTGTACTTCGTGTCGGGAAATACATTTGGATAGTTGAATACTAATAGTTTTGTATATAATGAAGATATGGCTTTTAATTGGCATTGATTTTGATTAATTTGTCATTTAAAGTCTGTAATTTGCTTGTCGTATGCATAGTCTGTGTGGGCCAAATAGAATTGGTCGACAATTTAATTTACTTTCATTTATGTTGGCAAAAAATTTTTGTTTCTCGTTTGATGCAATATCAGCCTATTTCATTGGCAGTTATAATTGTAAAGCAATTTTCCTTTTTATTAATTTCAGTATTTTTCCGTTATAGAAAACACACTTTTTACTCCAAAATGTGATCAAATTTTGGAATATTGAAAGGTGCGATACTGAAAATACGAAAGCGCGTTGTGATAGTGAAAGATCCCTTCGAGAAGCTAAGCAAAGTATTAAGCAACGAGAAAATTGCATTAGAAACAAAGAAAAGAGTACTGAACTGTTATGCAATATCACTTCTCTTATATGGTGGTGAACACTGGACCACCTCCTCATAGATGAAAAAAGTAACCATAAGCAACAGAAATGTGGTTCTACAGAAGAATGCTGAGGATGCCGGACATGTGAGCAACGACGAAGTTGGAAATAAAATGAGACTTATTTTTAACATCAGAACAGGACTGTTCAGATTTCTAGGGCACATAATGAGAAAAGAAGGCTTGGAGAATTTGATAATCACAGGGAATTTTGAAGGCAAGAGGGAAAGAGGAAAACAACACATAACATGACTAACGTGTTTGTGTAAATGGTTGGCAAAGCAGGGATTATAACACAAAAAATAATAAGAGCTACAAATAGTGTGTAAATCATTCTCATGAGTGGTTTGTAAAGCATTATATATTATCTCTCAGTTGCGTCTCCGTCTTTGGGCAGAGTTCACTTAGAGGAGCAACTGAGGAAAAGTATACTGAGAAGTGCCCAGCGCTGGGGAACAACTGCCCGTCGCCGCGCCCTCTCATTGCACCAGAGAGAGGGATCAGTGCTCACCCGGAGGCCAGCGCAATTGACGGTTGCGGGGGCTACGGGCAATTTTTGTTCCTGGCCCGGGTGTACATGCTCGGGTCTCCGTCTTAAAAAAAAGACCTTGTGTCACAACTCGTCTTAGTGGGGAGACAGAGTAAATACCTAATAAGAGCTACAAAAGACAGGGACTTATGGGGAACCATGGTCCCCAATTGTGACGGAACATGGCACATAGATAGATAGATAGATAGATAGATAGATAGATAGATAGATATGAGCCGGTCAGCTATGAGTCAAGAACCCCCTATTAACTAAATATATTTCTGTTATCAACGCCCTGATTAAGTTACTTTGCGTAATTTACTTCACAATGTCTTTTGGAATGATATTTTAATAATTCTTTCCAGAAATGTGCCACTTAGGTTTCTTCCTGTGAGAAGTCTGTTCTTCCTGTCACTAGAATTTTCTCATTCTCTTTCCCTCCCAGTAACCTTTTTGTGCCTTAGTGGCATAGTTAATAAAATCAAGCGCGAAGACGCACCCTTGTTTTACGTTCATATCTATAATTATATATTTACTGAGTCAAGTTTTCCTATCAGTTTATTTCAATGAATATTAACAATCTTTACATGCGCGTGTTTATGTATTCTCTGCAGTCTGGCAACTCTGATAATTCCAGAAATAAAAATAATAATTCCAGACGGAAACCTAATTTTAAAAAATATATATAAATACATATTGACTGAAAAACAAAATTAAAATTTTAATTAAAGATGCATATGATAATTTCTGGAACAAGTTTTTAAAGAAATATCGCAAAAGTGCGTTTTATATAAAAAGAAAAGGAAAATTCAAATTGATCTTTTGATTCATCTAACTGTTCAACATGTCGAATAGCACAGCGTAGAACTGTCCATTCGTGCTACATAAGTCTCAAAACCGATTTTGCCTGCAGGAAAAAATAACGTCTGCATTAATTCTTCCAGTGCCGTAGGCCAACGAAGACTAATTTCCTCACAGACGGCATTAATCGATTAGATTCGAGTTAAAACAAGTTTCACATGAATTTGTTTAACGAAAACCCGATGTGGCTGTAAAAAAATGCTTGCATCAGACAGCAAAAAAAAAAAAAAAAAACATAAAAAAAAACATAAAAAAAACAAAAACAAAAGCAACAACAACTCTCATAATTTACCTGCTTGACTATTTACCACGATTAAATACTTCCTCTGGTAACTCGCTGACTTATTCAAAAATAAGTTTACTTAATTACTCAGGTTAATTGATGCTTAGAATATTGTTGCCACATACGGTTCTGTGAAACTGCTATTTACCTTGAGCTACTTGATAAAATCCAAAGAACATCCTTAATCTGAAAAAAAACTTAAATGCAATGTCAATCGCTATCTATTATTCTCCTGATTAATCTTTCCTCTTCCCGCTCATTATTAATGATTCTGTTCCTAATTCTTTCACGCCTCGTAATCCCCCTTGTATCGTCGTAGCTCTTGCTTGGAGTAATACCGATAAAAATAGCAAAAAAGAAGGTGAATATGCGATGTTAACATCTTTAACTGTTATCTTTCTTATATATCTCATTTAATCGTCTCAGAGAACAACTTATTACTTCCATCATCAAAAAATGGTAAAATCATCATCCTCATCATCGGTCCCATGATCGGGTTTGTCTGAAGGTCACTGCAGAGCTGAAAAACAGACCAGTTCCCTTCACATATATGGGTGGAAAACCTGATGGGTACTTATTAATGCGTAGCGTGTACGGAGCAATGAGGCATGATGGAACCCATTTCTTTCCTCTTATGACGATAAACTACATTCTGCAACAAGGACTCGAATTAGAAGGTTTTGGGAAGCATGGAACCACCACTTAATCACTGTTCTTCCCAGGTCCAACCTGACCCAGGTTGGTAGCAACTGTTAGCGTCCCAGCTATCGACAAATAGTTAACCCCAAACTGGAGTGAAAACATTATGAAAGTGTAAAAATAGATTTTTATAGTAAAAATACCGGCATTATATATATATATATATATATATATATATATATATATATATATATATATTAATTGATTTAAAATATGGTTTTTCCGCTACACAGTTCCAACCATGTTTCAAAAATAGAAGCTAAAAACCCCGAATTTAATTTTGCAATTAAATTAAAAGCATTAGTTCCATTTCATCTTCAAGCGAATTTTGGAGTAACTTTTAAAAATTACCGGGTTTTAAAGACACAGCTAAAATCACGTTTCCATGGTTACAGAATATTCTACTTAAATTGAACAAGGGATGTCTAGATTTTCCTTATGTCAGTATCATTGTATCAGTTATTAGCTACAATTTGGTAAGGGGTAGGGATGTATTTTACAATGAAACCTAACATAAGTTGAATGGATGTTGTCTGGATTTAAAAAAAAAAAATTGTTAATGGTAAAAAAAATTCAATTTTTATATCTTACTGTTCTTTCTTTATATATATATATATATATATATATATATATATATATATATATATATATATATATATATATATGATATTACCAGCAATACATATGACTCTTGACAAAAAACATTTTCACAAAAATATGTGAATGAAAACTGATCTACAAACTGATCATTGAGGTTGATATGCCGTAAACCAAACCAAACTACACCGTGAATTGTTCATCTTGAAGGTTTGATTTATTGATTCGATTGGGGGAACTCTCTTTCCCGGACAGTGATTTCAGTCTAGGAAGCTCGCTGCCCACCAATTCAGTGTCATCAATGCACTGGCTACAGACATAGCCATGGAGTCCAGTCTACCCCATAACGCTTGGTGGCCATTGATCCTAGAGGAAGGTTCATCTACATATTCACAGGGTTTGTTTTGTTTTTGTTTTTTAATCGAATTCACCCCAAGCAAGGCAGTAAAGCCCCGAGGACACAAGGGTTTACTGGCTGTGAGAGAATTAGAAAACGAAATATTATTGAGGAGTGAGAACAATAGAAAAATAATCTGGAAAACAGTCGATAACGATTGGCATTGCGTTTCAATCTTTGAAGATCAGAGTTAGCCAGAAAGCATGGAGTCGGAAGAGAGTTCCACAAACGAGAAGTGCGAGAAAAGAAACTTTTAGCATAGAACCTACGGTTACATCTAGCCAATTCAACTGCAAATCGATATGTTGATAATCTAGTAGTACGCTTAAATTTATCAAGTCTAGGTACAATAACGAAAAGCTCATCTAAAAATTTACCATGAAAGTATTTATAGAAAAGTTACAAGTAAGCTCCGTTACGGCGGTGGGAAAGTGACTGAAGCCGACACGCCAGATCAGAACCAATAATATAGCTGATTCTTCTTGTTTAATTTTAATCCTGCTGCGGGTCTAGCCACTCTCATCGCCAGAAAAGCCTAATGGGAAAACCAGTTTAGTCGCTGATGAGCCGAAAGGTAAGACTGACTTACATGGTACCAGTAACGCTCGTAGAATGACCTGAGATGAAGGTAAAATGAAATTGTAATGTGTCGAATGTGCTAGAATGGGGTTACCATCGTGAAGGAGATATAAAAAATCGAAAATCTAGCGTTAAAATGACAGGAAACGTAATATCGAATGTTTGTATCTAAACAGGAAAAGAACGATGTTCATCCGGAAAAAATGTTTAAATGAATGAAATTATAGACAAAATTTGGATAAATAAACCAATTTTTTATATAACAGTAACAAAAGCGATTTCATAGGTATTTTAATCACTTTTAGATTACTTATCTTTTATACTTTTGTTACTATTTTTTTTAGCGCTAAACCCGATGTGGTTACAGAAAACATCCTGGAAGCAAAATTGAATTTTAACCATACAAATATAAAATATAAAAATAGCATTATTTAATGAAGGGTTGATTACATTAGTCTGCCTGAAATTGCCAACATTGAAGCAATGAAGATTTCTACCCAATCTACTTCCAACTTCAAGAACGAAATTTGTAGAGACATGCAAAAAAAACAAACAAAAATATGTGTCATAGAGACAGTGAAGCATACATAGATTGATAAATAGATAGACATGTACACATAGATTGATAAATAGATAGACATGTACACATAGCAATATCGAAAGATAATGTACAGGCCCAGATAGATAGATAGATAGATAGATAGATAGATAGATAGGATTTTTAAATAGCGCTCGCAAAACTATGGACATAGATGTCGCTCGTCTTGAGGCAATTCTTAAAATGATTTGAAATCTTAATGAATAAAACTAATTTGGATTTTATTGAAATTAATCTGAACACCAAATACCTAGAAAATTGAAGCTTTCAATATATTTATTTTATATCTCTTACTTTTATTTTTTTCGTCCTACATCGTTAATAATTACCAATAGGTCAAATTTTGCAAAAATTGATTACTCACGTCTTGCAGCCTGCAGAAAAATCCGTCTTGCGTGGGTAAGACTTCTGCATTCACTTCTTTCTCACCGATTTTAATTTTATCTTTTACTAAACTTATTTGTCTTTATTTTTTCAGTAGGAAATTAATTAGCAAGCGTTAGTCTTTAAATAAGTTGGTGCACACAGATAATCTGTAGAAAATCAATAATAATAATAATTGATTTTTAAAGTTCAAACACTTCTTAATGATTTTTATCCTTATGAAAGGTTCATCGATTAACGCTAGCAATCAGCAATCTCTCTACCATATATATATATATATATATATATATATATATATATATATAATTTGATATTTAGGCAGAAATCTCTCTTTTATACAAGTTTCGTTAAAAGCGACTAACAAGTAACTGCAATTTTATTTTTTTAAGTTTTATTTAATTGTTATTGTTATAATTTTTTTCGTTTGTGGACATAAATTATGTAAAAATGATCTGAATATTCTTTATGTCCGAGATCTTTCGGCTATACTTTTTACTTTATCAAGGATGATTTAGGTTTTACTTTTAACTGAATATATGTATTTTTATGTATGGATCTAGAGTTATAGTAGTTGTATATTTTATTTTATAAAAGTGAAACAGTACTGTTGCAGAATCTACCAAATCTAGCATATTGTCTTTACAAACGTAAAAAAAAAAAACGTCAAGCAGCCAAAGTGCTCCATTCATTTTACTGAAGAGCTTCGCATTTATAAATCCTCCTAATAATTTCTATCACTTGTATATCCTTGCTTGAACCGGTTTCTAATGCTCTGGGTGGAGCGGCTTGTGAGTAGCAGCCGTGGCTCATGTGGAAACAGTCCTATGGTTAAAGGAAACTCGGATGATTTCCACCACGGAATATGCGATTGAGTGGCGCTATATTGAGTCTAATTCGTTACCACTCCGTCACCGAGGCCCGTTGGTAGTGTTGATATGACGTTTGCCTGATATCGTAACGTTTATATAGGACGAAACGGTCATTCAGTGCTTTCTGCATTCTGTTGAGGCTTCTTCTAGACTCGATGAATTAATTATGATTATCTCTTATCCTCTTAATAATATATATATATATATATATATATATATATATATATATATATATATATATATATATATAGGGAGTGTTGAAACAAAACCATTTTGCATTCAACATCATCATTGATAAGACACCGGGAGTGTTGAAACAAAATGGCTATTTTTGTAGTGATTTTATAACATGTTTATGTTATAAATTTTCTAAATAAATAATTATATATATATATATATATATATATATATATATATATATATATATATATATTCGGATTGTTGTGACATGCCTCTTTCGGATGTCTCAGCACAATAAAAAAAAATGTGCCGTGCCCCAATGGGTGAAGGCTTTGTTTAGATCTAGAGACTAGACCTAAAGATTTGTGAGTTTATTACCAGGCTACGCGTTGTGAATATGTCAAGATCAAAACTAAAGGGATTTCTGGTCCAGCTTAGAAAACAGCAATAATAATTTTGAAGAAATAACTGAATTCCTCAATTCGCTCCATGGACGTTCAAAATCACACTTTAACTCTGATTCGAGCTATAAGTCTAATTTCGCGGAAAAACAGCATAGCGTAAATGAAAAATGCCACAAACTTAAAGAAAATAAAGTATTATCGTCAAAATGCTTATGTTATTAATAAGATGAAAGAAAAAAGTATTTTTTAATTATTTTTTGAAATTTTTTAATATTTTCTAACACGTTCGAAATTTTGGTTAAAGTCGTCTTTGTTTACATCATCGCGGTGACCTTTAAAATAGCATAGTTTTTTTTGCGTTTTTTTACCGTTGAAAACATATTGATTTGGAAATTCTTGTAAAAATAAAATAATTGTCCAATCTTAATGAAATTTTCAGGACTTATTCACAAATCAATGAAATTATTTTTGAAATATTTTGTTTTTAGAAAATTTTGCTAAAAAATTTTTTTTTTAAATATGTTACCCCCCACTTAGTTAATTTCATGAAATTTCGCCCAAAACCTTTTTGGCTCCTCAATTTTATTTTTTTGTTACAAATTTGAGCTACTTAACTGAAAATCTTGTCTGAATTGAAAAATAATGAATCCAATAAAACTATGATATTACTTAATTAGAAAAGCTTTTAATTGCTTTTGTAAATAAGTAATATTAAGGACATTATTGTCTGAAGAAATAATTTTTTTCTGATGAATAATTAATTTTTACAAGAATTTTTTCGTTTTTTAAGAAATTTTAATTATAATAATTTTTAATAGTTTAACATCGTGTAAAGCTCTGTATTAGGAGGGCTCCTCAATATTATGTAGTAATTAAGTAGAAAAAAAAATTACGAATCCAAAATTGCTAAGTTTAATAAATTTAGTTGAGCTACTTTTTTAAAAAATAATTTTTATGTTGTATTTTTTTTACTTAATACATTCCTTATTTCCATGTATGATATACAGAAATTGCCATTATTATAACAAGGTCACGTGATCTAAGGGTTTTGTCCTTTACGTGGCCTTTTCAAACATTTCGTTTATTAACAGATTGTATTTTCCGATCAGCTGTAAAAGTGTAAACTTTAAATTTTAAATTATTTTTTTTTTTTCATTTACTATTTCACTAAATAATTTTATTTTTATGTATTGTATTTCCATTAGTGTGTGTCATACTCAAATAGAATAACTTTTTAAAAACTCAGACTTAAAAATTATGTCATTTATGGTCATCAGTAGTAGCTGTCATCGGCTCGTCAATCAACCATTATCAATAAGATCGAACAACTGAACGGGACCGCTCGTTAATAATTGGTTGTATATTATTTTTTATGCTATAAGTAACAAAGCTTTCTTTGAAATCAGATTACTTTAACTTTAAATTTTTAATTTTACTAAAATAACGTGTCAGAATTTTTTTAAATATTTTAAAATCGATAAATTTGTGTTTGTTTACAAATTTCTTAAAATTAAGAAAATGGCCGTTTTAAGAAAATTTAAAATTAAATTTGACAATCAAATGTATATAGTTTCTATCTGAAATACACCAGAATTGTTTAATTAATAGAAATCGTAAATTTAGTTATTAAACTTTCAATTAAAGCTAAAATGAAATCTTCAAGAATGTTTTTTCATTGTAAAAAATTCATTTTAAACTTCAATATAGAAAATTTATGCCGAAATAGTGGAGGTACTTAGCTGACCAAAAGATTGATTTGGGCCGAAATTACAATTCAGGCCGAAAACTGAGTTGATCAAATCCCAAACTCAGCGAAACTTCGAAACCTCGAAACCTCTCATTTTAAATCAGATTCCTTGGCATTTTGAAGAAATAAAATTTCTTTTTCTCAATTCACAAAGTTTTCGAGATATTTTAAACTGAATTTAAAACAAAAGTTTTTTTAAATTCACAAAATTTTTGTTTTACTTTAAACTCAATATAAAATAAAAACATAAAATCATTAATTTTTTTTTCAGTTATTTTAAAATTTGAATATTTAACTCTTCATTTCTTCAGCCGGACACAAATCCCTATGCTGGATGTTCAAGCACCAGATGAAGGGCATGTTTTCATCTCTGGATTATCCTGATTCCAAAAAGGTTTAATCTATCTATATAGATCAAGTGTGGTCCGAGTTAGAGGGGTTTTAGGCACACAGACGGACAGACAGAATCTGCCGTTTATTTATATTGAGATAGATATATATTCTAAACAAAGTGATGTCTTTTTTATTTATTAATCCGACAGATTTTATTACTTAAATGTTATTCTTTTAGTGTATTTTAGTAGACGCTTCGATTATTTATTAAACATTGCATTCTTTTTATTGTATTCTACGGGCCTGAATATTCGAGAGATTTTATTAAAGAAAAATATGAGCTTTCTGGTAGGATTCGAACCTGCATCCACCTATTAGAAAACGTTCATGAATATTCATCAGGTCGTTGAAAGGTTAGTCAAAACACATGCCTCGACTAAGAATAGGTTTTCCTCTTACCATTTTATTCATTTTCCTTTATAGATACACTCTATCTGAAAATAATTTACACACACACACACACACACACACACACATATATATATATATATATATATATATATATATATATATATATATATATATATATATATATATATATATATATCGGTGCACGTACCAAATATATAAATCGCATTTTTTGTTCAAATTTGTATGTTCAATTGTGATAATTCTCGATGGTATTTACTTGTGGTATGATGCTTTGCGTGCTGGTCTCGTGGAATATGATGTTTTCGATCCTCATATGGTGTCATGTACTTGTGGTATTATGCCAAATATAAGCTAAGCTTAATAATTAACTATAATTTTATAAAAAAAGTCATTTTCACATTATTCATACGAAGGTTCGTCAATAAGTCAGTAGCTTAATACAATGTCATTCGCTAAATTTTGTGATTGACCCTGTACTCGCCGTAAAATCCTAAGGTTATTATGAAAATTAAAGTAAAATTCGGTATCATAGGTTTGTAAAAATTTCGTTAGTATCTACTATCTATATTTCTCATGTTGTCTGTCTGTGTGTCTGTCGTAGGCGTTGTTACCTCGCCCAGGCCGCATTTCTCACCCGATTTCGATGCGGTTTTCAACACAAGTTTGCAAATGGCTGCCGTAAGGACATGACGGGTCTACATTAGAGTCTACCATTAGAAGTGTTGTCCAGAAGTTTAATGACCACGGACCCCTAAACAGCGCGGAAAATCGATAAAACCCAAAAACCGATACGCCCAGATTGCGTCTGAACCGCATGTCGGTTTTTAGCGAAAACCGAGCAGATTTATGAAGAGGCCATTGGGAGTCATCATGGGAAGTTTCAACTCTGAGCACCCCCACCCCCAAAGAGAGTGCAAATAGATAATAGATAACAATTGATATTGCATGTAAATTTTTGAATATCAAAGTTGGCTGGAAAGGATGGAAGCGGAAGAGCATTCCACAAGTGAGAAGTGCGAGAAAAGAAACTATTAGGGTAGAACCTACGGTTACATCTAACCATTTCAACTGTAAAATGATGAAAACTTGCTGCCGATTTAGTACTGTGCTTAAATTCATAAAGTCTAATTTCCACAGATACACATGATAGGAAGTTGTGGAGAGCCATGATCACTCACTCATAAGGGCCTGTCTCTTCCCAAATTGAGAAATAAAGCATATATAAATTGGATTGTTCTACAAGCAATAAAAGAAACTGTTAGCATAGAACTTACAGTTACATCTACCCAATTTAACTGGTAATTGATGAGAGCTCACCGTCAATATAGTATCGTGCTTAAATTCATAAAGTCTAGGTACCATATCGAAAAAAATCATCCTAACAATTACCATGAAATTATTTATAGAAAAGGCAGAGGGAAGCTACATTAAGACGGTGGGACGTGACTGAAGCCGAGATGTCAGGTCAGGATTAATAATATTGTTGATTCTTCTTTGGATTTTATCAAGAATCTCTAAATATATAGCAGGAGCATCGAATCATATATGGCCTGCAATACTTACATATGGATGCATAAGTTTTATCAGCAGATGTGTATAACCCGTCCTCCTTATTTAATATCTGAGAAAAGTGCAAAACTCCAAAATCTGTGTATAAACAGCGAATAAATTAACAAATTGTTTAGATGGTTCGATTTTTGTAAATTCTCAGAAGTGGAGAATATTTTTTTTACAATGCTTTAATATTTTCATATCTAAAATGTTTTAAATATCTTTTTTTTCACATCTATATTACACGATGTTTTAACATTTCATCTGTTTTATAAAGTTTCAGCAAGTGACTCCATTTTTGTTTACTTACAATAACACCATCCTCTGAATGCTACACAATTTTATTTAACCTACAAATCGAATAAACCTCATACATTACAAAACATTGGAAATCATTTAATGTCCTACAAGGAGGATCAATTGCAAACCTTTATATAGTGAACTTGACACCCAACTATTGAAAAATAGGAAAATGTAATTGATCGTTTTCTACGGTTTATCAACCCGTTTGCAGGTTATTTAAAGAAAGAATATATTTTTAGATTGAAAGAATTTTTTTTATATAATAATGGTTTACTGATACAAGTCTTACTAATTAAGCCTTAGCTTGGGAGAAGAGTTTGATTCATACATTTCTCAATATATATATATATATATATATATATGTATATATATATATATATATATATATATATATATATATGGATATTCCAGTAGAAGATCTGTAATTTAATTAGGCAGTATTTTTTATCCAACTGCATCTACCGGGCTGAATATTCGAGAAGTCTTGTCAGAAAAATATGCGTCCTCCAACAGGAATTTAAACAAGATATATTAAAATAAAAAATGTCGGATTTAATATATATATATATATATATATATATATTAAATCCGACATTTTTTATTTATATATATATATATATATATATATATATATATATATATATATAAATAAAGGCACGGTGGAGTAATGGATAACAGTTTGGATTGAGGATTCGGAGAGAACCAAGTTCGAATTCATTACATTCACTTACGTGCTAATACCCTTGGGAAATGTATGAATTCTCTTCTTCTCCTATGTGTAAATAGCAGAACAGACTGCGTTGTTTAGCCTTGGATGGCAACTGGTCTAGGAGAAGGACAACTCTGAATTCAAAATCTGCGGATGTTCGTTTGTCGATCTTGTGGCACGTAGTGCACCAGGTCTCTGTATTCGGCCCTTCAAAAAGTGTGGATAGTTCTGCATAAAAACGTTCACCACTATAATCAAATCACATGTGCTGGTGTCGAGCTGTCCGTTCCTAGGAACTGATCTGCTTGACCCTCATACGTCGAATTCGACGGGAGAGTCGAGTATACACACACACACACATATATATGCGAGATCGAGCAGAATATATGCATATTTGTCACTAATTTTAATTAAAAAACGACCTCTAGTAATTTCATATGATAACCCAACTGGAATTAGAACTCGACTCTCCTATTACCAATTTCGAGCCATTAGCTCATTACACTACCTGCTCAACCAAGTTTACAGCACCTGGTATTAGCAAGCAATCACCCATCTAAGAACTGACCATGCTCAGCGTTGCTTAACCTCGGTGATCTTACGGGAACCGGTTCTCCAATGTGATGTAAGCCGGAAAATTGAATGCCGTGAGAAGAACAATAACTACAATATATAAAAGTATACGGTAACTAAAACGCACATACCAATACACAAAATTAAATAAAATGACAAGATTTTAATTTACAATTTAACATCCTTTTAGTGTTATTTATTTGTATGCTTTTATTCCTGTCGACACGAGGCTATCCTTGCTGGTATAAAGTGAGTGACCGTACAAGCCTCCCTAGATGGTCGGGGTGGGGGTCATCCATTCATCGTAAATGGTGGTAGTTCGGTACCCTTTTTAATGTTTATTTGGTGTAGCAGGTACTGATTGCGTCAATGAGTGTGTTGGTTACGGATTAAGTCAACCTCATCAATTAAGAAGTGAATTGGGTCTTCGAAAGTCGCATGAGTATATACATTAAATGTTGAAACTGGCGAAAATCAGCAAAATATTGACCTCAATATAAACCTAACGCTCCCATTTCATCATTTGTTTTTGCCACATATTTTCCTACTTATATACTTATGTTAAAAATATGCACAAGGTTCTTTTTCTTCATTAGATTACGGACTAATGGAATGACCTATATAAAAATAATAAAAGTAAAATTAAGACTTGACTTAGGGGTTATCAAATTCGTCTAGATGACCAAAACAATTTTGTTAGAAACAAAGAAAAACGTACTGAACTGTTATGTGATAACAGTCCTTCTATATTGTAGTGAATACTGGACAATTTCCTCAAAGAGGAATAAGAGACTTGAAGCAACGGAAATGGAAGGATGCTAAGTTTACCATGGACCGAACATGTGAGCAACGAGGAGGTTTTTGAAAACAAATAGGAAACTTATAAAGGAAGAGATAGTTCAAATGTCTCGAGCACATAATGTAGAAAGAGGGCTTGGAAAATATTACACTCACAGGACAGATTGAAGACAAGAGGTACCGAGGAAAACAGTGCAGAAATTAGTGAGCTTAAGTAAATATATGGTGGGACAGGGTTAGGAGAATTAGAAAACAATATTTATTAATAACTGCGAAGAATAGGAAATTGGACCGACATGCTCGTCTACGCCCTGAATGAACACGACAAATAGAGACCACGATGCGCAATATGTAGTGTGTTCACCCCCAGTGTCCATCTCCATTTTTTGCTTCAACTCCTAAGCGATTTGTCCCTTCAATACGTAGGTGATATAGGCTCTTTACTGTGTCCCTTTTATTATATCTGTAAACTGTACATGATTGTTCTTGGGAAAAGACAGTGGAATAGTTATCTGTCTTTTGTTCACGGTTTCCATTTAAGAGTTGTCTTTCTCATAGACAAGTTGTCTGCCAAGTTTAGACAGTCCAGTTTACCTTACTTTTTAACCCATAATTTGAGGTATTATAAACAGTAAGTGCAAAAGTGATAATTCAATAATCTCGGGTTAGCTTTGGTGAAGATTTACACGTATTTGTCAGTCAGTGAGCAATGTGCAATTTTAAAAAAGTCACAGTAGTGAAAATGATAAAACAAAATGTTTCCTTATAAGGAAACGCTCAGCATTCATTGGCCGATCAGCCAGTGCTACTTTTGATTGAAATTTATAAGAACTTTCGGATAAATAGGTTTCACCCGACTGTTATCGCTCTTTCGAGTACCGATGATGCTTTCTGCTATGGGGTCCACCCCTTTTTCATATAAGTGGACTCGACCAAAGTGTTACTTGGACTGCTGCCGTTAAATACCCAGAGTCAGTCAAAATACAAAGATGGGAAAGAGTAAGAAGACTAAGATTGTGATTGAGTTGGAGGTAGAGTAATAGTGTGAGGTAATCGCTTGTAGAAGTCGCAGTTACAAGCACGTAGACTCTAAGGAAGTCCGACTTCGAGACTGTATATATCTATATGTTATTGCTACTAACCGCGTTCCTGGTTTACTAACAGTATTACTCTTTGTATTAGTGTGTAAATACATTTAATTTCTTATCTTTAATTCTTGCGTTTGTCATTCATTGGAGACCGAATTTCATCTCGGAATCCACAACACTTTCCTTCTTAAACGTTGGCTTGAAGTAATATGCAACGTCAATGTCTGGAGTATATCTCTTCGAGTTACATGTGCTATCCATTGTAGGTATTGCTGCTGTTGAAAGTCTATAAGTGACGTAGTTTCTGTTATTTAGTACAGTTCTTTGCTTGTGATTCTGTAGAGGCCGTAAAAAAATTCGAGGAAATATATGTCCTCGCTAAGACATAAAGGCTTCATTTGTTTGAAGCCATGTTTAAATCATTGGTCTGAGAAAGCAGTTGTATGCAGCTGAGAGTTTATATATTTCTGAACGAGTTTGCTGCCATAAATAAAATTCGTATAAAAACCTCGGTAAAAAGGCCCGCATTGAGAATAATACACTCTATCGTAGTGAATTAGTCTGCAAGATAAACTTACTAGACATTTATGCAGATGATAATCATAGGTCATATAAAACACCGACAAAAATCTAGATGATCACAGCCTAGCAACTGATCTCTCCTCCGACTGAACTCTAACAGCTCAATGAGGAAAAACAGACTAGTATCTTTCCATCTATATATAACTAGCAGTAGAGCCCGGCGTTGCCCGGGGATGTAACAGTAAGAGATAGATCAAGTATCGACCGTCATAAAGACTGAAAAATAAAATTGACAAAGATTATTGTTTAAGGTTGACGGACACGCATGTCTTAATTAGTTTTTTTTTGTTTTGGTTTTTTACGAATTGGTCAAACCCAAATTCAAACAAAAACATTGTTTACAATCGTTATGAGTCTATCGATTGGTGAATAGAATTTTATTATAAACAATTGTCTTGTAAATGGAATTTTTAAAGCATTCTGAATGTAAAAATAAAGAAAAAGTGTGCAAGACAATAAGAAACACTACCTGCCAAAAAAAGTGAAGTTTTGTTGAAATCGGTTGAAAAATGTAGGAAATCCGATCCCATATATAAACGAACACACACAAACAACCAACCTGGGTTTTATAATAAGTATAACTCGATATGAGTTGTCCCCCTTTCATTAATGCCTCGTAATCGTGTTTTCAAATGGATTTCGTGCAAAAATAATTGTGTTTTTCCAATTTTGGGCGCTGTCAGAACCACCGCAAGGTAATTTTACGTAGTCCTGTGAAGTTTTGTTGAAATCGGTTGAAAAATGTAGGAAATCCGATCCAATAAATAAACGAACAGACACACACACATACACACACACCACCTGGATTTTATAATAAGTAGGATATTCTGTGACTGCTATTATTCCGTCCGTCACACCCTCTAAAATAACCATAGATTGACCGATCAAATCAAATTTTGGGGTAAAGTTAAAACAGGTAAGGGGGTATAAAGTACAGTTGGTTTTACTAGGGTACTTAGCTGAGTACAATAAATTTTTAATATTTTTTTAGAAAAATTAAACATGCGAAATAATCCCACTATTTAAAAACAAAATTTAATGATTAAAATAACAAATACTTGTTTAATAAAAAATGCACTATTGTTTTTGCATAACTTTTCCTTGTGTTTTTTATATACAAGAATCCAGTTTCCAATTCGCCTTGCGTTTGCGAGAACTATAAACAAATCTCAAGGCTAAACGCTTCAAACATTTGGAATTTGGCTCCAGAAAGAAATGTTTACGCATGACCAGTTGTATGCTGCATGCTCAAGTGTAAGAAACCCTGATAATTTATTCTTCTCTGTTAAAAAAAAAAAACGGAAAAATAAATTTTTTTAAAAAATTTTATTTACCATAAAGTCCTATAAATTAAAGAAATTATTGAACCGCGAAGTAGGGATTTTGTCAAAGTAGATATACAAACAAATCACCTTATTCCAATTTCATCGATTGGTTTGCGAAATTGAACGAAACGTAGTTCATAAATGTTAGCGATAACTTCAACAATATTAAATACTGTGAGGAAATCAACACGCGTTCACGTGTTGCAAAAAAAATCTAGTACCTCAAAAACAAAGTTCGTATTATTTCAGCATCACCGATCAGACAGTCACATTTCTCCGATCAGGATGAACGGTTTTCCATGCTTTTAGCGTCTATGGGGATTCAAGTTGCACAACAGACCTCAAGTCGGACTCCTATATACAATCCACTGCTAAAGATACAGGAAAAATGGTATTTTTTCCTGATTATCAAACACAGACAGCTGACGCCAAAGCAACGCCCACGAGATATTTCATAGAAAAAAATTAAAAAATAAATTATTATTTATTGATTATCTCATACGAAATTACTGGCGACTGCTTTTTAATTAAAAAATAGTGGCAAACGTGTATACATACTCCTCGTTCTCACATATATATTTATATATATATATATATATATATATATATATATATATAGATATAGAGAGAGAGAGAGAGAGAAAGAGAGAGAGAGTTTTTAACTTTCAAAATCAGGAGGTCAGTTGAATCCGCTACCTTGGTTTCAACATTATGGTATCCTCAGACGATTTTTTATCAAATGACCACATAACGCTTTTTTATTTTAAAAAAAACTAAAGAACTCTACATTATTATTTTCAAAAATAAATAAAACGCTCGATTTTTTTGGATGTAATGTAAACGGAGGCGGAGTATGTGAAGAAGTTAAGAAGAAGAAGGGGAAGAGAAGCAAGTATATTGTAAATGCATCGGTGTGGGGTTAAATTAATTTTTTTATCCATCCTTATATACACTTAAAGAAAATATGCAAGCAAGAGCTTAAAACTTTTAAAACTTGAGCACCCATATATATAGCATAATTTCAAACTAAATTGTTCATATATATATATATATATATATATATATATATATATATATATATATATATATATGTGTATTTATATATATATGTGTGTGTGTGTGTGTGTGTGTGTGTGTGTGTGTGTGTGTGTGTGCAGTAAAAGAAATAATTTAAAATTGTGAATATTATTTTTTTATATTAAGCATAAAAAGCATATTTTAAAAAACATAATTTATATTAAAAATTAAGCTGGATCAACGTATTTCAGCAGACATTTATTTTTAGGCCTACATATAACCATCAATTCATTTCTCTTGTTTAATAATCCCGGGTTATTAAGTGTTTTAAAATAACTATTTCTTTTTTACTTATATATATATATATATATATATATATATATATATATATATATATATATATATATATATATATAAGTTGACATTGGCTTTTTTTTTTTTAACATCAACTATGAAAACGGACACAGTATGCTGAGTGTGTTTATAAAATAAATAATCCTATAACTCTAGATCCATACATAAATATCCATATATCAGTTAAAAGTAAAACTGAAATCATCCTTGATAATGTGTAAAATTATAGCCGAAAGATTTCGGTCATTAAGAATATTCAGACAATTTTAACATAATTTATGTCTAAAAATGAAAAACTTTATAAGAACAATAAAAATCAAATAAAGACTTAACCGCAGTTACTTGACAGTTGATTTTAACGAAACGTGTATAAAAGAGATTTCTGCCCAAATATATATATATATATATATATATATATATATATATATATATATATATATATATATATATATATATATAATTCGCTCTACTCTGGTACTTTTAAACATTAGAATTTTTATCTATAGGCCTATGTTTTTCGAGATTCTTTATGAAATATATCGAAACTTTCATCGCTACCAAAGCGAGGTACTGAACTCACAACTGCATGCTGAGAAACCACTATTGAGCTTTGTAAATATGTTGTAATATGCAGCGTGCTCATAAATTATCTGTACAATTTTAATAATTCATAAAATAATTAATAAAATATGAAGATAAGTCTACAGGGTCTATTGTATTACATTGGTAATGAAATAAAGTTTTATTTAAACACATCCGAACACTTTCACATGGGCGCCATTGGTTGCATGCAACACCGAGATAATACTCAATTTCTGTTTTCTGTAAAACACTTCCTATTTCTATTGGGTGTCCCAGAAATGAGCAAGGAATTTAAAAATCTTTCAATTTCATTTCTGTTTTTATTATTCGGAAACAGGTTTATAAAGAAGAAAATTCAAACACTGGAAATCTATCCCGATTTAATCATGGCAAATTATACAAAGTCAATATCTTCCATTTCTACGTGATACAGACGCGTTCTTTCTCAAGCATTCTCCATAACTGTGTTTAAAATCTCAGGCTGCATGCCTCGAATGTCTGTAAATTATCCCTGAGTTGCTGAATTGTCCATAGTTTCTTGATGCACACAGCCTCCTTAAGGTATCTTCCACGAACAAAAGAATCGTTTGACGTCAGATCAAGACAACGTGGTCGCCATAAAATTTCGGAATTTCACGACATTATCTGGTAAGCAAAAGTTTGATTAAATCGAAAATAAAATTACAAGATTTTGGCTCTTTAATCATTTGTGAATTTTTACAGGGATAATTTTCTTATTTTAATCTAACTTTTGGAAAAAAAATAAATAAAAATTATGAAAAATACTATAACATTTTTAAAAACCTAAGTGACTTTTGGAACACCCGGTATAAACCTCCTGTGTTTGCTAATATGACTTGGAGGGTTTTATTTTTATACTTTGTTTTGTGGACCTTAGAGGGATCAATAATAAGCACTTTTGGCATATACCTGAAAAGTCAAATGAAAGTGAATTAAATAGAAGTAACTTTTTAAATTAAAACTTTAATAATATCCCTTTAATCTGCAAAGACATTTATTGATGATTTTAACTCTAATGGATACAATAAACTGTGTGGAATCTCTCTCTCTCTCTCTCTATATATATATATATATATATATATATATATATATATATATATATATATATATATATAATGTCGGCGTACAAGGCAAGATTTTAGCATTAAAAATCGCCCCCAAAATAGGGATCAGTCTTATACTCCAAGAATAAATTCTAAATCTTAAATTCCGTGGTTTATGGTAATATGTTAGAATGGGTGATTTTTGATGGTACCCTAACCCCTACTTTGGTAACTATCGATAGAAATATTTTCTACTGAAACAATTTAATTCACATTATTATCATAAAATAATAAAAGTGTTGTGCAATCTCTTACCTTATATAATATGTGCTCTGATTGCACGACAACAATAAAACGCATATTAGTCAAGAGAGACCCCCAAGGCAATCATCACATATTGTAAACAAAGCAATTGCTAACCTTGTCGGGGTAACTGTGTGTGTAGATTGTAGTAGTTAATTGATAAAAATTTACCACCATTTTTCGATGATGGGTAAAAACACATTTGGATCCGAGAACAGTAGAACGGGAGGATGGTTAACAAGGAAAAGTCAATCCAGCTACCGTCATAGTCTACTGAAAACACAGCACCCACTCTGAGGTATTGAAGACTGTGCGAGTTAATTCATTTTTTTTTAAACGAAGAAAATGTTTATAGGGTGCCTTGATCGCGATAAATTTGTGTCGGATATCAAATCGGCTAGATTAAAAAAAATATAAATAAATTAAGAATTTCCTCGTCCGTGCACATGTACCGTCGCACCAAATGCGTCAAAAGACCACATTGTCATACATTTTTGACCAATATATATATATATATATATATATATATATTATTGTTGCTGATATTAAATATAACAGTCAATGAATGTCTATTATGTCTGATCATGAGCCGTTCTAATGTTCGAATGTCTGCTTTAATTTCCGGTGAAAATAACGACAAAAATTGTCCAACATTTGGATATTTTTTATTAAGTTGGTCATGCTCAGAATGGTTATACAGGCATGAAACAAACATATCCACTTTCAAAGATGATATTTTGTTCTTTTGACATAGAAAATAGCTATGCGACGACAGCGGTCACGGAATATATATATATATATATATATATATATATATATATATATATATATATATATATATATCATGAGAAGCCACGTATACTTTCTTAATATGTATATATAGAAAAAAAGTTGCAAATTAAAAAATAATAATGTTTTTTTAAAAAAAGTATATATATATTTGATATTTCACATCGACTTTTTCTGAAGAAAGATTGAGGTCAATCTGAAATAACAAATATATATATATATATATATATATATATATATATATATATATATATATATATATATAAATAAATACTTTCAAAAAAAAACATTATTATTTTTTTAATTTGCAACTTTTATATATATATATATATATATATATATATATAGGTGTGTTTGTGTTAAAGATCTCAGAATAAATCTGCAGAGAAGACAAATTGAATAAAATAGACAATAGGAAAATAGTCCTTAGTCCTTGCCGACGCGTTTCATCATTTGAATTTATGAAGGCATTTGATAAGCAAAAGCTAAATGTTGTGTAGTTTCATGGAATCCAAAAATGTTTAAAAAAACAAACTCGTGTGTAAATCTCTTTTTGGATATTAGTAACATTTTCTTTTACTTTTTTTTGACTAAGTGTGTGTTTTTGTTTTCCATGTCGACAATGTATTAAAGTTCTCAGAAAACAAAAACACACCATTAGTAAAAAAAAAATTTACTAATATCCAAAAAGCAGCTTACACAGGAGAGTCGTTTTAAAATTTTTGAATTTCATGTAACTACACATCATCTCTTGCCTTGATAAAGTTAAATGACGAAACGCGTCGGCAAGGACTAAGTACTATTTTCCGATTGTTTATTTTATTTCATATATATATATATATATATATATATATATATATATATATAATGGCAGGGCGGCTAGCAATTTCCTATTACAGACACCCGATTAAGCCACACGGTTAACTGTGGTTTATATGCTGAGCGTACTTTTGTTACAGTTTCCTGGTGAAGGAAAAATATACTCTAACGTGATCAACCTTTTGACCAAGGTCACTATGCTCAAACGATGACTTGTTACTTCGTGCCATCACGACCATCGACTGCTTCGGAAAATCTCCTTCTACCCAATTTTACTCAACAGGCTCGGGTTAACCTGTGGTATGGTAGATTCAGGCACTATACAAACGTACCGAACCCTGAGATCCCCCAACCCCGGACCGATATAATCACAAAGTGAATTCCCTATCAAATCGATCATGGTGAGATTCTATCCGAACTGGACGAAACGAGTCACAATTAAACTTTTCCCACTTTGTCAAATATATATATATATATATATATATATATATATATATATATATATATATATTGTTTGGTGACTTGTAAGAAACTAAGGATAATGTGGAAAAAATATATCAAGCATGACCTTGTATAGGGAATCAATTCGCAGGGCATAATAATATTTAGTTTTGTTACCAGGGCCTCGACGGAGTGTAATCTATATCCACGAAAGAGGTTGGCAATCGAAAATAGACACAATGATCGGTAATAAAAATGGCGCTGTTGAGACGTACGGTTACAAAAATAATTCAGTGTTTCTCTGTTTACATATCGAATAGCGCTTTGGCAAGAGATTTTAACTTTCTTCACTGGAGACGGAATTATTTAAGTCTGAGGTGTTAATGCGGCGACAACATTCATATTGACTTCCCAATAACATTTGAACTATTTAACGATTGTAGAGCTTTTAAGGACTCGTATACTGAAATGAAAAGCCTTTTAAACAGGACCCTCTCGTCGTAGAGAAACTTGGTCTTATTGGTCATTATATCTCGTTTCTTTCGGTCGTTTCTTATTGTTCGCCATAAAACTTTGATTTTATGTCAAAAGTAACTTATTAAAGTACTTCCTTGATTATACGGACAACTTTGTGACGTTGGATGAAAAAATCTGTTTCAGAAAATCTGTCATTTTTTTTAAAGAAAGTGAACGTTTTATATCATCAAAAAAATTTTCAATCTCTTTTCTACGGATTTTGTTCAATTTATTTCTCATGATAAAATGTGCCATATTTTTGTATTTTGCTCTGGGCTCGCTTTTTCTTTTTCTTTTTTATATATTTTGTTCTGGGCTTACGTTTTTTGATATTTTGTTCTGGGCTCACATTTTTTTTTTTTTTTTTTTTGGTTTTGGGGGTATTTTATAAATTTGGGGTAATTTTTTTTTTCTACTTTTCTCTGAGCTTGTGTTATTATTTTTTTTTTTTTTTTGTATTTTGTTCTGGGCTCTCGTTTTTTTTGTTTTTTTTTTATTTTGTTCTGAGTTCGCGTTTTTGGGTATTTTGTCCTGGGCTAACGTTTTTATTTTTTTTCTATATTCTTCTGGATTCTCGTTTTTTTTTTTTTTTTTTTTATTTAGTGCTGAGCTCGCGTTTTTTTGTTTTGTTTTGTTTTTTGTCTTTTATTTTTAGTTTTAGTTTTTTTGTTGTTTTTTGTTCAGTATTTTGTTCTAGGCGACGTGTTTTTGTTTTGTTTTTTATCCGGGTTCATGTTTTTTTTTTTTCTTTTTTTTGTATTTTGTTCCGGATTCGCGTTTTTTGGTCTTTTGTCGCAGGTTCGCATGTTTTGTATTTTTTTTTTCTTTTCTGGGCTCATGTTTTTTTTTTGTTTTGTTTTTTTTTTTAATTTTGTCCTAGGTTCGTGGTTTTCTGACGCTAAGCTAGATTAAAGTAGATCTATTTGTAATGGTAGTTGCTGGTTTAAAGTGCTACCAACTTAAACATTTGTCAAAAATAATCATTGCTTCGATGCTCCAAATTAGGCACTGGGAACTTTTGGCTTTCAACATAGTCAATATCATTTTTAATCTTTTCCGGCCGGTGCCACTTTCCGTTCCATTTTCCATTGAAGTATAAGTCACGTGTGTTATGCGTATTTGAGTGTTACGGAAGTCATAACCTTTGACTTAACCAAGCTGTGAAAATTCAAATGTATATTCTTTGTATGAAAACAAGAAAATTAAGGAGAACTAATTGAACTGATTCTATAATCGTTTTTTCTAAATTCTCAAGATGGTTCTCTGGGATCGAATTTTAGAATGAGTTTAGTTTGGATGATTTCAATTATTCTCTTCTTTTCACGTCCAGATAACCGAAGTCCGGAATATCGAGGTAGAGATAATCGCCCGGTTCACACTCCAGCCCAGTCCTTTGAACAGTAGTACGGGTTTATCAATTGTTTCCTGTTCAGGATTGTGTTTCCGGTTCCTTATAAAGTCTACTCTATAGTTCTGACGTCTCAGCCTCATCTCTGAAATTTTATTTATTTATTAAGATAAATTTGCCTATCGGCTGGTTCACACACCTCCCCGGTCTTTTGAACAGGAGTCCTCTTTAGGATTGGATTTCCGGTTCCTTCTAACGTCTTCTCATTCTTTTTCCCTCCCACTAGCCCTTGTGTATTAGTGGCATTAGGGTTAATTGATTTACCCCAAATTTACATACAACAATAATTAAAACTCACATGAGGAAATAAGTAATCGTAAATATTTCTAAAAAATAAATATATTAAAAGCTGAAATTCTTATGACAATTCCTTCAGAATGAGGAGAACATGTCTCTCCACAACTTCCTATCGTTTGTAACAGCAATCTTTTAATTTTTACTATCCGCTCCCATTCATTTACTCACTGTTTCCCTCTGCCATTCTTGTCTTCAATATGTCCTGCCTGTGTCAAATTCTTCAAGTCCTCTTTTCTAAATATGTGTAGCAGACATTTCAAATTGTATGCATCGATATATTCCAACTTTCCTTGAAACTTTCTCGTATCTCACGGTATTCCCAGCATCCTTCTGTAAAAACCATATCTCTCTTGCAACAAGTCTGCTCTACATCTATGATGAAATTATCCAACATTCACTGCCATATTGGAGATTTGGTATTACATAACAGCACGTTTTTATTTGTTTGTTTCTAGCTAAATTTTGGCAGTGGATGCTGAACACTTTCCTAACAGATGAAGTAGAAACTCAAGGAAACAGATGTTGTCCTACAGAAGGACGCTGAGGATATTATGGGAGGAATATACGAGCGATAAAAACGTTTTAAAGAAAACTAGACTACCCGTGACCCGCTGGGCCACTGACGGTTCAGGTTATAAAACATTGAAGTTGATTTCAACATACCATTGAAATGAAAGTTAATTTTATTATCATTCGGTTAAATATCTCAATTTGTTCGTGTCATCATTGCTCTGGTTTACGAGTTCATGTTTAACGTTTTACTGATTGTTTACAGCATTTAACTTCCGGAATAGAACTTCCGGGATAAACTTAAACTTTAAATCAGATTAAATTAAAAGTATATTTTTAATATGCTAAAAATATATTTAAATCATATTCACTTGAAAATATTTTTTAAATATTTAAAATAGTGTTTGTTTAAAGAAATCTGAAATGTAAATAATTGCTCTATAACAAAACTGGACGAAACAGCAAAACGGAGTCTTTTTCTGTCTGTCTTTAATTTAAAAATATTTTTTTTTAAACTTGTCTGAAGAAATTTAAATTAAAAATGCTTACTTTATAAACAACTCGAACTTTTTAATCTTATTCACTTAAAATATATATTTTTTAAACCAGGTTAACTTAAATATGGTCTGGTGCTCTTGTATATTTAGGTATGCTTGATAAAATCCAAAAAAGAATCCGCAATTTTATTGGTCCTGACCTGGCATCTCGACTTCAGTGCCTTTCCCGGCACCGTAATGTAGTTTTCCTGTGTCTTTTCTATAAATATGAATTTAAACGGAGTACTAGATTGGCAAGAAAGTTGAAATGGTTGGATGCAACCGTAGGTTCTATGCTAACAGTTTCTTTTCTTCCGGTTCTCGTCTGTGGAAATCTCTTTCGGCTCAATTTTTTCCAGCCAATTTTGATCTTCGAAAATTTAAATGAAATTCCAATCGTTATTTTCTCTCTTCCTTGCTGTTTATTTATTTTTTTTCTTATTGTCTCAAACTCAGTAACCCTTTTTGATTTAGTGACTGTATTACCTTGTTTGGAGTGAAATGAATTTAAAAATTCTTTTATATGGAGTAATGCTACCATATAAAGGAAAAAGTGACCCAGTCTTCCCTTTCCAGTCTCGACAGACTCCAAAAGCGTCTCCGTGTCCCTGTGGGTGACGAATTATTTTCCACCCTGTTATCCCTGTTACACAGACGAAATGTCGCAAGCCTCTCGCTTCTTTATCGCTACTTCCATGGAAAGCGTTCAGACGAACTACATTCCTTAGTTTCACCTGTTCTAGCCTTCACGGCCAAGAACAGCCAAGCTCCCTTTATTGTACCGAACCAGCCTCATTACCTTCGTATTCCATTGATCAGAATTAATTTCCACTCGAGCAGCTTCTTCCGGCGAACCGCTGCTCTGTGGAACCGATTCCCAAGACGATTCTTCCTCGATCACTACAATCTTAATTTTTTTCTAGAGTCAATAGTTATTTTCTTCAGAACTGTGCATCTTACTCCCTTACTGTCGTAGAATACCTACGGACGATAATGTGTATGTCCCCATTCACATAAATACAGTAGTAAATACTGTATGGTGGTCTGCAGTTGGAGATTCATCTCCAGTTGTGCTGGTCAAACTCTCTGCCTCCGGGCACAGAGGATCACCAGACGAGTCTATATCGAATGAGAGAGTCTCGTCTCGGGAAACAGACCCTATTTTATACGGGGTCTATGGGGAAATTTTGGCCGACACTACCGGCCCGGATACCCCACATTAAATTCGGCCTTGTGCCACATCTGACCGCGTGTGGCGGTTGGTAGATATCCTGCAGTTGGAGATTCATTGTGGAATTCACTTGACTCACTTCTAGCAGTTGACCATTTGTTCTACGCGCCGCTGGCGAATCTTATGTGTTGTTCGTGTCCAAAGTATTATCGTTGATTACCAACCTTCGCTTGATTATTCTATTCAGTAACCTTTTCTAGGTTACAACTCTTACCATCTACCCCGAGTGGCTCTTGGGCCTTGTACAGGTTGTACATCAGGGGAAGTCGGTATTTTCAGTTTCCACTCCGTAAATGTCGTGGTACAATTTGCTTTTGTCGGCAGCGTAGCAGAACCGCAGAAAAATGTTACCAACATTACGGACGAAATATTCTCAGTCAGTTACTATAGAAAACTCTCTTCCTTCGAAGCCAACTTGTCATCCTTTATTGTCGACTATGCGATGTAAGGATGGTTTAATGTTTAGTGGCTCGAATTAGCTGAGGTCGAATTCAAGTCGAGATCGTTATATTCACTTTCGCGCAAGTATCCTTGGGAAAGGTATGAACGCTTCTCTTTCATCATTGGTTAAATAGTAGGATGGACTAAATTATAAGATTGCTAGTTTCTGATGCGTATATCACTGCTGCATAATTCGAGTACCACTGTTACTGGTAGACGATCAGATATAAACTTAATTTTTGTGCTAGAACGAATGAGTCTAATAAATGATTCATCAATGCCTTTAACAAAAATAATTGAAAACAAAAGAAAAAATTGATTTCTACCCTTTCTCCAAAGAAATCTTTTCCTAAAATGTGTTTAGTTTCATTACTAAATGTGCCCACAGAAATACACTGATTTTCTACGCATATATCTATCAAAAGTACTGACAGCTGTCATTGTGAGAATACTTTTAATTAGTCTCGAAAATTCATTTAGATTTTAATTAAAGAAAATAAAACATTATTTTTCTTTTAAATTGGTGATGAACATTCTATTCCGCCAGAGAAAATTTTATGATTTCATGATTCTTTGTAATTTATTATTTTAATCATTTCACTTCAAGTAAGGCAATAAAACCACTAAGACGCAACGGTTTACTGAGTACGAGAAAATATGAAAAGAAAGCATTATTAATTAGAGAGGACAATAAAAAAAGTGGGAGAGAGAGAGGAAACTATTAGCATAGAACTTAAGGGTTCATCTAATATGGGTACGTAGCCGAATGGTTAGAACTTTCGCATTCTGACCATGAGACCCGGGTTCGAATCTCACCATGGTCGATTTGTCAAGAAGTGGACTTCTTGGTGTTATTGGGTAGACGGAACCCTTGAGTGCTGTCGATAACTATACTAGCACGAAGTCACAAGTCATCGTGGCCGAGAGCTTAAGCCACATAAATATTTATAGAAAAAAGGCACAGGGAATTATATTACGGCTGTAGAAAAGTGATTGAAATCGAGATGCCAGGTCAGGACCTATCCAGACGCCTTATGCTACACCTATCCGACCACAGCCCTATTAGAATCCAATTAAACACACAAATGTAAATGTTTTACTATAAAATGGCATTAGGAGTGATTTACTATAAAAATGAATTTCAAATGATTTTATTTTTAATTGTGGTAACACGCTCTTTCCCAGAAACTATATGCCCAGTTGCAGTATAAACTACAAGTTGGCTTAAACACAATTGCGACTGAGCAAGCGTCTGTAATAGGGATTGGCTAGACGACCTAGTAGACGGGTATCCTCGAATACGAGTGGCCAGCTATACATCTAGCAATTTTTAACTGTAAAATGATGAGATCTTGTCTCCAATCTAGTCTTCTTTTTATTTTCATGTGCCGCGTCCTTTCAGGACTTATCCCTCTATCCCTTACAGCTTTCAACAAGTTCCGTCCCACTGCCACCTCCCATCCACTTGCTTAAGGCCGCGAGGTATGTCATGTGTTGTTTTCCTTTGTCTCTCTTTCCCTCTATTCGACCTGTGAATATCAGATTCTCCAGGCCCTCCTTCTGCATTACATGTCCTAGAAACTTCACCTGCCTCCTCCTAAGTTAAGTATAAGCCTCCTCCTTGTTTACATCCTGTCTATGACTTCATCATTGCTCAAACGCTCGGTCCATGATATCCTCAGCATCCTTCTGTAGAACCACATCTCCGTCGCCTCGAGTCTCTTCTTCATCTTTGAGGAGACCGTCCAACATTCGCTTGCCGTAAAGGAGGACAAATGTCACATAACAGCTCAGTACTCTTTTCTTTGTTAGCAAAGAAATCCTTCTGTTTAAATTCATAATGTCTCGGTACCAAAGAGAAAAAATCATCAGAACAATTACCATGAAAATATTTATAGAAAAAAGGCACAGGGAATTATATTACGGCTGTAGAAAAGTGATTGAAATCGAGATGCCAGGTCAGGGCCTATAACATGGCAGATTCTTTGTATTTCATCAAAAATCTCTAAATACATAGCAGAAGCACCAGGCCAGACATGGCAGCAATATTCAATACATGGACGAATGGTCGACTTAAAAATATGTAAGATCGATTCTGGCTAGAAAAAAAACTGTCTAGAACGACACAGTGAACCGATATTTCTAGCATCAAACCGAGCAATCGATTCAATATAATCTTTTCACTTTATATCAGTGGAAAACGTTAGCTCCATAAAACACAATGTTTCACTCTCCTGGAGTTTAACATCAGTTGGAAGGCAATAAGAATCCTCTCAAACGTTTAAAAGAGAATATGTTCGTTTTGGAGACGTTAAAATTAATAAGCCATTTCTTTCCCCAGTTAGCAACATATTGTAGGTCATTTTTTTAGATCAGCTGCCAAATTGACCTTATTGAACCGATCAGACTTTTTATTGCAGCAGGAGTCAATATGGCTCGTTTGGACTTTCTGAATGACAGGTTCACTTTCATGAGGAAAATAACGTTTCTTAAAATTTTATTTTGTTTCGCTCTCACTTGTTCACTCACACACTCTCTCATACATAACCACATATATAAACAATGATTAAGTACAATGTTTCTTGAATTTTGTAAACTATCGTTGTAAATAACGTTTTCATCGTTTTCAAATATTGACAATTTTCCTAAAGGAAGATCAAACGTGTAAGCATCTTTTTGCTTTTAAAAACAGGAACAACAACTATTTTTTTCGAAGATATATATATATATATATATATATATATATATATATATATATATATATATATATATATATATATATATATATAATTTTCAATGAATAAATTAGAAATGCTGCCATCAGTGATAACATTATAACATGACTTCACTTTTTTAATTATAGAAAAATGTTTTCTCAAAAAAAAAGATTTTCCCTATTTAGAAGGGATAAGCAAATTTGTTTCTCTGTTTAACAGCATATCAAAAATGTATTCCTGATAATATTTCTGTTTACTGACAAAAATGTATTTCTATTAATACCGCGGGCTGTTTGTTGAGCAACCATCTTATAGATTTGGATCTGTTTAAAATTTTAGATAGAATATATCTATAAAAAGACAATAGAATCCTTTCATATTTACAAACAACCTTTTTAGTCTCATTATTAAAGGATGAGAGAAAAATACCGTGTTCATGCATATTATTTATTCCGAGTAACTACGACATTAGCACGTCATCATTTTACTTGTGAATGAAAAACGCTGAGTTGAGTGCTGGGCGATTGGCTTGAGTAACACATCAGGGGGAGGTAACTAAGTTATAGAATTGCCGAGATATTTCTTTTTTTTAAAAAAATATAGTATTAAAACTATTAATACAACATTTAATTAATTTTCCGGTAATTTTCTCACTTTCTTTAATAATGACACCAAAAAGGTTGTCCTTGAATATAAAAGGATCCAATTGAAAATAAGTAGATATAACTTGTCTAAATTATTTAATGAAAATGTCTCAATGAAAAAATGCTGGCAAAATATACGCAATTTAAATATATATATATATATATATATATATATATATATATATATATATATATATATATATATATATATATATATCGCCCATTAAAGAAGCTTCCGAGCATCAGAATCGTCATACTCTCCCTCTCTATTTCACTTCTCCCCGATGCTTAACTGTGGCGGAGGTGGCTGTGAATCAAAGTGAATTTGATGAGGTTATTCGTCTCAATGTAATTTTGGTGTACAACTCTGAAAAACGCACACACAAGAATACAAGCACACATACATACACACATATAAATTATAAAAATAGAGTTTTATGGGTAAAAGTTAATAATATATATATATATATATATATATATATATATATATATATATATATATATATATATATATATATGTGTATTTAGGCAGTAATCTATCTTTTATACATGTTTCGTTAAAAACGACTAACAAAAGGTACTGCGATGAGACTTTTTATTTAAATTTTCTTTAAATTTTCTTGTGTTCATACAAGTTTTCAAACGGCCCTTAAGGAACTGTGTTCCTGAACAAGCCAAATTCATAAATAATTACATCAGTCACACGATTACAGGCATATCCAGACGCCTTATGCTACACCTATCCGACCACAGCCCTATTAGAATCCAATTAAACACACAAATGTAAGTGTTTTACTATAAAATGGCATTAGGAGTGATTTACTATAAAAATGAATTTCAAATGATTTTATTTTTAAAATGCATTGAATAAGACTTCAATTTTGGTTTGTTGCTTTTACATGTCAACCTTTTTTGCGTTATTTAATGTCTAATTTTATATGAGGTTCCTCTAGAGGTTCGAACTCATTACACAGTTGCAATTTTTAATCAGTCTAGCTCTCTAGCCATGACCTTGAACTTAAGTGCTCAAGATTAGTTTAATTTGGAATAAGACCACAAGTACTGGGCACCTGTGAGAATCGAACTCGCGACTCATACGGAGTAGTCAAATAGACGAGCTCGTTAGTCATTACTGTACAAACAGAAACACCCATTATTATTTACTAAGTTGAGTTTAGTTTTTCACACAGGCGCAACTATTAGGTACTCTATGAGAATCAAAATCGCAACTCAGAAGGTCAAAACAAACGAGCTCGTTAACCAATACCCAATTACTCTATTAATATATTCCTTAAGAGAGGGCGGCTTATGGTCACATCAAGGTAAAACATCGGCTCAGGTCCGATCACCGAAGCTAAGCAACGTCGAGCCTGGTCAGGTTCTAGAGGGGTGGCCGTTTAGGAATGCCAGGTGCTTACAGCTTGAATGTGCCCGGAATTGTTAATCGGAGATCCGAGTTCCAATTCCCGTTATATTCGCTTACGCACAAATACACTTGGGAAACGTATGAATCCACCTTTTCCCCGCAAGCTACTGGTTAATTAGTAAGAATTGTATCACTAAATGTTTATTATTTTAGAAATGCTCTTATAATTAGAAGATATTTGCCGGCTTTAAATAACCTGCAAAGGGTTGATAAACCGTAGAAACGAATAAATCTATGTTTTCTTATAGTTTTTGTATATAATCCAAGCGAAAATGAATATAAAAATTACTCTTAAAAAGAGTTTTTACCTGCTTGTCATACACGTTTGAGCAAAATGTTAACGTCGAATAAACACTTTTTTGGCATATACGAATAATTTATCATACATATGGGATTTTATTTAAATGAGCGTACTCATGAGAGAATAAACCTTAACGTCATATTGTTGTCGGCACCCGCTTGCATCGGAGCATCGGGATCGTCACCCTCTCTCAATTTATCTATTCCCTTTCTCTCCCCGAGTGGCGGTGGCAGTGATGGCTGTGAATCAAAGAGAGTTTGACAAGACCATTCGTGTGAATTTGATTTTGTTGGACAACTCTGCACGACAGAGAAGCTCACACACTTAGCAAGAAGCGCCTCCCTCGTGACTCAAAGTGGATTGAAACAGGCGAGATCAGGCTGCATCGGACGGTCGGACGCTTAGTCTGTCAAGGTCCGCCTTGGTTACGCCAGCCCGAATTGCGCTGCTCTCTTCCGCCGGTTTGGCCGTTGAGACCATGTAGATCTTTCCCTAGTCAAATGTTGGGGTCCGCGGGAGATGGTCGCATTCAGTCAGGTCCATCCTCTTCAACCTCAACGCTTCTGTTTTGGGATCTCTGTGAAAAGTAAACCCCCTACCATGACAAGGAGCAACCATATTTTACACTGGAAGTCGGAGTGAACAGTTCGTTATCAAATGTACCAATGTGACTTATTATTACTTTATTTATAATAATAGAAACGAATAAATAAGTAAGAAAAATAAAATTAATAAAAGTATAAAATTATCATTAAATATATTGGAATTCTCTGAGGTTTTTATAACACTATTGAACGCTACTTTGAACAATAAGAATGTATTTAGTTCTAAATTGAAATGATAATCCCTCTTCCTGTTGGGATCTCCTGATCCAGTTTTCCTCTCTACTGTTCCCGCTTTTTTAAACTTATTCTCCGTTCTCTTGATCGTTCCTGAATGGACTTTGAAGATAGAAGCAAAAGTATGAATGTTGCCACCATTACTGAAGGCCTAAATAATCTTTTTCCTCTCACCATTGGGAAGACATATTGATGCTGACATAAAATAATTTTAACCTCTTCTCTTTCTAGCTGAATAGCTCAAAGGTTTTTTTTCAGTGATTCTTCCGACAAATGGTGTCAATATAGCTAAACGTCTTATCAGTATTTAGTAAATTTAGTATAATTTTCTACATACAACGTGTATGTGAGATACCCTACCCTCGTCAACCAGGGAAAGTAACACAGTTTTGGTAGCTAAGGCGGTTCTGCCACTCCTGGCGCCATCAGCAGCTTTTACCGCCAGACATTGTTTCTTTGTGTAGAGGTGTCTCTCTCTGCAATTTTTAAGCAACTGCAAGTCAGATTTTCTGCGTTGTGTTCAAAATGTTTGCTTTTGTTCATTAACTAATACACAACGCGCTCGTAGCGACCGTTATCAATAACGTAGAATGAAGGTTAAATATATGTGTTTCACGAAATAGTATTGTGTTAAGAGCATGGTTTTAATTAACATTGTTTATTTGGGATCTTGACCAGATGCAATTTGATGACTGTTGATCTATGGTCTGAAGGTGATGTGAATGGACGCTTCAGGCAGAGGCCAGTCATGCCCACTTTCAAAAGGAAAGGAAAAATATCCACGCCACCCGACCTTATTAGGTAGTGCATGGCATGCCCTCCTCTTTTTTACGCAGTCGGATCGCAGCGATTCGTAGCGGTTTTCCTTTTGCTCTTGCGTCTCCTACTTGATTTCATTTTATATAAGAAAAAGAAATTGAATATGCTGCTCTAGAGGTAATTTCCCGTAACACTGCAAACTGGAAAATTCTGAATTCAAAACTAGCCTGAAGAAGTATGATTCCCGTTAGGCTAACTTGCTCTAGAAACATCACTGCTGCAATGCCTACAGTACATGTTATGCTCCTATGACTGTAATGGGTTACAGGCGTCGTTACCTCATTTTTCTTGGTCGAATTCCCGATTGTAGTTTCATAAAAGTACCAATGGGATAATAATCAAAAGATAGACGACCTTTATCTCAGTGGACATCTATAAATATCATGTCATAATTATTTGGTGATTTAATCGAGTAAGAATAAGAAGCGTGGGTGGAAAATAATGAGTATGTGAAGCACGTTGTATCCGGGTGCAGTTTACCCACTGTGTGACTACGCGAGGCACTATTTTTCCCTTCAAATGTCGTTTTAGTGCTTCTTTCTCTACTTGTTTTATTTTCTATCATTTTATTTCCTTTTTATTACATTCACCATTCGTTTCATTATTGTTTCATTCTGCTTCATTTTATTGTCTTTCCAATTAATTTAATTGATTTAATTAATCGAATTCTGCCAATCCTGTAAGCTGAGATTGAACTTACAGATTTATTTCGTCATTCCATCCCTCAACCTATTATTCTAGTCAATGCAAAGCAATTAGTCCGTGCTAGAACCCCCATCGATTACCGATCAGTCTTCATCCTATCCTGCATTTACCATATTTTCAGCTTCTTTGAATTAGAAAAAAGTCAGAATGTGGAATTCATAAAATTTGAATACTTTAAATACCTCTGTGTATGGATCAGTTATAACAAATTTAATATAAGGAACTTGAACATAGGCCAAATAATGCCAGTGGTATTCTTGTCTAACACCGCAAGCTGCTTTAAAACTAAAATATTGACCTGAAAACACGAAACCTGTTCTTATATATATATATATATATATATATATATATATAATATTTTATTATAATTATATAATATATAATTTTATTATATAATTATAATTATACTATATATAATATATTCTATTATATATAAATATGTATTATATATTAAATATATTCTTTAATATCCTCGTCAGATCAAGACTTTCATTGCTCAATCTCTCAGTCAAATAATAAATTTCCCAACTTGTTTCCCAAGTAGTTGTGACGGACAAGCTTCTTTATTTGATCCCATCCTTATCTCCTCTTCGGATTCTTATTGTGCTTTGCAATTATGTCCTCTTTGCAAATCGGATATGCTTTCAGGATAGTAAGTCTATATTATATTTTCGGTTTTAGACATTTTTTTTTTAGTTTTTGTATTGCATGAAAGAAAATAAAAACCTTGTTTAGAAGCATTTAGAATGTGTTTTAAGCTCTGATCTACTTTTGATAACACAGCAATATATATCTTGCCTTCCAAAAGTTATGAAAATTTTTAAAACCCAACAAAAAGTGTATGCCATAGAAACATTTATTAACCCTTTACATACCAATCCTCAACGTTGTTTATCAAGCCGAGTTCATCGGAGGACGCCATGTTTTTTTTTTCTTTTATTTCTCAGTGTTTGTTACGGTAGATTACTCAGAATAGTTTTTCTGGGTTTCTGAAACTATATTTTAGTATATTTTGTTCAATAATATTTTATCTATTTATTTCAGTAGTAGTAATAGTAAACAAAATATAATCCATATACTCTTATTCATAAAAGGGTTTACATTTTTATATTCCGTTTGAATACCGTATTTTAAAAAAAACAGCTATATAATTTCACTAAATTAAATGGTACAGATTAATCTTTTGTTATCGCTATAGTCCGTATCACTTGTCACAGTTGTGCTAGTCTTCATATGTGTCTCACAGACAAAACGTTTGCATTCACAGAATTTGATTTTGTTGACTTTCCCATCATTGTTTCTAGGACAATAGAGGCATCATACCCTTTTGTGGCTCTGCTGCTTCCTTGATGTTGATGGCTTGCTTCGGGATGCAGTGTTGCGCGCAACAAATACCCCTGCAGCTTCAATGGCACTGACAACTGGAAGATAGGGACTATTTGGATTGCTTGCTCTACGCAGACTGTTGGGCTTCATCAGCTCCTTGTCTAACTACAACAGGAATCGTTATTTTTTAGGAAGTGGTCCCAGTCTTTTCGATATACAAATTGTGAAAGTATTTAGGGCTCTAACATATAGCATGTTTATGAAAACTCTCAGAGGTCTTTGGTGCAGTTGTATTCAAGTATCATGTTAGTATTCTTGTGACTTGTATTGGATACTGAATCATCGATAAATTGAGTGGAAAGTACACGAACTGTTTTGTTTTTCTTTGGGGCGTAGCTACCCCGTCTAAGATAAATTTCGCCGACAGAAGGTCTCTACATTTTGCAGTTTCCATCATTGCAGGAATGTCAGACATTTTTGCTCTCAAAAATCCTGTAATAGTAATGTTTTTCAGCAACAAATATTCTGCCAATGGTTCCATCAACTCAAATAGTACGCGGTGTCCCAAGTTTTTCTCTGGTACATTTCCTGGAAGCTGTCCAGTGTACACTTACAAGTTGTATAAATACGAAATCTTTACATCTGCAGCTGGCCAAACCTTGATCCCATATTTTGCTGGTTTTGATTTCATGTACTGCTTCATTGGATATCAGCCACGAAATACAATTAGTTTCATGTCTTCAAATGGTTCGAAAAGCTTCTTTCATTTTTCTACAAACCAATCCCAAACATCACACAAGTTTATCGTTTACCCTTTATGGATTACGTGTTGATTTTTCGTCAAGCCTGATAAAATGAAGGACGTGCGCAAATATGTTCTGTGCCATGACAGCAATAAAAACTACACGGCGAATATTCTCATCTGTTGTCCTCATTTCAGAAAACGTTTTCTTTCGGCATCGAACAGCTTCAACAATCAGCAGGACACCAAAAACGCTTTTATTTCCACAGGATCTACATCTATCCAGATTCTTATTGTGTTGGGAGGGGGCATTAGCATTGAAATATGGAACCACATGTGACGCTTCAGCATTGGTGAAGGTGCATGTAATATCTACAATTTGGTCATCAAAAAACATGTTGAAAACTTCGGCACTAGTTGCATGCGTTGGCCCGGGAGATCCTCTGATCCCGGTGACAGAGCCACAACTGAGTCGCACTCTGCCCGAAAACAATGACGCACCTGAGAGATGATCATCCAACCCCACGGCATGGATAGTGTCGTCGTTTGACGACCATTATCGACTCGTTGTGTATAGGAAAAGGTGCTTACAATATAAACAGTAACATCTAATCTGCACGGACATTGATGTGAGGCCCCACCAACTGTTTCGACTGCTTTACTACCTGTCGACTACTTTATATTATTTCGATGATTATAAACTTAGCCAACTAGCATCGTTTCTTTTTAGACAGAATCAATGTTTCGTCATCTCAGTTGCTGCTTGAATATTATATGCAAGGTGCGATAAATAAATTGTCGTCTAAACTACGCAATGAAATTAACACTGACATTTCATTTTAACAGATATATTTACCAAAAGTATACAAAAGTATCTTGAAATAGTAAAGAGTACATTTATTCAATAAAATCGCCATTGGCTTCAACCACAGCCTCAGACAACTTCGGAATCTCATGCAAATCTTCCGTGCGGTCTCCTTGTTTAAATTGGTTAATGTTGCCATAATACTTTCCTTCAGTGCATCTTTGGTGTTACAAGGAGTTTTCTGTTTACATTATTCGGACTATTGGGTCCTGTCACTGGATCTAACTAACGCCTTTATCCACTGTGCCATGTGTCCTTGAGAGTGTAAGTTCAATACCTGGTTAAGGCGGTGGAGAATCTGGAGAGGGGAATTAACAGGAGATAACTGACATCCATTAAACATGGCACGTGGAACTAGAACAGTCTACCCCAGTGAGCAAAATAAAGGGTTCAGTTCGACATTCCAAACAACTGAAGAAGGCCGGAGCGTACAACAGCCGAAACGTTGCAATAAATATGGCGACAAAGATGAGGACAATAGTCCGAATAAGGTAAATAATGTATAATATAAAATAGTGTAAAATATAAAATGGTAACATTCCCATCGAACCTGTATATAAAGTCGGGGTCATATTTTTCCCATCTTATTCTATGTGCCGTGTCACTTCAGGAGGCTGCTGATAATGGCTCTCCACAATTTCCTGTCTTTTATAATTCTTAATAAATTTTGACTTTGTTATCAATGCTAAACCTTGTTCCGCCATCCATTTACCGTCTTGTGAGTATGGAATTTCCAAACCCTCTTTCCTCATTATGTACCCAAGAAATTTCAACTTTCCCTTCCTAATATTAACTAAGTGTCATGTTTCCATTTTCTCTAAAACTTTGTCAGTGTTCAGTCCATGGTATTCTCAACATCTTTCTGTAGAACCTCATTTCTGTTGGTTCAAGACTTTTCTTTAACTATAAGGATATTGTCCAACATTCACTGCCATATAGTAGAACTGATATTATATAACAGTTCAGTACTATTTTTTTGTTTCTAACGATTCTTTTCTATTTCTTAATACTTTGCTTAGCTTTTGGAATGCATTATTCGTTATCTCAATGCGAGTTTGGAATTCAGTGTCGCGCTTTGTGTCTTCTGCTAAAATATTTTCCATATATTTAAATTGTTGTATTTGCTTGATTTTGGTATTCCCAATGTGTAATTTGTATGTTGGACTGTTCCTTTTGCTAACAACCATGCACTGCGTTTTCTTGCAATTGAAGATTAGTCCTTTCTTCTCGCTTTCCTTCTCTTCCTTCGGTAGGATTTCGATTCGTTTTCCTTACTAGAAACTTTTGCAACACACTTAGCGTGTTGAAATTCTCATAATATTTAATATTGTTGAAGTCATCGCTAACATTTTTGGTCGAGATTTACAAACTCTATGTTTCGTTCAATTTGGCAAACCAATCGATGAAATGTGAATAAGGTGATTTATTTGGAAAAACACTGAGAAAAACCCTACTTCGCGGTTTAATAATTTCTTTAATTTAATTTAATTTTATAGGACTTCATGGCAAACAATTTTACGAAAATCTTGTTTTTCTTTTTTATCAGTGAAGAATAAATTCTTATAATTTCTTACTCGTGAGCATGCAACATACAACTGAACATGCGTAAATATTTCTTTCTGGGGCCAAATTGCAACTTTTTGAATCGTTTGGGCTTGTGATATGTTTATAATTCTCGCAAACATAGGGCGAACTGGAAAATGGATTCTTGTTAAATTAAAGATATTATTAAACCTCGAAGTAGGGATTTTCCAATAAAATCAACTTATTTAAATTGTAAATCTCGACAAAAATGTTAGCGATAACTTTAACAATATTAAATATTGTGAGAATTTCAACACGTGAGAACGTGTTGCAAAAAATTCTAGTATATAAAAACTTAAAGAAAAGATATGCAAAAAACAATATTGCATTTTTATTAAATAAGCATTTGTTATTTTAATTATTAAATTGTTTTTAAAATAGTGGGTGCATTTTGTATGCTAAATAATAAAACTTTTAATTTTTGCCAAAAAATAATGGAAATTTATTGTACTAAGTAAAACCAATTGTACTTTGTACCGCCTTACCTGTTGGCACATATTCTCAAAATCTGGTTTCGAATGGTCAATGTATGGCTATTTTAGAGGGTGTGATGGACGGATTGAAGGAGAGACGAACGGAAGTTACAGAATTTTATATATAGATGTGTCAGCTATCAATACTGTTACTAGAGATTGAATAAATCCGGTCTTATGCCTCTTTCTATTAACCCCTACCCCGCCAATTATTTTATGAAAACATTTTATTTTTAGACGTTTTTTGTTTTTTTTATTTGTTTTTAATATAGTAACAAAGAAACTAAAGCACCTTAAAGTACCTGAACGGTGGCTAACACCTCTACCGGAGGTATAAGTTGACAAGTTGACTTGTTTCACGCTCAGAAGGGCAAAAAAGAATCAACATCAACACATAAACACGTCTGTAGCTGGGTTTGGAACGTTATATTTTGGACGTCTTTATTCGTCCTTATCTAACAAAAAGAAGCTATCCGTAAAACGTATATACACGTCTTCGCCGGGGAAGGGGTTAATTTATTTTACCTTCATATGTAGGCGGTTTGCTCCCAGTATAATGTATGGATTCTTTAAGCATCCTTCCCAAATAGATTATGTTTTCCTAGCAGTTTTCATTAAATAATATTAAGTACAAATAAATAAATAAGAATATTTCTTTATAGTTATATGTTTGGTTGATATTTTTACTCTTTTTTTTCAGTTGCCCTTTATTTTCTGCAGTTGCTGAGATATTTGAAAAAAAAAATTTGATTAAAATCGTCTGCTTTTATCATTAAGTATAAATCTGTGTTCATTTTAAAATCGTCTCTTTCAGTTTTGGTGTAATTCATTTTCTATGAAACAAAGAAATTATTCTCCTGTATAAAAAGAAAAATCTAGAAATTTAATTGATATTTCTAAATTTTGTTCTTTCCTTTTTCGTTATGTTATTATATTAGAATTGAACAGAGAGTGTCATCGGAGATGAATTCAATTATTCATCCAATTTAAAAAAACAACTGATGTTGTAATTTGCGATTAGTTTTCTGGTAATTTGAGCTTTTCTTTCTCTGTTAAATATATGACAGTGATTATTAAGCCAGAAATAATGATGTTCATTAGAACAACAGTAATTATAAAACAGATCTAAGGAGAATTACATCATAGCATGAGATGAACAAAGTTGATTTAAGAAAAATAATAAATTATCTTCCGATAAATTCTAATTTTCAAATCAAAAGATATCCATCTTATATTCAGGATACGGCAATCAATCCACTCGCTTTTTACATGGCTATTTGTGTGATATTGAAGTTAAGCAGATGATAACGGGGTATTTATGTAGCTAATGTTTTGCCAATGTTTTAGAATCCCTTCCAGCAAATGTTGCTCTCTTTACAAGTGACAAAGCCCACTTTCATTTCTCTGGCTACGTCAATAAAACAGAATTTTAGCAACAGGTCGGCCAACAATCCAGCTTCATAAAAGGTCCCTACATTGGAAACTAGTTACTGTGTGGGGTGCCGTTTCAAATGTTGGTGTTAAAAGGTCCTTATTACTCTGATGGTTGCGAAGGACAAGCGATTTCATTAAATCCCGATTGGTTTGTGAGGTTACTAAATTTTCTGCAAGTAAAATACACAAACCTTGCTAATTCCGGTGTATTACCCACGCGGGCTGGAAATACCACAGAGAAGATTAATTGAGATTTTGAGGGCGGTGGTTCCGCGACATTTGATCTCCTTACGCTGCGACGTTGAATGACCTGCACACTTGTCTAGCCCCTTACCATCGGCCAACAATAATTAGCGAACTCAAGGCTGCTAAACACTAACAGAAATATTGCTGGGAATGACTCGGGTAACAGAAAAATTCAGGACTCGGCTACAACACTGTATCAAGAATAGAGGTCTTTATCTGTAAAAGATCGTTTTCACAATATAAATGCACACAGACTGCTTACATTTACGCACTTTACTGATTTTCAAATATTTTTCTTAATAGATTTTTGTCTTAGCCTTTTTTTATATCCTATTAAAAGTAGTAGTTCAACTGATTCTCTTCTGCAGAGCAAGGAGGAAACATTTTGGGGGTGACGTGATCATAGAGATTGTAACTCATCTATCCTTTGGTCGTTTTGGACTTACGATACATCACAGTCTTGTTGGTAGGTGTAAGATTATCCAGGGCTTCAAAATACTATTCATCGCCTCCTTATATTCAACAGCATTGACCCTTAAACCCTGAAGAAAGAAGTGAGGTGGTATGATATCTCTCTCCTTGCTCACGACTCCCAGAACCATCACGGAAAACGTTGTGTGCATGACATTTGGAACCTTCTTAGGGTCTCTGAATAAATATTTTAATTCACTTCGGTTGACCTTTTGATCCAGATCAAAGTTTTTTCTCATCTAAACGTCTGAGCCGCCCAAAGCACTTGTTGAGCAAGTTCAAACTTCAAAAGCCTGGAATGATTTTCTCTTTATCATTCCAGGCTCTTCAAGTTTTAACTTGTTCAACAAGTGCTTTGCGCGAATCAGACAGGTATATTTTTTCTTTACAGACAAGAATTTGCCTCTCCGCATCAAACATGTCTTGTATTGAAGGTCCCCATGCACAACTCTTCAGACAGAGTGCCTTTAAAAGTTGAACTCCTTAGCGATAGCCTGAATTGACTTTCTATGGTCGTTATAGGTAATTTTCTGCAGCTTTCATAGAAATGTTTTGTCTTTGACGGTATTACAGCCAATTTACGGGCGTTTTACTGTAGAATCCACGTCAGACATCAAGTTGCGAACTTTGACAATAAACGACCGTGTAGATTCAGGAAACGAGCAATCTCTAAATAACTATGCTCTGCCTTTAAAGCAAAGAATTCTGCGTGCCTTTTAATTTGCTCATTTATCTTGATGTTGTAATCATTGATCTAGAAGGAAATGATATCAGAACAGGTTAGAAAAAGTTATAGCTATTAAAAATACGTGTACTCAAAGAATTGAGCAACCATATATATATATATATATATATATATATATATATATATATACAGTTCAAAAGTTTGAGACCACTTTTGTTACTTTCTATATTTGCCCAAATATAAGAGAAAATGATTAAATAGTTAAAAAATTGAGACATGATTTTTATTAGAAAAAAGCATTTTATGATTAAATTTTGGTCTCGTCAAAATATCCTCCTTCAGCATTGATTACTGCAGCACACATTTTTGGCATTCATCGGAAATGTTTCTCCGAGTATGTGTTTGATAATTGATTCCATTTTTTTTTCCTTAACTGTCGGGGCTCTTTTTAATTTTTTTTTTTCATTCTTCTGTCAAGTTCATCCCATGCTAATTCTGGTGGGTGGTTCCAAACTTTTGCTCTTTAGTGCATATATATATTGTGTGTGTATTTAGGCGGCATCTTTTCATTCATACACGTTTCATTAAAAAATATAGATCATCTATGTAAACATTCGCAGACTGTTATCACTGTCTTGTCCGTATATTGCTTAATATGTTGTAATTGACATCTTTGATAATGGCTTATGTATGCCGAAAGCTTAGATGGCATTAAAAAATATGGATCAATATTGTGAATTTCTTTCTTCGTTCAATGATAATGTTATTAAACTTATTAGACGTTATGAAAAGAATTTACATAAAATAAATAGACAACACTTGTCTCTATTATTTAATGAAACGTGTATGAATATATATATATATATATATATATATATATATGAAGAAATATAGTTTTAAGATGTGCTATTATTATGGGATAAAGTGCTCAATATCAGAGATAGAGCGTGTGAAAATATAAAAAGTAAACATAGAAGTCAACACTTAGAGGCGACAGTCTGTTTCATGCTAGATGCAATCGTCAGGCCACGAGTGCTCCTGACGATTGCATCTAACATGAAACAGACTGTCGCCTCTAAGTGTTGACTTTATGTTCACTATATATATATATATATATATATATATATATATATATATATATATATATATATATATACGTTTTGAATGAATAAATAGGTTAACTGTTATGTAATATACTTCAGGATTTGCTGGTAATATAACGATTATCAATGCCGAATATCAAATCGAAGAGACGAGTTCAAATTTCGGTCGAGTCCTTCACTTCCTTCACTCACTCGCTTTGTTCGCTTTCACACTAATTCTCTTGTGAAAGCTGTGAATACATCTCTTTTCTCGCCAGCTATGGGTTAAATAGCAAGGCAGGCTGGTTGCTTTAGCATAGGGAGGACGTCAGTGTTACGAGAAGGACTAGACTGAATTTAAAACTGTTGAGAATGCAGCAGGAAAACACTCGAGTATATTTTATAAAAATTCTTGGAAATTCGCAGATAATAAAGAAAAGGAATGTGCGAAGAGCCATGATCATGTACGTCCCGAAGAAACGTTACAATTCGTCTATACGAAGAACCGTGGTAAAGGCAATGGGAAAACATTCCACTACTTTACATAAGAAGTCATTTTAATTGACAATTAATAATAAAATGGAACCTGTGTATATCATTTTCAGAGATGCAAACTAATGATGAGCCTAATAATAATAATAATAGTAATAATAATAATTGACAAAAATTAGAAAAAAAGAAACAGATATGACGTTTTTTTCTAACAAGAACTTTTTTTATTTCTCTTTGCAGACATTTATTAAACTTTGTTGTATGAGAGTGAAATTTTTCAAGAAAAAATTCGAGGTAAGAAATATTTTTTTTAATTTTCTATTTTTTGAATTTATTTATTTTCTCAGATAGCTGGGAAATCAACATTTTGTAAAAAAAAATCGATATCAAAAGATATTTCGTGCATAACTGCAGTCAAAAAGCATTTATCAATAATATTTTATCCTGGAAATGTTTGAAGTCCGTGGAAATTGATCTTTATCATGACAACTACCTTAGTAGACCGAGCATATATATATATATATATATATATATATATATATATATATATATATATATATATACACCAGAGAATCTGATCAAGAAAGGACGCTCATAAAGGTTGAAATCCGTGGAGAGGCATTGAAATTGGGCATGGCTGGTCAAATTTAGAACGCATAGGGTGCTCATGAAACCCTTTGGAATAGGATACCATTAGTAGACTGAGAACCAGACAGACGGATAAAAAAATGACTGAAAACAATTAGGAAGTGACAACTACGTCAGTAGAGTTAGCATAGATCTAAACAACAGAGAAGCTGTTAAAGAAAAGTTTATAAATCCCACTATCTCAGAACAGAGATTAAATATAATGTTAGAAAATTACACCTCTGGTCTCAACATATCTCATTCCCGGGCAAATGGTTCATAGTGCTTCCCTTGTTCAGGTAGAAGTCACATGGTCTGGCTTGATGTAAGAAACGGATAAGCCACTCAAAGGTGTATACGACTGGTGAATATTGACTGATATGATATATCCGCTCAGCATGGAAAGCAGAATGAGAAATATCTAAAGTGAATAAAGTGTTCGGTTCAAATGGTGATTATTATTCAATATGGAGCTTGAGTGAACTTGCAGGATTCTTTCGGATCTAAATTAGGTTTTCTTTTTCTCTGCTTTAAGTGGTTGTATGGGAAAATACGACAAATCTACATTCAGCAATAACAACTGGTATTCAGAATGATTTAGAAAAGGTTTCACATCGCTGAAAAAAATTACAACGAGTCTGTACAATGAAATTCAAGAATTTCGGATACCAATATGATAAACGAAAAAGCAGTGATTTCTGTCTATATCACTCTTTCTTCCCACCTCTCTCTCTTTCTGTCTGTCTCTCTCTGTCTCTGTCTCTCTGTCTGTCTGTCTCTCTCTCTCACTCTCTCTCTCACTCTCTCTCTCTCTCTCTCTCTATATATATATATATATATATATATATATATATATATATATATATATATATATTAGGTTGGCCTAGAACACCCTGACTGATTTAGGAAACGGAAAGAAAGCTACAAAACACCAACATTTATTCTTCAAAATAAAGTCCATCCGTCTCTCTTCTGCCAGCGATCAGCAAGTGCAGTCAACAAAATCAAAAACAAACAACGCGGATTTTAAAATTAAAATATAAAATGGTAACAATTTAGCCCACGCATCCTCACACCATCTCTCTCTCTCCCCCTCTCTCTCACTATATATATAAATATGTGTGTGTGTGTGTGTGTGTAAAAATCCGTGGGTAAGTAGTCCAAGTGAATCTTAATAATATAAAATATTAAAACTGAAACACAAAGAGAGCTCAATATATTTATTACATAACAATATAAATAAATTACATATAAAGGAAATTTAATACTCCATCGTTAATACACCATTAATACCAAATTTAAAGATTTTAAAAACCTTAAAGAAACAGGATGGTAGAGGAAGGCAAAGACGACACAGTAAGAGAAAAAATCAAAACGAGGAAAGAGAATAAAAAGGGAAGAAAAGGAGAGAAAAAAAAATAGAGAGAGGGGAAAAAAGAAAGGGGATGAAATGAAATACACTTCTTTCTATGTGCGGTGTCCTTTACAGGACGTAGGCGATCATGGCTCTTCACTTCCATCTATCGTTTGCAGTTCAAGTTCCTTCCTTCTGCTACCTTCCTTCTTTTTAAGCCCGCCAAGTTTGTCACGCGTTGTTTTCCCTTGTCACTTTTTTCCTCTATTCGACCCGTGTGTATCAGATTCTCCAGGCCCTCCTTCCTCGTTATGTGTCCCAGAAACTACAGCTGCCTCTTCCAGATGTTATGTATAAGCCTCCTCTTTGTTTGCAACCTCTGTAAGACGTCACACGCTCGGTCCATGATATCCTCATCATCCTTCTGTAGAAACACATCTCCGTTACCTCGAGTCTCTTCTTCATCTTTTAGGAAATCGTCCAACTTTCGTTGCGGTAAAGAAGGACGCCACGTAACAGCTCAGTATTCTTTTCTTAGTTACCAAAGAAATCCTCCTGTCTCGCAGTACTCTGTCCAACTTTTGGAATGCGTCTTTGGCCATACCAATACGTCTACGGATCTCAGTGTCGCATTTACCGTCCTCTGTCAGAATGCTTTCGAGATCATTTAAACTTCCGAGACTGCTTGATTCTAGTGTTCCCGCCCTGCAAATTGCATTTTGGGCTCATCCTTTTACTGTTGACCATGCATTCTGTTTTCTTGTAGTTTATGCTTAGTCCCTTCTTCACACTCTCCATTGCCACCTTCTTTAGAAGATTTTGAAATTTCTTTTCCACATCTGCTATCAATTCTGTGTCATCTGCCTAACTTATGTTCTTAATACACTAGAGATGCATAAACACGTCTAGACAACCTTAAACACAGTTGGAAATTTAACACCAGTTAAGGTATAACTCAAGGTTCCTTTAAGTAGTGTCAAATTTCCAACTATTTAAGTTTGTCTAAACGGGTTTATGCATCTCTAGTGTATTTTATTCCCTTCCTTTTCTTTATGACCTCTCTAATTTTTTTTTCTCATTTTTCCTCGTTCTTTATTCTTTTCCTTCCTTTTAATTTTTTTCTTTTACTTTGTCGTCCTTGCCTTGCTTTTCCTTCTTGTTTCTTTAAAGTTTTAAAAATCTTTAAAATTCCTTTTTTATTTTATTTTATCTTCAAAGCCTTAGTGTTGATGAACCTCGGAAGATGAATTTTCTTGCGGGAAATGGCCATACAAATGGGGTATTAAACTTCCTTTATATATATATATATATATATATATATATATATATATATATATGCAGAGAGACTTAGAGACAAGTAGACATGAATAAGAATAAACGTTGATTTATCTTGTTTCTACTCTGTTTCGTGTGTGTGTGTGTGTGTTTGTGTGTTGCGTGCGTGTGTGTGTGTGTGTACCAGATGGACTGATATATATATATATATATATATATATATATATATATATATATATATATATATTATATACAATATATGTTTATATTTTTCTACATGCAAATATTTCAGTAAATGCTCTCTTTATAATAAACAGGATTCCTGTCGGAGGACACATATTTTCTTGGAAATTTCTCGGATATTTATTTATGTATTTGCATGCTCTTTCAATTGTAAATTTGCTGATTTTACCGATATCATATTTAGTTGGACTAAGCAATCGTTATTGAGGGTTGTTTGAGAAATTTGCCTTGTGGTCTTTAACTGTGATGAAAGTTTGTGGAATTTTTATATCCTATCCTCAATTTTTAATTCACTGGCTATTTTCTTGGCTTCACTATTGATGTCATTTTCCCAGTTGTTAGGTGCCTTTTTATAAAACAATAGCTTTCTTGTTAATAGCTTTATGATACATATCCGCACACACACACACACACACATATATATATATATATATATATATAAACTCAACTCTCCCGTCGAATTCGATGTGTGAGGGTCAAGCAGATAAGTTCCTAGGAACCAACAGCCCGTCACGAGCACATAGCGGTGAAGGTTTTGTGCAGAACCATACAGATATTTTTTAAGGAACGAATACAGAGACCTGGTGCACTTTGTACCACAAGGTCCCATCAACGACCCTCCGCAGGTTTTGAATTCAGAGTTTTCCTTCTCCTAGACCAGGTGCCATTCAAAGCTACAGAACCCGGTCTGTCCTACTATTAACCCATAGCTGGGGGGAGAAGAATAGGTTTCATACCTTTCCTAAGGGTATTAGCAAGTAAGTGAATATAATGGCTTCGACTGGAATTCGAGCTCGGTTCTCCGATTCCTCAATCCAAACCGCTAACCACTACTCCAGCGTATGAATGTATCTATGTATATGTGTATGTGTCTGTGAGTGTGAGAAATACTTCAAATAAGGTTTACTGACTCTCTGTATTTGTCTGCGTCAATTTTAACTTCTTTAAAGTGTATTTACAACTTGAAAGAAAATAACCATACTTTCTGGTGCATTTACGTCTTGATCTCCATTAACAGCCCAAGATATCCCACCTCGGCTTGTTCTAAGTTAGACCGATGTATATTCGGGATGTAATTGAGGCTAGGTCAATCTGTATGGGTATAAAACTTACTAGTTTTCTTCATGACAGAGTATGTATACGCCTTTTATACGCTTTTGTATTGTAATTACAGATAATAGTCTGGGGTACTCTAGTTCTTTCAGGGTCAGACATCTACAAAGAATTTTTGTCTGCATTCTGAAGCTCTGAATTTTATGCCGATTCTTTTGGCGTGAAATTTAATTGGCCTAACTTCTGTGTGCTAATTGATTTGGGTCAAAATGATTGAAGAGTAGTTATTTTTGTTATTGCTGTATTGTGTGTGCAGTTCAAGAAATATAAGTTTTCTTTTATAAACTAAGAGTGAAAAAAAAACAAGAACTTACAAGGAACCGGAAACCCAATCCTAAACAGGAAATAAAGGATAAAGCTCTACTCTTGTTCAAAATTGATTGATTCATTCATTCTCTACGGCTTATCAAATCTTTGCAGGTTATTTAAAGCCAGAAAATATCTTTAGATTGTAAGAATTTTTATGGAGATGATAATCATTTATTGATAGAAATCTTAGTAATGACACCATAGCTGGATAGGGAAGACTATGTGGATTCATGCCTTTCTCGAGGGTTTTGTACTTAAAAGAATTTAACGAATCCCACTGGTATTGGAACTCGTCTCTCCGATTAAGAATTTCGAGCCATTATCCAATATACCACACATACATCCCAGATACATTCCCAAGCGGCCAGCCCTCTAGGTACTGTCGTTAACATCGGTGTTTCAACGTGATTTGGCCGTAAGCCTCGTGTTCAAAAGACCAGAAAGGAGTGTGAACCCTGAGATAAGGCGAATCTATCTACTCCTGTTTAAAACTTATAGTTGTGAAAGCGAGTAGGTAACAAAACTTTTGCGTCCAGATCAGCAAGAGACAAGAGCCGCGCTTTCAATCGAAGTTTTAAACAAAAGGGATCAACATCAGCAATGCTTTCTGAGGCGAATTATAACGGAAGATGCAATTTTGTTTGACCAGTGCGATCCAGAAGACAGAATCCAGACAAAGCAATGATTATCCAAAAGACGAAAGGTTCAAGACAAATCAAAACAAAGCGATCAAGGGGAAAGTTTATGGCGACAATTTTCTGAGATGAAGTGGACACTTTGCTAGTTGATTTTTAGATGAGAAATCACAGGCTTATTGAGAAAGCGTTTTGATAATACCATTTATGCTGGCGTACAAGGCGACCGGACGTATAAGACGACGCCCAAATTATCAAGTTAAAATGTAGTTTTCAGGATATATTCGCCGTACAAACTTATTTTAAAATAAATTGAAGTTATTAAATAAATTCAGTAAGCATATACTTTCTTTTCAGTTAAATTCTAATGAAAAAAAAACGGTAGAAGATATTGTAAATTAACTACCATAATTTACAATGCCTCATGAATGAGTGTTGTGCTTTCGGTAGGCTATTACGGTAACCTGAATGACTTTTTCCCGATAACCATCGACTCGTCCCACTGTTCTCGAATGAAATCTTTAAACGGCTTGTTGACACACACATCCAGTTGTTTCATCACAAATGTAAATTGATCAGCACGTAAAAAAGCAAAATCATAATTGTGTACGATGTGTAGCGATATCAGTTGTCAGCTGATATCTTATTAAAGAACACATCTGCAGGATGTTACAGAAATCGTTTTGACAATTATCATCTTGGCAAAAAAAAAGTCAGCGGAGTGGAGCGGAGCTCAAAAGAACCGGGTCATCGACCCTGACTGAGTGAGTCAGCTGAGTGGAGATGACTAAGAACGCTGAAATTACTTTTTCAGATGAAAGTTAACTGGACAAAGAAAGCTTGCCTCTATAAGACAGTGGCCACTAGCAGCTTAAACCAGTGGACCGCCATTTAGACTGTTATCCTCTTCACCACAACTCACATCTGTTCGCTTCCCTACAACCGGCCTTTACGATAAGGTTGCAACAGAATAACATTTCAATCTGTCACTCCTTTAGAAATTGCTTTATTTACGTTACGATACTAAACTGAGTAGATATGAGTGTTTCGAAATTCTGGGAAAGATTTGCGTTTACAAGATACTATTCAACTTTGCTTGATCATCGACGCAACCCATAGTCGAGTCGGTCCAAACCAGTTCAAATCTCCTGCCGTTTTGGGTTATAAGAGGGATACTTTTTGTCGAATGATTATGTCAGTAACAAGTTTCAGATTAACAATGATTTTTACAGATACAACTCATACTATTTAACCCATATTTGGAGGAAAGGTATTCATACCTTTCCCAGGGGTAAATTGTTTCTCAAAAACGGAACTTACTTAATGACGCAATCTAATATAAGAGTTTCTTTTAATTATTCCTTGTAGGTTTAACAATATCCTAAACTTAACAGGACTTTTTCTAACGTCCCATCCACAAATACTAAATGCGAGCGAGAATTATAACATATGGTATACCACTATGCCTGTGGTTGGGTCTGTGTATGGTATTTGTCTATGCATTGGATATTGCTGTCACATTTGGTCTGGTGTGTGTTCTATGTACTTAGAGATTCTTGAAATTCAAAGACGACTCTGCAATGTTGTCAGTCCTGACCTGGCATCTGGGCTTCAGTCATTCTCCCACTGCCGTAATCTAACTTCTCTATATCTTTTCTATGAATCGTAATTGTTCTGATGAGCTTTCCTCTTTGGTCTCTAAGCGCACTACTAGATTGGCAGCTAGGTCTCATCATTTTACAGTTCAAATTGCTAGATGTAACCGCAAGTTCCATGATAACAGTTTCTTCTCCTCCACTTCTCGTTTGAGGAACTCTCTTCTGATCTCTTGATTTCCAATTAAATTTGATCTTTAAAAATGGAAATGCAATGACAATCGTTATTTCTGTCTTCGTAATTCCTGTTTTTTTATTGTTCTTTCTCCTTAATAATGTTGTTTCTTTTTCCCATATTCGTTTCACTCAGTAACCCCCGTGCATCTTAGTGGCTTTATTGCCTTTCTTGGTGTGAAATTATTTAAAAACAGCAATGGTCTTCTTGCTATATGCTTTGGTACGTTAAACTATACTACTTTTGCTGGAATCGAACTCTGATTAAACTCGCACCGCAAAATATGATGATGAATTTCATAATAATATGGACACTTATTTTGTAAATGTCAACTGGGTGAGATTTATTTTCGAAGCCTGATATGCATCTGGGTGGGTGGACGCTTTCGCTGACCTTCAGTCACAGAAAATGCAAAATGGAGAAAGGCGTGTTTTACGAAACCGAGATAAACGCGCTTTTGCTTTGGTGCGCATGCGTATATTACACTGTATGTATGCGTGCGCAAACGCGTATAGAGAGTAAGGGAAAGCGACCCCCAAGAGAAAGAAAATAGTTCCTCACGTGATAGTTAAAACAGTCAATTCAGGCTTCAGATAATAAATTTTAAACTATGGGTTTTTATTATCTGTATTAGCGTTAGCATTTGCATAATCCAGGGCCGGTTTATTTTTTGACTGGAAAATCATTACGCATCTATTCTGCTGAAAGGCGGAAGTGAAAGTGACGTTTAGGTACGTTTATTTTTGTAGGATTTGTCGACCGGAAACCGTTATGATATCAACGTGTTGATTTTAAGAAAAGGTTGACCTTTGAAGGATTGCTTCTTCTAAAAGTGAACTTTTTAAGAATGAATTTATATGCGTGCTTAGCATAGGTTGATTGTCTGCTATTATTTTCTTTTATACGTTTATTTGCACCACTGTTTTCTCTCTCGCTTTTCGAAAGTGCACAGATCCTTTCTAAATGTTTTCCCTTTTTTGAAAAATGCACTTGCGGAGGTTTTCATTTTAAGGAGCCTTGTTTAAACTTCCACAAATTTAGTTGAAAGGGAAAAGTACAAAACGAACAACCACGTTTAGTAAAATATTAAAAAAAAACTCTAATTCAGTTAGTACCATACATGATACCCGCTTCAGGAATCATATCTCTTTCAATTCATGTTTGACAAGGTAGAAGATTCACTCTTAGCAAGGTGCTGCTTCTTTATACGGTTGACTAGTTGCCAACCAAGGCTATAGGAAACAGTCTGCTCTGCTATTTAACCCATGGCAGGAGAGAAAAAGAGATGGATTCATACCTTTCCCAAGGTATTTGCACGTGAGTTAATGTAATGAAATCGGCACAATGATTTCTTATTTCGTGCAAATATCCATTGCACCATAACCTACATCCGTATTAGTGTGCTTGAAATAATGTTATATGTATATCTTTGCTTATGTGTCATGCTTGGACGGGTATGTTTGTTTTCTATTCATGATTGACTTTGGAGAAGAATTCTTGCATTAGGCTGTCGTTAGTAGACTGGTAGCCAACCAAGGATATCACACCCATTTTGTCTTGCTATTTAACCCATAGCTTGGGAGAGAAGAGATAGATTCGTTCCTTTCCAAAGTTATTTGCAAGTAAGGTGAATGTAAAGAACTCAACTGGAATTCATACTCGTTAGCCATTACATCTCCCGTATACAGCAGCCGTTATTCCTAATCGGTCATCCATCTTGGTTTATTCGCGATACTGTTTTCTAACTCGCTCTTCGAAAGTGTATAGATGCATTATAATTGTTGTCTCTTTAAAGAAATAAAATAAATTTGTGAAGGTTTTTCATTTTTATGGAGCTTTGTTTTTACCTCTGATTATTTTCGACTGAAGTTAAGGAAAACTGCAGTGATCTAATGAGAACCAATATTTCAACATCATATGGCCGTAAGCAATATACGCCTATGCAATTGCTTTTTAAGCATTTTTTAATGAAGAGGAAAGAATAAATTATGACTGAACATGAAATAAATACAACCTGATTCTTCTTCATATTATTATTATTCTAAGTATCGTGTCCTTTCAGCACTTTGGCGATCATTGCTCTCCACAACTTCCTGTCTTCTATAGCGTTTAATAAATATTCACGTTTTGTTATCTCTCCTAAACCCTGTTCTGCCAGCCATTTATACAAACTCGTTCATTTTCTCCTTCTATATCCTGTGTCACTTCAGGTCATTGCCAATCATTGCTCTCCACAGCGTCCTGTCATTTGTAGTTCTTAATAAATTCTGTCTTTTTGTTTATCTCTCCTAAACCCTGTTCTGCCATACATTTATACAAACTCGTTCATTTTCTAATTCTATATCTGAACAATGCCGCACTTATTTAACGAGAAAAAACGGAAAGTTCTTCAGTGTGTCACTATCGAATCTTGCCAAAATGTTCCCCTTTTTTCAAATCTATCCTTTCCTAAAAGAAATACTCTTTTCCCAAGCCAAAATATATGACTATAAAATAAAACAATGAAAGAAAACGGTTAAATAAAAACCTTCTATTATGCAAATGAATAAATATAATTTATCAAATTCAAATTACATTAGAATTAGAATTACATTAATAAAGCACTGAATAATTTAATATATATAAACAAATAAGAAAATAACAAAAATCGACAACAACAACAACAATAACAACATTTACTCACTTCCTTGGCATACCTTAAAACTATATTTTTATTTTATATATATATATATATATATATATATATATATATATATATATATTCAGCAATTTTTTTAAAAATGTTGACAGGTATTTGAAAGGAATTTAAATAACTTTTTTACAGATTCTTCAGTCTCGCTAGTGACCTTCATATAGTCCACATATTGTGCAACAGCGAGGATCTCTGGGGCATAGCATCAGGCATATATGCTGATGATTTTCGCCGTTTTCCTTCATCACTGAGCTCGCAATACGACTGATTTCAAAATTTCTTATACAATTTGACACAATTATCTCCAATTATTTCTATTCAGGGCAACTCACCCGAAGTTAGTATGAGGCACATTGACAGCTGCAAGGTTACTCTTTCGCTTCTATTTATACCTGTCCACGGCCACCCAACTTTCTTCTGCCCACTTGCCAAGCTGGCTATATATAAGGACCTTAGTTATTCTGTCCTCATTCATCCTTGCAAAATGACCAGCCCAGCGAAATTGTGACTGCACCAGAAAGGCCTCAATTCCATCAATGTTGCATTTTTGGAGAAGATCAGCATTGGGACACCCTATCGTCAACAGTATAGCCACAGATCCTACGGAGACATCTTTAGTAAAGGACATCCAGCTGATTGATATGGGACATATATGGGGTCCACGAATCTGAGCCGTACAACAGTGTGGTCAAAATGACTGTTCTATAAGCCCGTATTTCAGTGTCCAATTTTATACCTCTCTCATTCCATAGGCAGTTACACCTAGCCAATATCACAAAGATAATGGGCTAATCCGTTTTGATCGCGTGAGAGACGCTACTTGGTTTCAGTGAGAAAAAGAAAGAAATAAAGAAGGAAAGATACAAGTGTTTAAGGTCTGCTTCAGTGAAATGAAAAGTTTCTAATTTCAAATCTTTCCATTTGTACTCCCTTACTTCTTAAAATAACGACCAGCATTCATATTCATGATTGTTATTGCAATATTTTGTTAAATTTGTTAAGTTCAAATAATTAAAAATATGATAGGGGAATTTCTACATATATTTTATTGTTATAGAATTAGCCATGAGCTTATTCAATTATTAACTTAAGAATTCATCGGAAATTTCAAATAGGATAACCGTGAAATTTTCACTGGTCATTTTAGTTATAAAATATTACGACAAAAACATTAAATTGAGTATTTTTGATACAATAATATTCTTATACATACACACACACAAAAATAATTGATTATATATATATATATATATATATATATGTTTGTATGAATATATATAAATAAAAAGAAAAAACAGTAAGATATATAATCCAGTGTTCATATAGATATCTTTATTTTTACAAAATAGTGCTCAATGTAAATTTACAGAGCATTAATATTATAAATTAATGGATTTAAAATATGTTTTTTTCGCTACACAGTTCTAACCATGTTTCAAAAACGGAAGCTAAAAGCTTCGAATTTAATTTTGTAATTAAATTAAACACATTAGTTCCATTTCATCCTCAAGCGAATTATGGAGTAACTTCTTTTTAAAATTATTGGGTTTTAAAGGCACTGCAAAAATTCATAATTCACGTTTCCAAGGATACAGAGAAATCCATTCATCCAGACAAGGGGTGGTTGCATGTTCATTATCACTGTATTTTGTTGTATCAGTTATTAGTTACTTCCCGAGCGATATATATATATATATATATATATATATATATATATATATATATATATATAACCAATAAGGATTACAAACCGAAATTTCCACCAGTTACATATACACAATCATCAAAAACAAGCAAATAACCAGCTTTAAAATAATAACAAATAAACCTTTTTTTTTAAATTAAAAATAAAAATAATAGTAATTTTTACCTATCATAATTTTACACAGACCCCACTACACGTATATACATACACGCGAGGAAATATTATTCAGTGAAAAAAAAGATAAATGCTCTGATTTTTGGCATGTATACATTCACGAGACATTCACGAGAAATTTTCGCTACACTTCCAATCTTTGAATTTCAACATACAAATGCGTATGTATAGACACAACACCACCCATATACATACATGTCCACATATGTTTATATATGTATGAGTCCCGACGGACGAGCAAGTGTGTATGTGTGTCTGCGTACCTCATCGGGTGTACGGACATGCATCTATGTTTGCGATGACATCACCACGACGATTCCCCACTCCCATGATAACACCTATACACGCAATCTACATAAACCCAACATTTTTAAAGAATTAATCAGTTTGTCTGACAATCGCAAAAGCGTGAAACCCAGGGTCACAAACTCACATCAATCCAACCAAATATATTAGCTCTATCTCTGATATTGAGCGCTTTCTAATAAGTACCGCGCATATAATATATAAATAATTATATATATATATATATATATATATATATATATATATATTTTTATTTATATTTCTATACACACTCCCCCCACCACATATATATATATATATATATATATATATATATATATATATATATATATATATATATATATATATCCCTCAGGAAGTCTGTTAAAGCAGGTCAGATCTAATGTAGTTTCGTATCTTGCCGGAGAGAGCATATTTTTCTTTAATAAGATTTCTCGAATATTCAAAGGTAGCCGAAAATAAATATAGTGTTTAATAAAAACGGATCGTCTACTCAAATATGAGTATCCATTAAAGTTTTAAAGTGATAATATATATATATGTGTGTGTGTGTGTGTGTGTGTGTGTGTGTGTGTGTGTGTGTGTGTGTGTGTGTGTGTGTGTGTGTGCAATAAGATAAAGTACAAATCGGAAACGTTTATCAATGTAACAGGATTCACTTTTATTAAAGCGTCATCAGAGAATGAGATACGGAGAAAAAGAAAGAATAAAGGTTTAATGAAAGTAAAACATGATTGATTAGATTGATAAACGTTTCTTATTTGTTCTTTATCTTAGCATTCTGTCGAATTCTTATCCACATTTGATCTGTATTTAATTCCACTTCATATGATGGACTCTGCCATCGATTTCAACGAATAAGAATTCGACAACCGCGTTCTGGTTTTACGTTTGTGTCGTATGTGACACTTCAGTCCCGCTAGTGAACTGCATACAAGTCCACATATTGTGCAACAGTGAGGATCTCGGGATATAGCAACAGGAATATTTGTTGACTCTTTTCGCAGTTGTCTTTCGAAATTTCTGATATCACTCTGGCACAGGCACACGGGTCCCCACGTTAAAAACTGACCTTGTGTCACAACCTAACTCAGTGGGGGGTGGGGTCTATTAAATCTCCACTTTGGCACAAATATATCCAGTTATTTCTGTCCAGGGCAATTCGTTCAAATTGGTTTGGTTTGGTTTGTTTTACGGCATATCAACTTCAATGGGTCATTTAATGCTGACAACTTTTTTTTTCTGGTAATATTTTTGTTTTGTCAAAAATCCATTTCAAAAATGTATAGCTGGTAATATTATTTTTCCAAAAACCTATAGCTGGTAATATTTTTTTTTTAAAAAAGTACAGCTGGCAACATTATTTTTCCAAAACGTATTATCAGAGGCCTTGCTGTTGGACTTAGTTTATCGTCATACCCAGGACGCGGATGTAGTTTATAGTCATACCCAGGACGAGATCTGGGCTTGAGGGTTAACTATTTTCCCATAGCTGGGACCCTAAGAGATACTACCACTCCGGGTCAGGATGGACCTGGGAACACCCCTCAATTAAGAAGTGGTTCCATGCTCCTCAACACCTCCTGATCAGAGGCCTTTCTGTTGGACGTAGTTCATCGTCTTACCTAGGACGCGGATACAGTTTATCTTCATACCCAGGACTGACTCGTTCAAAGTTAGTATGAAGCTTCTTGACACATGAGAGGTTGCTATTAAGCGTGTCTAGATAGATAGATAGATAGATAGATAGATAGATAGATAGTTTCTATTTTTATGCATTGTGTCTATGAATGTATACTTGTTCGTACGGATCGCAACATTTAAATGAAAAGTTTCATTCTACTGCATCAGCCATTTTATTTTCACCTGAATTTTAACCTGCTGCAAGGTACTGAAAACGACAATAAAGCTACAAAAATCAAGTTAACATTCTTAAAGAAAAAATGATGGTTAAAAAACATAGCACGTGCTTTCAGGCACTTTGTTTCGATAAACTCAAATAGACGCTCTCACAGACGAGATGATTTGGGAATTGAGTTTGGCTTCCAAATCAAATCAGCAAAAATGACTCCAATATAAAAAAACAGGCGGACGATTCTCTCGTGTTTGATTTTCTTTTTTTGGTTGTTTTTTTTTTTTTTAGAATTTTTCTTATTTTTGTTTCATTTTATACAACACAATAATGAACAGTAGACTTCTGTCTGTGATTTGAAAGAAAACTATTCACCTATAAGACAAAAGTAACGAATTATACCATCAACCTCAGCTCTCTACCGTCTCGAGATATCCCTTGGCGAGAAAAGCAAAGTCTGTTAGTTCTGATAAGCAGGGGCCTTTTATTCATGAATCAGTTTACTTGGTACTCTGTGACGGTAGGTAAGGGACAATTGGGACATTCTTGTTACTACTATTTCTTTTTGCTCACGACAAACTAACGAACCAGATCTCTTTGACCATCTCTCTGTGTCTTTCTCTCTCTCTCCTTCTCTCTCTCTCTCTCTCTCTCTCTCTCTCTCTCTCTCTCTCTCTCTCTGTCCCTGGAACTATACTAAATGAGCTAAAATGAAGCCTAAACATATAAGCCTAAAACTGGTATTCCCTACCTTGGGGCCGAGTGTCACTTGATCCCGAAAATTTACATCTACGAGTTGCTCAAAGCCCAGATGGTAGTAAAACAGATAACGTCATTTACAGTCCATGTGAATATAATACTGAGCAATTGGCCAGGAAACGATTTTGCCACATTAGGTCCTTACTAGCTACGCCATAATTTTCACCTATTATCATGTTTATATAATTCCTATGATTTTTTAAAACTCTTTTTTTCGCCAAGGAAGGGAATAATGCCACTAAGACGCAAGAGGTGTTAGTGTAAAAGAAAGTAAATGAGAAGACGAAGAAAGGATAATATAAAGAAACCGAATTCAGGAAGACAGAAGATGGCGATTGACGATGCATTTAATATGAGCAACAACGAAGTTTTAGAGAAAAATGTAAGCAAAAAGGACACTTATACTTAACATCAGGAAGAGACAGTATAATTTTCTAGGGCACATAATGAGGAAAGACGGTTTGAAAGATCTGATACTCACAGGGCAGACTGAAGGCCAGAGGGATAGAGAAAAACAATATATTTTATATATAGAAATCGATGTTAGTTACAGAGACCGAATTTCAGAAATTCGGTCTATGTAACTAATATTTATTACTAGTAATATACACTCCTTGTCAGGAGAGATATGATGATGAAAAATCCTGTTATATTTGTGTTTGTCCCTCCCTTCGTTAGTTCACAGGACCGTTACGCACCGTCAATAAATACTGGTCTATTCTGTTTTGACAATGGTTGAAACACAAGACATATCAGAGACGATACATGGTTTCAGTGAAAAAAAGAAATGGAAAAAGATAGAAAGAAAGAATAGTTTATTAGCTCCTGCTAACACCTCATAAATAACGAACTATTCAGCGGGAGAAGACAAGAAGCAACAAGACGCTACTTGGTTTCAATGAATGAAAGAAAAAGAAAGAAAGAAAGAAAGAAAGAACGAAAGGAAATGGAAAGGGCATATTCAGAGAAATGGAAAATGATCTCAATTTCAAATCTTTTCATTTGTACCCCTTATTTCTTAAAATAACGACCAGCATTCATATTCATGATTGTTATTGCAATATTTTGTTAAAGTTGTTAAGCTCAAATATGTAACGATACAATGAGGGAATTTCTTTGGATATTTTATTGGCGGAGAAATTGGCTTAAGCGTATTCATTCGTTAACGTAAGATTTAGGAAGATATTTCAAATAAGAAAACCGTGACATTTTCACAGGTTAAAACTGGTAAATATTATTCTTGTGAAATATTTTTTTTAAATTATTAGGCTGCTAAATTATTGATACAACTTTGTGCATAGTAATATAAAATTAATGCACCATCATTATTATTCGAATGTAGTCGGAATCATCAAGCAATTCGAACGATCACTTCCTTAGTTGTATTACTACAGAGTTACTTTCACCTAGACCGGTTGCCACTTAATGCTATAGAACCCAGTCTGCCCTGTTATTGACCTATACCTTGCGGCCGAAGAAGAGGATTCATACATTTCCCAAGCGTATTAGCACGTAAGTGAATGTTATGCTTCTGACTAGAATTCGAAATCGGCTCTCCGATTTCTCAATCCGAGGCGTTAACCATTAATCCTCCATGGGGACTACAAAAGTAAGTATACAGGAAGTTGATATTCTATTATTGATATGTTTGTATAATCATTACTGTTATGGGATCTTACCCATAATAATAATAATGGACTATTCCATACTTAATAAATACTGCGCCTCAGGAGAAGGCAAGGAGTCAATAGTTCAAGAGTCGAGTCAGAGGCAGTCCGAAACAGAGTCGCATTCAGACAATTACTGCAAGACATTGGAATAGTGATACTGGTCGAGACTACGTTGTTCTCTCTACTAAAACTGATTGTTCATACTAACACTTCTACTTCTCTGTATATATTCCTGTTTGTAATATATCTGTGTTATTCCATACCTGTGTTCGAGCTCTTCTTTATTGGTTCTACCCTGGACTCTCACCCGGGGTACAAGGAACCAGACCATGACAGTTACAATACGTTTTGTGCGAACGTTTTGTTTTTCATTACTACTTCACACCCGTCTATTGAGTCATCAAATTTGAATTTATTTTTCTCTTATTTTTCAGGTCTTTGATGCGTTCATTGTAATGGCGTCATTTGCACTTGATTTCGTATTCCTCGATAGTCAGTGGTATGAGACGGGTAAAGACGCCAGCACTATTCTGGTTTTGTTGCTCCCTTGGCGAGTTGTCCGAATTGTAAACAGTAAGTAACTCAACTTTGTTTGCTTTGTTTTGCTTTAGTATTTTCGTTGTCCGTCTATTTTTCTGTTCATTCATCCGTCCAATTATTCAATCAGTGCATTTTGCGCCTCTGTGGTCAGCACTCCCCTCCATCTCACAATTGTGCTTCATGGTGACATTCAAGGTAGAATAGTGCAGTGGCTTACAGGTTCCTTTTGCACCAGCGATGATAAGGTTACCCCATCCTTCCCCTCAGTAGTTAAAGAGACAAGACCTACAAGACAGTAGGTGGTTTGAATCCAGAGTTTAACTTCTCCAAGACTGGCGATGGTATAGTTGTGATTTTCTAAGGGTAGCTTAGATGTGGCACAAGACCGAAAATATGGGGCACCCAGTGAGGATCGAACTCATAAACTCATTCGAAATTGTTCTAGCGCGATAAGCTTGCTAACCATTACACCACATCGAGGTGCCCAGACTGGCGATAGTATATGGAGGCTGTACTTAGGAGTCGTTATGCTAGCACAAAGTCACAAGTCATCGTGACTGAGGGTTTGAACGTGCTAACCTTGTTCAAATTGTTGATCATGCTAGTGTTGAAACTTGACTAATGCATGGAATAATAATGCAACACAAAATGTACTTAGAACAAAATGTATTGAAACAAGAAAGGTACACAATATTTACATATAGTCTTTTGTATATTCTTGGGAAGACCGTTCCTGGAGAATGTGTTGACTTAGTCGCAGTCGGGCAGAGTCTCTGGATTGAATTTCTTGATTCCTCCCCTCGTCTTCCCGGTACCAACCATATTTATATGCAAATTAGGTGGATCCTACCACAACAGCTGGATAACGCGGTCTCTCCCAGAAACTGTAACAGAGTTGCTGTATAAACCACAGGTCGTCCTTGTGGATATTGAACAAACACAAATGTGCCTGAGCAGGCGTCTGCAATGTGAATTAGCGAGCCGCCCTAGTAAACTGGCATCCTCGGATTCGTGCTTCTGTCTTGGCATGATCCAAAGAAATACAGGGTATTATATTTGGGGACGACTTGGCTGTAGGGGTTGCCGGAAAGTTGTCAACATTTGCTGCCAACTGCCAACCGCCTTCGTCAATTCATAGAGGATCTAAATGTCGTTTTTCTTTTACTTGTATCTGTGCGTGTTGAAAATTTGCCTTCTTTTGCGTATATGAACTTTTGATACGTGAGATTAGGGTTACGTTAAAAGCGTATATGTGTATGCCTCAACAACTGTGGTAGCAGTAGCAACCGTAACAGGGCCGCTGGTAAATTGGGCTGAATTTCTGTAGTTATTTTCAACTATGTTGACAATAAATAAGGCAATACAATGAGATTTATATAGATACCAATCAGAGTCGAACATTGTCGAAATTGAATGATTGGTAAAGTACAAAATTTCTACCGAAGAGGGGTTATCTCAAATTAGTTATCGAAAATTTATAGAAAATAATAAGCTCCAAAAGGATCTAAAAGTTAAGAATTACTTCTAATTTTTCATTGGCTAAAAATATAATTTAATAGATACCACACAATGCTGGACAATGTCGAAATTGAGTAATTGGTAACGTCGGGAAAAGTACAGAAATGTTTACCGAAGAAGGGATATATCAAATTAGTTATCAAAATTTATAGAAAATAACAGGCTACAAAAGGACCTAAAAGTTACGAATTACTTCTAATTTGTCATTAGCTAAAATATATTTTGTTATTTTTTTTTTTTGTTATTTTTTACTCAAATATTTAAGAGGAAAAAGACGCTAAGATTTTTGCTGCAATTAAACTTTTAATTTTGCGAAAGGAATTCGCCTGTAATTGTTAGAAAGATAGGAACCAAATTTTGTAGAATAAAATTGTTGTAAAACAGAAAATGAAAAACTTCAGCAAATTCAAAAAATGTATTTATATTTAAAAATGTATCTAAACAAATTTGTAGAATAAGACTCGAAATATCGTCAATCCTTGGACGATCCAAATCTCTATCTAGAAAATGTAGGATGTGTGTGTGTGTTTGTGTAACGAATGCACAGCCGCAATTTTCGACGGATTTGCACCAATATTTTACATGCACATGCTCCAAATTAGCAGGAAGGCCAAGACCGGCCTTGCATTTCCCAACTCCCATCGATAGTGGAAATAATCGATTTTTTCATGCTTCTACGGCAGTTTTCATGTAGATTACGACCACTTTCTACTGGCCAGAGTGAGAGCCTATAGCGGGCTGTCACGAATAGGCAGGAAGATTCTATTGGCCAGTGTGAGAGCCAACTGCTGACTGACACGAATGTTAACTAGCATGCTATCATGCAAAAAAATCGATAGCTGCATTCGTCACAAGTGGGAAAAAATTTAAATCTGCATGGCACTTTACTCCAATTGGCTCGTTCGCTTGCTTAAACTCAACGTTGATTCTGATTCCGCCGAACTGGGTTGGGTGTGAAAAAGTATTTGTTGTTAACATTCTTTTTTCATTCGGTTTTTCCAGTTACGGGTCCTTTTTTTTAAAGCTGATCGTTTTGTGTTCAGTTTGTTTAGTTCTTTTTTCGTAACAGATTTAATGTTTAGTATAGAGCTTAGAAAAAATTCGCAGTAAGAAGTAAGGCATGTAGCAACATCAGCACGGCAAAGGGCACTCCTTTAAAGGCAAGGAAGGGCAAAAATATTTTAAGTCAAGTGATAGCGATTGCTGTATGAGTCGTACGATTTTTGAATCAAGCACGGGCAACGCCGGGCCATGCTGCTAGTATCAAATAGATTTCTAGTTATATCTGTATGTGTTGAGCAGGTGTCTGTAATAAGTCATGGCTAACCAAACTGACGAATGTATGCGCGCGGAGACAACTAGTAACCTACTATTCAATATATCTAAAGGAAGATGATGAAAAATAAGTATTTATTTAAAATAAATATATATTTCTATCACTGCTGTGTGTTTCTTTATCGTTGTTAGATTCGGAATTAAACTGAAAACAAGGTGGCCAATAGATGCAAGAAGATAAAATTAATTATTACCTGTAAGAAAATAAATTTAAAAACAATTAAAATTTCGTCTGAAAATCAAAAGTTTTTGCTAATATAATTGGCAGTGAAGAGGTTAGGAATGTCTCCTTTCTGTTTCCATTTTCTCTAAAACTACGTCGTCGCTCACATGTTCGGTACAGGCTATTCTCAGCATCCTTCTGTAGAACCACATTCTGTTGCTTCAAATCTCTTCTTCATCTAGCATTCACTGCCATATAGGTGGACCCTTATTACTCAACAGTTTAGTATTATTTCCTTTGTCTCTAATGAGCTTTTCCTGTTTCTTAATAATTTACTTGGCGTTTGGAAGACATCTTTCACCATCTTCGGATTTCGGTGTCACATTTTCCGTCCTCTGTTAATATTTAAATCTTTGTAATTGATTGACTTTGGCATTTGAAATTTGTAAAAAGCTCTTCTGTTAGCTGACAAATGATGAGCTCTTCTTTTTGCTGACAAATAATGAGTTCTTCTTTTTGCTGACAAATGATGAGCTCTTCCTTTTGCTGACAAACGATGAGTTCTTATTTTTGCTGTCAAATGATGAGTTCTTCCTTTTGAGGACAAATAATGAGTTCTTCTTTTTGCTGAAAAATGGTGAGCTCTTCTTTTTGATGACAAATTATGAGCTCTTCTTTTTGCTGAAAAATGGTGAGTTCTTCCTTTTGATGACAAATTATGAGCTCTTCTTTTTGCTGAAAAATGGTGAGTTCTTCCTTTTGAGGACAAATTATGAGCTCTTCTTTTTGCTGAAAAATGGTGAGTTCTTCCTTTTGAGGACAAATTATGAGCTCTTCTTTTTGCTGAAAAATGGTGAGTTCTTCCTTTTGATGACAAATTATGAGCACTTCTTTTTACTGAAAAATGGTGAGTTCTTCCTTTTGAGGACAAATTATGAGCTCTTTTTGCTGAAAAATGGTGAGCTCTTCTTTTTGCTGATAAACGATGAGCTCTTCCTTTTGCTGACAAATGATGAGCTCTTGCCTTTGCTAACAAATGATGATCTCTTCTTTTTGATTACAAATGATGAGCTCTTTTTGCTGACAAATGATGAGTTCTTCTTTTTGCTGACAAATGATGAGATCTTCTTTTTGCTGACAACCATATATTCTTTCCTTTTAAAATTAATGCTTAGTCTTCTCGCTTCCTTTTACTGATTTTACAGGTGTTCCTTTATTTTACTTTTTGTGTCTGCTATCAACACTGTGTTATCTGCATACTTTATGTAGTTAAGGCTGTGGCCGCTAATTGCTAGTAGAATAAGGTTGAATATATGTGGTGAGAAGACACAGTCTTCTTTTATTCTCTTTTCATTTTTTGTATATTTACGGAATTCATTTTAGTGCAATGTACTGAAACATGAGAAACTTCTCTGGAACCGTTTTATTTTCGCTATTCTTATTATAAAAAAACACATCTTAGCAACGATGGCTGAAAATAGATATGCATACGATTGGACAGAATGGATTTGAGACAATTAAAGTGATATCATTCTATGAGACGGTGTCATCCTCTAAAAAGACTTCATCGGACTAAAAGCAATGTTCTTATTGATCGAATTATCTACGTATCGTGAGGAGAGGATGGGCCTTTGCTATGCGCTGAGGGAAAGGGAAGAAGATGTGGGAATGCTAAATTAAAAACTTTTGAGTTTTAAAATTTTTATATTTTAATTTTTTAATCTTAGCGTTTAATTTTGTGTGTGTGTTTGTGTGTGTGTTTGTGTGTGTGTGTGTGTGTGTGTGTTCAACGTGTCTACTTTCCTTACGCTTACACTTTTGTTTTTATCGTTCTTGTTGTTAAATATCCCACATGAGAACAGAAGATCTGCCAAGAAAGGTGAAATGTTTTAAGAACCTGGACATTAATTTACAGTGGATGATTTAGCAATCAGTGCACTTACTATATATTTTTACCTTAGTTAATTACTTTCTATTTTGATTGAAGCAGAATTTTTTTTCAATTGAAATTATGGTCAGACTCATTACTGTAAACAACTAATGCAGAGAGTGTGTTGTTTTATCGTGAAAAATCCCTTTTGGGTTAATATAATCTTTTTATTTAAATTCTTCGAAATATCGCCTTTATATTATTTGTGGTAGTTGTTACGGTCTATAGAGAAGATTCCTGCTTTAGGTTTAGGTTATTATTATTTGGTTTTGTATCCATTACAAAGAACATACTTAAACTTGATATGAAATTCCTGACAACTATTTCTTAAACAAGAAAAAAGTAAGTTGTTTTAGAAATAGTCGTAACAAATTTTATGTCAACTTCAAGTAAGTTCTTTTTAATTGTAGTTGATTTTACAAGCACTTGAATAAAGCTTAGAATATGTTACCAATAATTTTATTTTAAAAAACAAAAAACAAAAAAACAAAAAAAAAACACTGCAGGAACCCCGATATTGTTCGACTGTTGATCAGAACTGCGTCTCAAGACACAAGAGTTCGGGTTTCTAACGACCAGTCGGGAAGCAGAAAACTGCCAACCCGGTATCCTCAATATAAAGAGACGTAGCCACTATCCACATATATCACAAAACATAACAACACTACTATTAAGGCCTCAGGAATGGAAAGGAACCGGGGACCCCTTCCTAAATAGGAAATAAGGGGTGAGCCTCTATCCATGTTCAAGAGAAGGAGGATGAGTATGAAACGGGCGATAGGAAGGCCTATCTACTCCTATTAAAAAAGGGCCACACATGTTTTAACTTAGTTAAAGCCGAGATGGCCATTAAAACTTCAACAAAGAATTAAAAATGGCAGGTACCTTCAAAATACTCCTATGTTTGACTTTCAAGTTAAGTTACTTCTGAGAATGTACATTCAGTTAACTTATTTGGAAAGTCGATCATTGGCCCACAGAACTCTTTTTAACCATGCGATGACATTCTAGTTTATTTTGGGACATTTGGGAAAGAGTAGTAATCTATCCCTAGAGTCGAAGAAAAATAGCCAATTGGACTACTCATTAGTAGCAGCGTAACTAAAACAATAAGCAACTTAATTAATTATTATTGTTATTGCTTTAGAAATAGTCGTAACAAATGGCATGTCAAGTTTAATTATAGTTATATTTTACAAGCACTTGAATGTTTTCAATAAAGCTTAGAATAGATAGCAATAAGTTTATTTAAAAATGTCGTTCAAAACGTGTAAGAAAATTAAAAAAAGAAAGAAAGGAAGAAACATAAATACAAAAAAGCACATTTGAGTTTTTTAATGCTATGTCGCTTCAGTACGTAGTGATCATGACTCTCCACGGTTTCTTTGTCGTCATTGCCTGTAAATTGTTACGCATTCTTAGGACAGTGGCTATCTGTTAACTTCTTCATGGTTCTAAAATCGAAGTTAGCCTTCTCTTGATGTTGACAAAGAAGACGTGAAACCCAAGTCTGCTATTAGCTCCTTAGCTGAGGGAGACGAAATGGTCTCACGCGTTTGCCAAAGTCATAGATGCGAAAGTGAACACCACCAACTCGGCCTGACTTTGAACTCGTCTCGCCGATTACATGTTCCTGACTGATAACTGCATCTGCTATCCATTGGTGATCTCAGCGACACCCTAACATAAAAAAGCAAGAAAAAACTCTCACTTCCCGAATACCCGAAATAAATTTCTACAGCTGCGATTTCGGATCTCTCTAGATTCTTGGCAATATTCAAAGAAGAGTTTGTAATGTGATCGATCCTGATCAGCCATCTCGACTTCATTCACTTTCTCACCGACGTGATATGTTTCTCTCTATCTTTTCTATAATATTTTCTTGTATTTTCTTGGCAGCTGTTCCGATAAGCATTTTTTCTTAAGGTCTCGACTGCATAAATTTAATCGTGCTACTAGATTGGCAACTCGCCGTTTTACTGTTGAACTAGTTAGGTGCAACCGTGTGCTCTATTATAATAGTTTCTTTCCTTGCACATCACGTCTGTGGAAATCCCTTCCGAATTCTTGCTTCCCTCCAACTACAATATTTAAAAGTTTAAATGCAATGTCAATCGCCATCTTTTGTCTTCATGAAACCTGTTCTTTTAATGCCCTTTCTCTTCTCCTTCGTTTCTCAATCTCCTTCACTCGCAGTTACCCTTTGTGTCCTACTGGCATTATCGCTTTATTTGGAATGATATGAATAAAAAAAGGACCAGAAATCCCAATCATATTCGCAATTAACTAGAGTTTATCACTATTTCAAAGTTAGTTAATTGTATCCTCCCCGCTGGATAAGTTACAAGCAATTCGTTTAATTCTGTTTCATTCGATCCGTTTACGTAAATTCTATTTCTGCTTTGGTGCGTATTAAAAGGTTAAGAATCGGTGTTGATCAACGCTGATAACTTTCATCGATTGGAAATACGTCTGGCAATGTTTATCGATCTCCTCAGGCTAATTCCATTCAAATAACTAGGAATCATTTAACGAAAATATGCTTGCCTACCCATCATAGCGTTGAATTGTTTCGACAGCGGCATCGCAGTCGAGTTACTTTCCCAAATCAATTATTTTGGGCTGATTGAATCTTAATCAAGTATTGAAGTATCTTTCGAGTCAAGGATGAGGTTGTGTTCAAGATGACTGGCAGTGGAACATAGTGAATGGTTGGGCAAACTTGTTAAAGAAGGATTTGAAATTATTTTCCTAACTTAATATCATTCCAGATAATGACCGAAACGCATGCAATGAAGGATGACTGAATTCTTTTCCCATTAGGTACTCAGATGTGGCACTGTCTGATAAGTTCGTATCTGTTAATATACTCAACAGTGGAAGTCAGGATATACAAATCAATTGATTGATTCGTTTTCTACGGTTTATCAACCCATTGCTGTTTATTTAAAGCCAGAAAATATTTTTATAGTGTAAGAATTCTTTTTCGATAATGCTACGTTTAGTGATACATATTTACTAATTAGCCCATACTTGGTGGGGACTGAGGTGAATTCATACCTTTCCCAAGGGTATTTGTACGCAAGTGAATATAACAAACCTGACTGGAATTGTAATTTGGCTCTCGGATTTCTAATTCCAAATCGTTATCTAATACACTACATGCACATTCAAGCTTACAGCACATATTATTCCCGTCCTTGGTATAACGATAAACTACATCTGGCAGAAAGGTCTCTAATCATATATTTATTACATCAAAGCTCTCAATAAAATTAATTTTCGGCATTAAATGACCCATATGGAGTTGATTTACCACTAAACAAACTTGGTACTGCCACCTCGTTAATAATTCGTTACACAGTGTATAAAGAAAATATCTTTTAAATATAAATATTAACAACAATAATTTTAGTATAAAAATATTAAAAATAAATCATTTTTAATATGAAAATATTAAAACAAAGTGCCGATGAAATATGTAAAAGGTAGACTTTCAGTATCATCCGTTAAAATACTTCTAAAAAGCCTATAGAACATAGGAAAATGTGTTAATGCGAAAATATTTTTAAATCAGTTTTTTTATAAATCTGGGATTAAGAAAAAAAATTAAAAGTTCTTGGCGTATAAAACATTAAGAAAAACATTCAAATAAAATAGCATTTTTACATAAAATTGGCTTCTATAGTGTATAAAACATTAAAAAATATTAATAATTTTAGTGTATGAAACATTAATATAAATCTCTGAAAAAATCATTTATGTAAAACAGTCTTTTCAATATAAAGCAGGTCTTTTTGGAGTATATACCATTGACAAATATTATTTTTAAATAAAAATAACTTTTAAAACAAACTGATAATGTAAAAATATTGAAAATATTTTTAATATAGATAACATTGCATTTTAATTCTTTAAAATGGTTTTAAAATATTCTAGAATATTTTAAAGTTCTTTTTTAATTTTTTTTGGTAATATAACATGATTTTTTACTATAAACAAAGACAAACACACTCGTTTAATATTAAAAAAAAAATGGTAAAATAAAAGCAAGAAAATTACTGCGTCACCACTGATTAGAACTGAGTGATAACCATTGTTTCACTATTGATAATCTTTTGTTTTTATTCTTAATTTTCTTCAGGTTTTCTGATGACAGTAAACCGGAAGCACCATATCGAAATCATGACAGTTAGGAAATCCAAGAAAAAAGCAGATATGAAAATAATCAAACTACAAGCACTTATTAATGAAATTACGGTAAGTCAAATTTACTTATTCGGGGAATTGCCATAAAATGTCACCATCAAAAAAATCGATGACGTCCATAATTCAAGATACAAAATTCGAGTTACATCTTCGCAGGCTTTGTAATTGACTTTCTAATTTTATCGGAATTAGAAGTCAGTCATATAAAACACGCTACAATTTTCAAAATGATGGACAAACTTATTAAACCTCAATATAATTACTTTGATTCTAACACCTATTTTGAAATTTTTGAAATTTTCAATCTGGATTGCTTAATTAATAGTTATACCTGAAAAAAGAATTCTAGATCACAAATTAAAATTATTTTTATTTTTACATTTTCAGAAATCACGTAGTGTGAACATATTTTGTTTTTGGCTTTTGTATTGTGGGCTCAATTTTTAATGAGATAGCATTGTAATCTGAACCATTTTAAACTTATAATTGTTTTATGTTCGTGATCATGAGTTCTCATTCAATAGTAACATAAAAAATATTGAAAACAAAATGATTATTTCTAATCGAAGTGATTATTTCACAATACCACCTACAAATGTATATATATATAGATAAGTGGAACCCCGTTAAAAATTGCAGAAAATCCAACAGATTTAAGTAATATTACCAAAAATTCATTTTTGTGAAAAAGTGTGCTCCAATTGGAATTTCCAGATTCGCATTTATTAACCAATCAGTGAAGTTATGTCAAACGCTCTTAAGGCTTTGAAATTTCAGACGATCATGTTTGTTGTCTGCTATGAAAATTGAGAGATCACTCCAGAAAATGATCAACAATATTTTCCCTCTTAAAAATAGATACTTAAATGTTAGGGAAAATATTTATTAACAAAGATAATTCTGAGTTTAGTAAATCTAACTTTTAGTTCACGCGAGCCTATTTAGATTCTATAAGTATTCGTCACGTAAAGTCAGTTTTCAGGTTTTACTTAAATATTTGATCGGATATTTTGTTCGTGCAAAACTGATTACTCTCACCTTTCGTATAATTAATTGCTCAACGTTTCACAAGTTCTACCGAGTTACTTCTTGCAATAACCTCGTGATTATTATAAGTAAAGCACCACGTAAAACATACGAACGAAGTTATGTCTACAAAAATATTAGTAGTAGTTTTGTATTTTTGTGGGACTTTGTTTCACGAGGATCTTTGTATTTCGTTTCTTTCAACTTGAAATAAAACAAATACTCAATAATAAAATGTATTTAAAATTTGTAGAGCCTGAGTGGAAGGTTATTTCTTTCTTCGACTTTGGCACGCATTTGGTGGCCACTGTCTTAACAATATAATATGTTCTGATGACACGGTGTTGGTAGCAGATATGAAAGGAAACTACAGAAGTTAATAAAGGAAAACAGGAAGAATGAACGAAACCCCAATCGCAAGAATACTTAGTTGATAACAAAAGAAACAGCCCAATATACAAATTACAAATTGGACTTTCAGTAAATGGATGACAGAACAAGGTTTAGGAGAGAAAACAAAGAAGTGAAAAAGGGCTGGAAATTGTGGAGAGCCATGAAGGGCACCGACAAGAAGAAGAAGAAGAAGAAGAAGAAGAAGAAGAAGAAGAATATGACCGACTTTACACACAAAAGATACGTCTACACGCAAAAACAATACCCTGCCCGGTGGCAAAAGCTGCTCGAGGCTTCAGCAGTGGTAGTACAACCTTAGCCATCGAAACTGTATTACGTTCCCTGGTTGGCGGATGATGAGGGCAGAGTAACGCACGAGCTTTCACACGTGGTATAGAGAAATATATCTATACATATATATATATATATATATATATATATATATATATATATATATATATGTGTGTGTGTGTGTGTGTGTGTGTGTGTGTGTGTGTGTGTGTGTAATGATATATTAGGAAAGAACTGTTACATTGATGATCGTAAGTTCTTTAGTATTTTTGTTTTTATTTAAAAAATACAGAAGTAGAGCCTAAATTCTAATTATTATTCAAAAATATGATTCCATCTCGACACAGAAATTACTATGTTTTGTGATTGGTCATCTGTATTCAAGTTTAATTTCAATATTAAACCTTGGATGTCTGTTTCATCCTCAAGCGATATTTGGAATAACTAAGCAACGGAATGTTTTACTCAATTATAGTTTTGAAATGGAGGTGTAATCTGGGGTTAGTTTTTCATTATCAAGGGGTCTCTGCTTTGACGAAAGTATGGGTGTTTGTTATATGTCAAGTTTTTGGAGTTGAGTAAGGTTGGGTTGTTTTTTTTTTTTTGTTGATTTTTTATTACTATCTGCTAAAACTCTGATTGATGTTGTAGTTACGGTATCTTTCGGTCTATATTTATTTGTTTTTGTTTTTTTTTTTTGTTGATGTTTTCTTAAAAGGGCGTTAATATTATAATTGAGTTGTATTTTTAAACCTATTGTTTTAATTGTATTTGTTAAAAGATTATATATTTTTTGTAATTTTTGTATGGTATTGTGGAAATTATTATTATTTTATTATCCATCTATGAAATGCTAACTATTAAGGCGAATATTTGGTAGTGTCTGCAAAAAAAACCGTTATTTCATTTCTTTGATTTAATATTTTTTCGTTTTTTTAGAAACTTGATAATATGTAGTTTTTCATGTAAGCATAAAGGGCATGGTTCATCCCAGGTTATAAAAGTTTTTGTTCTATTTATTATTTTCCAATTTCTTGTTGGTATTTTATTTGTTTCTTTTAAATGCCCAAATTATTTAGATAGAGATGCCTGATTTCTGTTTCTAATATTATTGAAGAAGCTTTTGTGTAAAAGAAAATATATGAAAATATTAATTTATTAAAACAGTAATTTCTGTGTCGCGATGGAATCATATTTTTAAATAATAATAATAATAATAATAATAATAATTATATATATATATATATATATATATATATATATATATATATCCAAACAGAAACTGGAATAGCGAGGCATTTGTTTTGGCTCAAAAGAAATGATGCAAGTGGGCTAGAAATATTAACTTAAATATGATTTTAAAGAATGCTGATAATAATATGAAAGGGACTAAAATAGTTTTGTATTGATACTACTGAGAGTTGAACAATTTTGTAAATAATTAATCTGTGAAGTACGACATTTTTATCAAAGACGGAATAACTCGTGTTAGTTATCAAAATTTATAGAAAACAGTCGGTTCAAAACTAGTTTTTTTTCCTATGTTTTTTTCAAACATTTCACCCCAAATAAGGCAATAAAGCCACTAAGCTGCAAGAGTTTAATGTGTGTTAGATAATATCAGAAAAAATAGTAATAATGAAAGAACAATAATTAAGAAGACATAACGATTGGCATTACATTTAAATATTTAGAAATGAAATTTGACTGGGAAGCAAGAAATCGAAAGGGAGTTCCACACGCGACAGAAGAAGTTGTTAGTATAGACCTAACAATTAAATCTATCCACTGCAACAGTAACATGATAAGACTTTTTTGTCAAACTAATACTGCGCTTAAATTCAAAACGTCTAGTTACCATAGTGGAAAGTTCGTCAGAACAATTACTTTGAATGTATAAAAAGGCCTGAAAATTAAGAATTACTTCTCACTTATCATTAGCTATATATATATATATATATATATATATATATATATATATATATATATATATATATATATATATATAAAAATCAAGAGAGAAAAGACACTAAGATTTTTGCTGTAAAGTAATCTTTCTGTTTTTCTAAAGGAAATCGTCTGCAATTGTTAGAAGGTGCAGCGACATTTTTCGAGGTCCCTCTCTGGTCAAAAATAGAAACGTCACAATTCATATTTCGATTTTCCTAGAGCCTATATATGCCCATATTGATTATCGTATCACAAATAGTCTAAATATAAGTAACAAATTAGACAAAATTTATTAGATAATACCAAAATTTAATGCCTGACTCACTGATAAGTAAAGCTCAAAATATTAGAAGTCATTACAGTTCAAATGAAATAATCCACATTAAATAAAATCTTTCTTCACAGCAGATGTTATTTTGAAGTATACATATTTAATAAGCATGCAAAAACAACTAAACATGTTTAGTATTCGATACATCCTTTCCGTTTAACCGTTAAATATGACGTCACTTTAAAATGAGTCCAGTTCCAGCGATCTAAAAAAACATAGGCTAGAATGTATCAAACAAAATCTTTTCTACTATACTGTCAGTACCCAGTTCTTGATAATAACTCAGACAATCGAATATACTTCAACAAAACGGAAAAAAAGAAAACATAAAGATCATATAACATTTATTCCAAATTTGGAATATCAAAGGAGGGATTAGGGGAAAAGTGGTAGGGTCGCTAGTGTATCCTCCTTTGTAGGACAAACCAACCGACTGATCTGGTGTGCTTTAGACATCAGTTATCCACTCGTCCTCATCTTCTTGAAAACCCATATTGTTCATTTTTCTTATTCAAAATGTAAACAAAGTAATTTCTAAGAAATTAATTAAGTTTTATTCGACATTATTTCTTACTAATCCATTATATATATATATATATATATATATATATAAATATAAATAAATAACTAGACTCGTTTCGAAAAACCCTCGAATTTTTGATTTGTTAATCAAATCAATTTCGAGGGAAAAAAAGGTTTTAAAAAAAGAAAGAGCTACAAACGTAAACTTCTGCCGACAAAAAATCGCAGGTCTGAAGCCCAAAGAAAAAACCCCGATACGAGTAACAACTAACTAATAAAAGAGCTCAATACAACCGTAGAGCAGACCTAGATACACCTAGTGAGCCAGACAAACCTACCTAGGTTTCACCTAAACGAATCGTCAGGTAGGTTTGTCTGGCTCACTAGGTGTATCTATCTATCTATCTATCTATCTATCTATCTATATATATATATATATATATATATATATATATATATATATATATATGTATGTATATATATATATGTATGTATGTATGTATGTATGTATATATATATTAAAGTAATAGGAAAGAACAATGAGAATCAGAGTTCTTAGCATTTAATTTTTATTTTTAAAAACAGTGCTCGATAGATCAGTAGAGCATAATATTATAATTGTTTTTTTAAAAATATATAATCATCGCAATACCCATGTTTCAAAACTGAAACTTCAATTCAAATTCAATCATAAAAATTAAAATTTAAATAAAAAATCCTGTTCCATTATCCAGCGATCCTAAGAATAACTTTTTAGAAATTCTATAAATTTATTATTATTATATATGGATATATTTATTATATATTTATTATTTATTTATTATATATATATATATATATATATATATATATATATATATATATATATATATATATCAGAAGAAAGAATTCACTTATTTTCTGGGGTATGCTAAAGAAGGTGTACTGAATAAAACTCACAAATGCAACACACTTGATTGAACTCATAAAGTGTGGATGTGCAATATGGAGGTATTGCACATGGTTGATTTTGACGTCTTCGGTTCGTAGTGCGTATCCCGGGTTGTTCCTTTTGCTGACAACCATATATGATGCCTTCTTCCAGTGGATAGTTAGTCTTTTCTTCTCACTTTCCTTTACTACCTTCTGCAGGTTTTCCTGTTGTTTCCTTTCTCTGACTACTGTCAATACTGTGTCATTTGAATTCCTATTTTTATTATTATTTGTGGTCAACGGTTACATTAAGATGCAGTTTATGCAGATAGGAGAGGAAGATAACTGTTAACTCTAGACTTGAACAGGTTAAAAGTGTAACGATCAGGGAAACACCTTCTCGGAAGTTGGTTCCACAAAACAGTGGTTCGCAGGAAGAAGCTGTTCCAATGAAATATACTTCGCGCCAATAGAATCGAGTGGGTCTGAAGGTTGTTTGCTACTAAATCAATGGCATGGCGGGTCATAGCCGTGAAAGTTACAACAGATGGAACCAAGGAATGTAGTCCAACCGACCACTTTCCATGGAAGTAGCGATAGATTGCTACTACAACAGTAAAATGGTGAGACCTAACTACCAATCAAGGCCAAAAGCAGGGATAGGAGAAGATTGGACTTCAATTTCTTATCTTAAATTTAGCTCGCTACGATCACTGGCCCAATCATACCACAGTATTCCTTACACCAAAACTTACTACAGCCATCATAATACCTCAGAGTCTCTATATATTCCTAACTCGTTGCCATATGTACAATTTGTCGGGGGGGGGGCGATAAAACATTTATAGAAAAGACAAAGGGAAACGACATCATGGCGGAAGGAATGTGACACAAGGTCATGATCGATTTGTTTTTTATTCATAAAGAATTGTCAAAGTTTTGTTTAAACATTTTTAAGCTTTACATTTTTTTTTAAATTTCTTTTTTACTTTTTTCAGCTGTTAATTTTCTCCTCTTCCCTTTCTAAATAAAAACAATTCCAAATGCAAGGATTATAGACATTTTGCTTGAATAATTGGTCACATGTTCCATGTTTTGCAGAGAGACGTTGAATTATTAGTAGCTTTAAGTAGAAGCCGTGGGGCGCCTGAACATGAAATTACCGCGTGTCTGTGTAAGTATTTGATCTCAGCTTTCCAGCGTCGTCCTTTCTTTTTGTTTAACTTATTGGCTTTTCTCTCTTTCAGCTTTTCAACTTTCCTCTTTCTATAAATCCCTATCGGCTTACGGCCATATCGCGTTGAAACACCGGTTCACGTATGATCACCAAAGTTAAACAACGTCGAACCTGACCGTTACCTTGATGGTTAACTGCTTGGGGATACCAGATGTTGTAAGCTTGGGTGCGCATGTGGTGTAACGGATAACGACTTAGAATTAGGAATTAGAGATCGGAGTTCCAATTCTAATCGGGTTCGTTATATCCACTTACGCAAACATATCCTTGAGAAAGGTTTAAATCCACCACTTTTCCCCCAACTGTGTGTATATTAGTAGAACTACTTGTAAATCGTTATCATTGCCATAAAATTTTTACAATCTAAAATATTTCATGGCTTTACATAATTAGCAAAATGTTTATATATATGTTTCCATATGATCATCGAAGTTAAGCAACATTGAACCTGGTCAGTACCAATTTGGGTGACCGCTGGGGTATACCAGGTGCTGTAAGTTTGATTGTTAGGATGGTATAATGAGCTTACGGTCATAACACGTTGAAACATCGTACGGTCACCAAATCAAGTATATATATATATACGACCTAAATACTCTTAAACAAGATAAAATCTCGAACAAGGACAGTAATAAAAAAGACCTAAAGGTAAACACTACCTACTAAGTGAAGTAAAGTGCTCAACGCCTAGATTACCTAGAAAGAGCAAAAACGCTTGACGACATTAATTCCTATGAATGGATGGCTCGAGTTTCACGCTCACGCAATTTTCAGACAACATGAATGCGTGATGGTGGGTATAACTTAGTTCCCACCTTCAGCTTAGAAAGTCTACAGTACCTAAGTCTGTTCCAAGCAGCACTGACACCCTCAAACTTCCAAAATATTATTATTATTATTATTATTATTTTATTTCCTTTGATTTCTATACACATTTCTTTCCGGATCCCGCCCAGAGACCTAAGGTTAGAAATGTCATCATGACATTTTTCACATAAAAAAGAGCATAATTTACATAGATAAAGCCCTTCGTAAGGTGTGAGCTGTACTCGTGAGAACAATTTTTGTGTTTCTTTAAGGTATGGATTTCCAGGAATCCCTTCAATGAATCTACTGGAATCTTTTCCAACCAATCCGAGGACCCCAACTACAATAAGGATTGTTGATGTTCCCATGTGCCACATTATTATTATTATTATTATTATTATTATTATTATTATATGAGATATGAGACCTACTCTGGCTCTTAAATGTTTCGGCCGGGTAATGATGGTTATATCATCTTTTTTCCACAGCTTAGAGAATGCGCTGAACCCTGCGCACTCTAATTGATGTCAGATATTTCCAAGGCGTCTTGTGAAGGAGAATTTTTACTGAAAATGGTCCCGAGTGTGCCAACTGCAAAAAGAGCATCTTGAACTGATATTTGGTATATTTCTTCGACTTTTCTTGCCAAATATTATCATCATCATTATTATTATTATTTGAAATATGAGATCTACTTCGGCTCTTAGATAATGCCTCTACCTCAGCTCCTACCCATATCTTGCAGACACATCTCTTTCGTTCGCGCATGAACAGTTCCAAGCAACCACCTGCACACTACCAGTGATGCCAAGTATCCCCAAGGCGTCTTACAATGCAGAAAGATTATTGTTATAATTATTATTGCAAGTGGAAACATCAAAGATTTCTCAACTGATTCATTTTTTCTTTATGTTCGAATTTAGTGGTGCAATATATTCGTATATGCGATGATGCATTGAGGCATACACGAAAATATTGCAGCAAAAATTTCAACTTTTTCCCAAAAGCAAGCAGGAATCTTCGGCCCAAATCTATAGCGAAAGACTCCATTAGTTCCCAGCCATTGGAACAAGCCTTCGATAATGTTGATGCAAGTGGCAGCAGCTACGATCGCTAACAATCACGTTACACAGCACACAGATCGATATCAATTAATTGGAACGTCATGATGTTACACTCTTTTTCGCCTGCAGCAGATTGCAAAAACACGTGAATTTTTTTTCTTTTTTTAATTCAGTCATGGTACAATGGTAAGTCAAAAATTAACCGCACCGTCACCATAATATATCTTTAGGTATTTCACACTGCCTTCTGTTCATGCGTGCCTATAGTTGGTACTATTGTAGTCACGCGATCAAAGTTTGAGCTTGATCGCGCCAGTTGTAAACATGGCCGCTCCGTTATCAGTTTGCTCCAAGGAGGAAGAAAGAGCAGTGATCCGATTTCTCTGATCGGAAGGTGTGTCAGAGGCTGAAATATATCGGAGGCTATTAACACAATTCGGTGACAGTAATTTTGTACAAGTGGATCTCAGAAGTTTAACGGTGGCCGGACAAGCGAGACGCACAAAGAACGAGCAGGGCGCCCGTCAACCTCCACCATTGACGAGAAAATTACCATGGTAACGGCGAACCGACGTGTTATCATCGATTGAGTAGCATGTCCTCTACAGACTTGGATCACTGCTCTTTGAACCATTATACGACATCGAAGTGCCCAACTGATGTTGCGACATCATAGATCATAAGCTGATACACAAAGTTAAAGAAAAACATTATTAAAAATGTAAACAAATTTGCCTTCACTCTTCGATACCATCTGTATTAAATCCTTTTATTCTATTTCAGTTTTTCTCAACTGGTGTTCCCTGGAAGCCCAGGGCTCCGCAAGAGCTAGCTAAGTTTTCCGCGAGAAACAATGATAAATAGGCTAATGTATTTTTGAGTAATTTTATATTCGTAATTTTATTATACACATCCGGCATTTGGTTGAAAAATCCTGGATTATTATAATAAAGGTTTCAACCTTTTATATATTTTTTTAAATTATAATACCCATAGTGAATAAATTTGGCAATATCTATATCCCATTAGTGTTTCTTCACTGGTTAGCGGGTAGGACCTTACGTGGTGGATTTATATTATTTAACATTACAATAATCATAGGGAATGTCCTTAGCGATGTCTGTATGGCAATTTTATGCAGGGTTTCCCTGAAATAGGAAAACTTTTTTTAAGGTTTCCACAAGGGTAAAAAGGTTGAGAAACATTGCTGTTTCGACACATTAAAGGAGCTAGTGGAGGACTTAATAACTTTAGGCTTCGTGGCTGGAGAATGAAGCAGACAACCAAAAGAGAGTTGGAGTAAAAATATAATTCTTTTATTAGCAATGAATGAATGGTAGTCATGCTCAAGATCGTAATACATGGTGGGTAATATAAACATCAGTAGGAAAACATCTTAATTTACTAACTGATAGAAAATCCAGCTACTACTCTATAAAACCCATTCACGGAGGCCATATACAGAACTCGATACATAAAGTACCAGATGGCTAGCCGGGATTGCAATAGCTCACGGCTGGGCCCAATGGAAGAGGAAGTTTGTTTCAACGACCCCATGAGACAACACTGAGGAGGCATTCTGGGGAGCGCTTATCGCGTATTGCTCAAACAAAAACGGGAAATATGTCATATTAGTTCACTATCTGCTGTAGGCGGAAACATTGAGAAATAATAATGTTATACTTTTACCATTTTTATTTTCATTGCAGACGGAAAAGGCAGGCGTGGCGTGGCCATGTCAGCCATCTCCTCGTTTGCGTCACTGATGCTCATCTCGACGTTGGGCAAGAGTAACGTGGCGGGAGACACGGATGATGACCTCTACGGCCATGCATTGGAAGAAGCTATGAAAGAAGATCAAGATGACAACGATGACACTGCAAATGGAATCCTCATGGAGGAGGACGAAGAGGACGACGACGACGACGACGATGACGATGAAGAAGAAGATGAAGAGGATGGTGATGACGACGACGATGACGACGACGACGACGACGATGACGACGACGATGACAACGACCTGGAGAGTGGGCGTCGCAGCTCAGGTAGTTCGGCTATGGACGAAAACTTGAACTGCCGGCGAGCAATACGAATGGCGCGTAGCAAAATGGCCGCCGCCGCCGCCGCTGCCGCCGATGTGGCCGGGCAAAGTTGCACCGCCAGCACCTCGTATGCTCGACGCAACACAATCCCCCAGCCAGCTCTGGCGACCACAACCCGTAACAGTATGCTTTACTATATAAACAACGGCTACGCTTTACACGAGCCGGATGACTCGGAGATGGAGAAGAGACCTAGTCTACCCAGTACCAATTCGGTACACAGTCTACCAGGACTACCCACAAGTGATACGTTTTTGGTAAGTTATAATACCGGTTGTATCCCTACAACGAAGCAGTAACTGTTCCGCCAGAATCCATGGTCTGGCAGGTTTTGAATTCAAACATTTTCTTTGGGGATCTGTAACTAGAATTATTCACTTTCAAATTAAGGTTGAAATTTAAACATTTAAAGTTATAAAAATATGTCGTGTTAATAAATATAAAAACCAATACTTCTTTAGAAATAGTTTTTCTTATGTTTCGGATACAAAACTGAACAGTTATGAACTTTTGAAAATCTGAATGTATGAAATGGCTTTAATGGCAAAAAGTAGAACCTCGCTTGGACAGGGTACTTTTCGTAGCCAAGTTGGTTAATGCACATCGGATCTAATGATGGTTTCTCCTACAAATTAGAACGTTGATTCAAATCATGCAAGAGAATGCATTTTTCTTTAATAAGATTTCTTGAACATTCAGGCCAGTAGGCGAAATAAAGTCTTGTTTAAGAAATAAAAGGAATATCTACTCAAATATAGATATTTACTGAAAATAATGTTTAATAAAAATATAACGAATTAATAAATTAAAAAATCCATTACTTCTTTAGAAATTGCTTTGTTTACGTTTCGGTTACGAAACTGGGCAAATATAAACTTTCGAGAACCTCCTACGAGACGGATTGTGCTTAAAGGCTTGATCGGTGACACACTCTGTGGCCAAGTCAGTTAAAAGTCCGTTGGCTTTAACGACGGTTTCTCCTGCAAAGGGGGACACAGGTTCGAATCCTGCATTTTTTTTTCTTTAATGGGATTTCTCCAATATTCAAGCCTGGAGAGGAAAATCAATATACTGTTTAAAATCACTTGTTTCTTGTTTAAGCATGGGTTTCTGTTTCCTTCTAAAGTCTTTTCATTCACTTGTATTCCCAGTCAAAAAAATCTTGACCTCTAGAGAGTAAAATTAGCCGGTATCTTTCCTGTATAGCTCTAAGAACTTCACTCCTTGCTCTTTCTTACATTCATACAACACCACACAGTAGCCTTCTACCTTGAGTGGCGTTTAGGCCTTGTAATAGGTGAATTTAAATAAAAAATAAAAATAAAAAAAAATGGAGCATCTACTCAAATATGGGTATCCACTTAAAAGAAAGTTTACCGTGATAAAAAAAAATACCAACTCTGTAAAACGAATGAACTAAACCGTAAATGTGGTTTGAAACCGAATGAATAATTAAATTCGACAAATTTTCATCTTGAAAAGTAACTATTTTAAGTATGATGGACTCTCCCGTCTTGTAGAAATTATAGTTAGACGGGTGATTCTGTCATACATAAAATAGGGAGTTACTTTTCAATCACCTTTTAGATTATTGTCAAAATTAGATTTATTAATATCTTCATTATTTACTGCCGGATTAATATCCTAATCATCTGATTCAGATTATCCTACGAAAGAAAATGTGACAACGACAGCACTTCTTTTTATTTTTAGGTTGATATTTGTCTTGCATTTTCTGTATAATTATCATTAATACAAATCAAGAATTGAGTTTCTACGTAAAACTTTGGCATCTAATTTAGTTTAAAATAAAATGGATGTAAGGTTGTTCTAATGATTAAGTTGATCGCTACGAGAAATCGAAGAACCAAGTCTTCATCTTCCACTTGTGTTTCATTCCATTCACTTTCATTCAAATACCATTGAAAAAATGTATGAATACATAGTTTATAAAGGCTGTGGTTCAAAAGAAAGAAGAGAATGTGTTCTTCAGCCTTGATTGGCAACCAGTCTAGGAGGACAACTTTGAATTTAAAACCGTATATAAACCAGACGAAATACATAACGAAAGGATCTTGGATCGTAGAGTTGACACTGATTCTTTTTCTTCCTTATGTGCCGTATCCCCTCAGGACGTAGGCGATCATGGCTCTCCACAACCTTCTGTCCTTTGTAGCTTTTAAGATTTTTTTTGTTATTTCGCCTGAACCCTTCTCCGCCTTCCATTTACTCGAGCACACTAAGTATGTTATGCGTTGTTTTCCTCTGTCTGTGTTGCCTTCTATCTGTCCCGTGAGTATCAGATTTTCCAAACCCTCCTTCCTTGTTATGTGTCACATAAACCTCAACAGTCTCTTCCTTATGTTAAGTATAAGTTTTCTTTTTGTTTCCATTTTCTCCAAAATTTCGTCGCTGCTCACATGTTCGGCCCATGGTATTCTCAGTGCCCTTCTGTAGGATCACATTCCTGTTTCTTCAAGTCGCTTCTTCATCTGTGAGGAGATTGCCCAGCATTCAGAACTGATATTATATAACAGTTCAGTAACGTTTTGTTTGTTTCTAATGAAATTTTCCTGTTTCTTAATACTTTGCTTAGCTTTTAGACGGCACCTTTGGTTATCCCAATGTGCCTTCGGATTTCGGTGTCGCACTTTCCGTCCCCTGTTAAAACATTTCGCAGGTATTTAAATTTTTGTATTTGTTTGATTTTGGTATTTCTTATTTTTAATTTGCATTTTGGGCACATCCATTTTTTAATCATTTCACCCTATGCAATGCAGTAAAGCCAAAACACAAGGGGGTGGGGACGAAAGGAGAGAGAACGATAGTAATCAGGAAGACAGTAGATAACGATTGACATTGCATTTAAATTTTTGAAGACTAAAGTTGACTGTAAAGCGAGAAACCAGAAGAGAGTTCCACAAGTGAGAAGTGTGAGAAAAGAAACTGTTAGCATAGAACTTATGATTACATCTAGCCAATTCAACTGTAAATTGATGAGACCTTGTTGCCAGTCTAGGTACAATACCAAAGAGCTCATCCGAGCAATTACCATTAAATATTTATAGGAAAGGCGCAGGGAAGCTACATTATGGTGGTAGGAAAGTGACTGAAGACGAGACACCAATAATATTGCTGATTCTTTGGATTTTATCAAGAATCTCTAAATATATAGCAGGAACACCAGACTATATGTGGCAGCAATATTCTAAGCATGGACGAATGGTAGAATTATCAATATAGAAGATGAATGGAAACTTCCCAAATCCTTATAAAATATTAAAAATGTTAATATTTTTTCTATTCCTAGAATTTTTGACGCTATCATGTGTAGAGGAGTCTAATGAATCCTAATCTAGAGAAATAGTTGAAAAAATTATTTCTAGTTTGTTTATTTATGACACTTAATAGTTCTCATATTGCTGTAATCCAATAATCATGATAAATGAATCGTTAAATAAGTTTTCTTTTTCTTTCTTTCTTTTTTCTTCAGAGCTTTGACGTGGCGACCCAAATGACGTATCTCTGAGACAAGATGAAGGAAGACTTCGTGTAACAAACTCTTTATGCTGACTGTCTGGCCCTCGGAAGACACGTGAAAAATTTTAAAAAAATCACAACAGCGACCAAAAACAGTTAAGAACAAATGATGAGTAACTGAAGAAGAAACAGAAGTAGATTTCTTCTGAACTTCTCGGAGCCTTCACCGTCGTCCGAACAGTAGTCCTGGGGGACAGACTTCAAATTCAACTCACACTTCCTACTCCTACTCCAACTCCAACT